>VWZT01004852.1:248527-298786 GCA_013397055.1 Pachycephala philippinensis | reverse complement strand
CCCACCCCCCCAAACTCCCGCATCCGAAAAAAAAAAAAAAAAAAAAATCTGCTTTAGACTGCAACAAAAAGTACCAGATATCACCATAACATAGTCCTTCAGATATTTAGGTAATGAGGTAATGTACCAAATTCTTTTCCTTTTCCAATGGAAGGTGAGACATAACGTTGGGATAATTGAGACAATGCCTTGGATAAAATTTTATAGTCCTTTACTTCCTTCCCACCAGATATCTCTGGTTTTTGCTACAGAAACCTTTAGAAAGTTAATTCTAAAATCCTACTGTTTTCCTTTAAATTTTTTACATAGTGAAGTGTTCTTTCTATGCGTGTTTGGTTTTAAGATGCTACTGACTTTTTGTAGCAATTCTTTGTATCTCCATGAAAAAACTCACAAATTAAATATACATCCATGGTAAAAAATTTGGAATTACCTTGAGCCAACTCCCTTGAGAATTAATATAGCTTTAAAAAAAAAAAAAAGGCTTGAGCAGGTCCTTCTGCCTTTCACTCCCTACAGTTTCAAGAAAAATGAACTAAAGTTTTCTGTATCATATTAACTATGGCTTCACTCCTGATGTCTGGATATTCTTATGCTTTTAATAACTGTCTGCATTTGCACAGATAAGCTAAGTCTTCCTCTCTTTAGGCTCTGAAACACTTACCTGATCCTGTTACATTTTCCTTCAGAATCAGTTCTTACACAGACTACTTGTACTTTGTGGATTTCCTGTTGATGGTCTTATATGGTAGGTGAGGAAAGAGAACAGATGAGAGAAATAATGATTTTTACTTATCATCTTCATTAACTTTTCTTGCATTTGTATAATCTTCTTTTCTTTATATCTTAGCTTTAAAACCGTTCGGATTTCCTGAAGTCTACCATGATCATCAGTAGACATTCCCAATTACCACTTCATTTATTGGTTTTTTTTTTTCTTTTTTTAAGGTAACATGTTATCTACAGGCTTAATTTCTTCAGGCAGGATATTCAGCAGTTGGACTCAATGGTCTAAAAGATTGTTTCCAACCTAAACAATTTTAAGACTCTATGATTTCTAGAGTTTTTTAGTCATTTTATAAACACATATATTTATATATATTTATATACACTGACTTATTCAGCTATTTCAAGATAAATTATTTTCTATTTAAGCAACGGGACCATTTTCAGTAGAAATCAAGCATAATTATGTTCTCCACGCTCACATCCTCATCATCAATTCTGTTCTTTCAAGTTACCATAACAGAGACTAACAAGACAAGCAAAACACCTCTCAAAGACCTGAAGAACTGATTTTCCAGAGGCAAGAAATCTATTCCTCAACTGCTCCCAGGCAGATGAAGCAGCTGCATGCTGTATTTGGTTATGAAGGAGGAAGTTAGCATCACTGAATGCCAAAATTTCTCATCCCAAATTTTCATCCTGACTTAAGCAGAGCAAAGGGTACTTCTGAAGTTGAAGAGGAGTTTAGGTTTGTTCTGTCCTTGACTCTTCTACTCAAGCTGCCAACAATCTTGACTATTATACTTAAGCTACTAACAAGGGGTTTGGAACTTGTGAAACAGGCACTGATCTCTTGTGCACTGGACTAAAAGAGCTGATCATTGCCTCAGCCATATGATAATCCTAATGACTAGACTTTTTATTAGGACAAGCAATTTACTTGTTGTTATTTTTGTTTGGAAGGTAGCACTACCAAATAAATTCATAATACTATATTTTGATAGCAAATAGGAACAACTGAGACCATGATTTGATAAGTTAAACAATTCCCAGCCTCAACATCTATTATAAACACTGATAAATAATGTTATGGTATTGTCATATGCTCATTGACCTCTCTCTTCAAGCTGCTGTTGAAAACTTATCTGGTATAAAGGAGAACAATGAGGAAGTGTTTTAATAAAATTGAGCTTTATCATCCAACTGCTTGGCCTGGGCAAGGCACACTTCTGAGAAGATATAAATGGTAGTGAAGTATCAAGTCCAACTCCAATATTCACATAAAGATTCATCTAAGAAGAGCCTGAATCCTTCTCTGAGTTGACAGAAGTCTGTGGGACTCTGCAGAAACAAGAGAAACCTGCCTAAGCAGATGGTGCTACTGGATCACAGCTTAATTTTTAAGTAGCAAGTGTACAGTCCGACTCTACCACATCAGCAATTTCCAAAATTATTGCAATGACAAATGTGCACATTCAAGGACTGTCACCTATCTCTGTTTTAGAAGATTATAGTGGAAAGCAAGAGTCTGCACAAACAAGCCCCTATTTATGTGCTTCCCTGGTAATCCCACCAACCCTGAGTGATCTTGGAGTACAAAAAGCCTCTACAAGAAAACTAGCTGCGTTTTTAGTTGAGTTTCTAACATAATATCGTATACACTTTTACATAAGCAAGTTCTATAAAAGTACTTTGCTATTATTCCTTGGCAGCATTGTTGTTCTTTATAGAACCATCCCCAAAAGGTATATTTGACAGTATTTAGGAATATCTGTGATATTAGAACTATAGGGACCGTTCTTTTAGCTTTTAATTCTCTTGTAACCTTCCATTGATACACAAGGGTTTTTTTTATTTCTTGATTGTCCAATGAGAAATGCAATCAGATTTTTATAATCAAGAACATGAATGTTATTTCAGAAGGTCATGGATTTGATTTGATGTTGTGATTACATCATCTCTAGGATTCCAACTGAATATGTGTAGAAAAGTGATATCTTGAATTTTTGCATTAACATTCATGATCCCTTTTCTGCAGACTGTTGTTTTATTTCTTTTCCTGCTAGAATATAACAGCATATAAAATCTGAGGCCAAACAATGAAATAGCAGTCTAAAAGGTTAAGGATCCTTTGATCAATGTATTAAAGACTTGTTCACAGATGAACCACTGGACTTCCAAAGTTTTATGTTAAAAGTTAATATGCTTAAGATAATCAATCTCAGCTGCACTAGACCTCAGTAATTTTGTTTCTATCATCAAACAAGCCTTATGGGGTTGAATATAGTGGTACTTCATAATGAAGCACTTCGTATAGAAGCAGCTGTCTCCTCACCTGTTTCCCAGTTCATCTAGAGGCCTGGAGAAATTCTTCAATTTAGCAAGCAAACTTAAGTCATTATTAGAAATGACAGGGAAACCTGATGAAATTGTACTTTCAATTGGAAAACAAAATTGCAATCAGACCAACATGATTTCCTCATGGTCTGACCATGCTAATGCCAAGTCGAGACATGGGCAAATGTATTTAAAAGTCATAATGGAGTATTACCATGCAATCTCTTTTTACTGGCCCTTATTAATATAAAACTTCAATTTGCATGTAAATGCGGTCAACTTTCATATCATCAAAATACATGAGGCCTGGGAAAGTAATGAATTGAAGTTTGATGCGGCAATTACGGACGTTTATAAAGAATTTTAAAGAGGTCATTCTAGCCTTGGCTGAGAAAATGAGGAAATCAACAGGGAATATTGTCAATATAGCAACAGTGGGAGTTGGAGTCAGTCCCAGGTGTTAGAAGGCCAGATGATGATTAATAGAGAGGGAGTATGAAGCCTTTCACCCAGAAGGACTGGGCTGGACCTGAGGCTCAATAACAGAAATCTCATGAAAAGGTTCTTGCTGGGTTCCCACTTTAGCTGCCTCGAAATGTGTTCCAGAGGGAATAAAGTAGCAAGTGTTTATGAGAGAGAGCAGTGCTGAAGGTTTAATTGGGCTCTACATCCTTTCAGCTCCCTTCAGTAGTTGATATGCAGTTTAACCTTTTTTCCCCCACCTCAGATATTCCAGTACCATTGGGATTTTAATAAGGCACTAACTTGATAGGTTGGAAAAACACTGACTTTACTGCTAAATTGAGTTAAACTGCTTTATTGTGTCCTAATGACAATTTTAAATCTCTGGATTTCTAAACAAAGCAAAAAACCCTAAAAAAATATTTTCATATTGCTTGAACATTTTTTAAAATCTAAAAAATGGTGCATGGGGGGATTTCTGTCCTTCTCTCTTCACTGAAAAATTTCAGATGGAGAAGAAATTTAAATGAGGGGAAAAAATCAATGCCAAAATGAAAACAGAGCTACACAGTTGTACTTCTTTAAAAGCATATCCCACTTTTAAATGGTAAAAGCCTTCTAAAGAGTGAAAACAGCCCTGTGGCATCTGATGAGAGAGGGTCGAAACAGGGAGAAACTGGTTTTTAGTAGATAATGCACCAGTGATTAGAATCTCGTCGCCGCATAACATAGTGTGTTTTGGTGTAATTGCTTATACAGGTCTGAAATGAATGAAACACGTCCAAGGGGCTGGCTTTCCAAACCAGCAGTTCCTTATGCACACCCAGCAAAGGTATCACCAATTACACACACAGAACTCAAAACCTTGAAGGACCAGGCCCCAGGTTCCTCTTACTGACTCAGGCTGGCATGTTTTGTGTGGTGGTAGCCAACTGACTTCAGCATGCTGTGGCTTAGTTTTCCCGTCTATAAATAGAAATCTATAGTGTGCTTATCTTCACAGGATTGGGAATGAAGCTTAATTAATAAACGTTTGTTAAGTACTTTGGGATCTTAAATTGGAAAGTGATAAAAGTGGATTTTTTTTTTTAACATTGTCATTTAAAGCAAGCTGTATAGCTGGTAAAATGTTTCTTCTGCACAAATAAAATCAAGGTCACTGGCAAGGATCATAGAAAAGTAAATAATGGAATAAAAATCAATTCATCTACAGAACAAGATTAATTTTAGTTTTCTTAATTCCTTCTACTCCTGTTTTCTCCTTTTGTTCTCAAAACTTAATTTTCAGTTACACTATTTCTAATAAATCTCCAGATTAGTTAAACATTTTAGGTTGCATTAATTAAAGCAAGATAAGCAATGACATTCAAGATTTCTTGGATGCTACAATACATTAGAGAGAGAGAATAAGCTTCAATGAAGTTTAAGATGTAGATAATCTGACCAGCACTTTGAAATGTTATTATAAGAAGTACTTTTTATTGTCATTCCCGTTTTTCATAGGAATACATTTTTGGTCCTCTAGCTCTAGTAAACATTTGAAAATATTCACTGGCAAACTGAAATTCTCAGAGCAGAGCATCTCTTTTCCTATTACTTTACTGGGCTTATAGACAGACTATTCTCCCAAGGGATGGCATAGTAAATGAATGTTTATATTTCTGTAACCCTTGAGACTCCTTGGCCTAAACATTTGTAACTCCCGGTGATCTGGATGATGAGTGATAAAGGGACTGCTGTTATTAAACAAGGAAGGTTGAAAATATTGGAGGCAACATTTACAATCTGCTACAGAAGTCTGGTTTCCTAACCATTTTCCTGGTAAATCAACAAGATCTGTTATGTAATCGGGGGAAGTTGTAATTTTTCAGTAGCAACACTAGTGAAAAAAGAAAATATCCAGAATGTAGGGAAGGTATTAGATCTGTTCTAAGCTTTATATAAATTTTAGGAATTAGGATTTCTTTTACTGTTCTGTGAAAGAAGGGTACCTTTATGCATGTAAGAGAATGATCAATCATTACTAGTGTAGTTGTATCTGCATTACCTGGTATTTTATTCAACGTTTGACACCATAAACAGTTTAAAACATTTAATCTTGGTGAATAAGGCAGGAGAAGCGTTTTAGTAAGACAATAATTTTATGATCCTACTTTGTAGGGTAAGCAAAACCAAAACCAAACCCAAAAATCTGAATCTTCGTTAGATGACTGATAAACTGGACTTGTGGACAAAACAAGTCCAGAAAATCCTGAAAAACTATTTTTCTTTAGCTGGCAAAATACTTCTGTAATATAACAGAAATTAGGGGGAAAATAGAAACCCTATTTTATATATAAAATTAATCTTGATAATTAAGTAACAGTATAGGAAAAAATACCAGATAGCAGTATACTGCATTTGGAGAATGTCTTATGCAAAAGGACTCATTGACAGACCACAGGTTTTGTAGATAAAAAGAGCCCAAAAATTTGAGTCTATAGAATTTAGGAAATACCACATAGACAATTATGTGAATCAAGCACTGAGGAAAGCACTGAGGAAGCAGTGATATTTTGACTCAACTGTTGATTTCACTTCAGAAGAAAAAATTACTTTAAGTCCATGGACTAGACTAACATGGAACCCTCATCACTGTTTTACCCCTCAAAGCAGCTCTTAATGATCCTCACTGAATTCTAAACTATGCATCATCAGAGAGATGTAGATTGTTATATCCCTGGCATGAAAACGCTCAGTGTCACAGATCCAATTTCCCGACATGATCCCATGATTGCTGAGCCTTGCCACCAGTTCTGGGAGAGCATACCCCTATTTTTAGTTGTAAACAGGTCACTAAGCACCATGAACATGAGAGCCTTGGTGCCATAAGGAGCCAGGAGGAAACAGTGGAAAGAAACTCTGCTGTGAAGAAGCAGAGTGTTCTCACCATTATCAATCAGATTATTTATTCATTAATAAATTATATAATCAATAGACAGGAACAGAACCAAATCCAGCTAATAGGGACCAGAAATTTATGTATTAGTTTACTTACAGCTCTGGCCTTTATAGAAAATCTCAATATAATCTGCCTGACTGCTATGATTTGTTCTGACTAATCTTCCCAGCTTATTAGGGTTCTTAGGAAGAATTGAAGACCACCCATTCCCTTGCCATCTTTAAATCACAAAAGACTTTAGGTGCCTGAGCATCTGTCTGTCTATTCAGACTGAAGTGCACCTAAGCACACAAAGAAAATGCCTCCAAAACATAAAAACAATATAAAAGAAAAATTTGCTCTGTTGTAGAATAGTCTTGGGACTTATTTTGACTTAAGTGTCTTTGGGAGTTACTCAGTACTTGAACCCTTCTCTGAGATTCATATATCTGTGATTTAGAAAATGGACGTTGAAAACATTAGAAAAGCAAAAGCATTAATCTCTAGTGAGGAAATTCTTGTTTATTTCAAAAGCTAACATTTGTACTACAGGTAGGTGGCCTCCTATATTCAAGCAGCCTAAAAGCTCAAAAATAGCTCAGATATTTGGGGCTAAGGTACATAGTCATATCTCCAAAGTCCTAGGGATGGACATGTGCACCCTGGAAGGATCACAAGATGAAGAAGGAAAGCACAAGCAAGTACTTTTCAGACACACCAATAGGTGATATGGATGTCTTGGATCATATGCAGCTTATCTTAATCAGTCATCCTGAGTGCAATCACAGCAAAGAAAAAATTTCAGAAAAAAAGCTGGAAAGCACAGAAAGAAGGAATTTTGTTATACATTAAAAAAAAAAAATCTGAAAGAAACAAAAACAAAACAAAGGAAAAAACCCTCCTATATTTGTACAGAGGAAGGATTACTAGACAAGACTGTTCCTCAGCAGATTTCTGAACCTAAAGCATATATTGTCTTATCCTTTTAAAAATGTATTAACTATTCCATTACTAATTCCCACAGTATTGCCTTTCATCTTCACAGCTGATAAACACTCAACACAAGAAATTTTGTTTGGATTCTATTTCACACTGATATTCTGCTTCTCAAACCAAAGATTCACACAAATTATCATCTAAACTCACTGCAAGTGAAACTTCTTACACAAACTCCCCCGAGAAAATCTGCTTTCTTAGCTCTCCTCCTTTTCTCTACTGATCTAAGTTTTAGTCCTTCAGACCACCTACTTAACTTACCTTCAAATTTCTTTGCTCCGCTTCATTTCACATATCTTTGACTATGTCTCCACCTTGCTATAAATGCATTTTTCTTACTCTAGTTCATATTTTTTTTCATTTAAATAGATGTTCACATACTATTAGGTTCTTCTAGCCCCTTTTTCTTCCTAATCAATCTCCTTTCCCAGTCTAGCTTCTTTTCTTTCTCCACTCCCCCTTTTTTGTGACTGAGAAGTTCTCTTTGCATACTCCTATTCTCTTTTGTCCTTTTACCTTACCTTCCTCCCATTTCTCTTTTCCTGCCTCCAAATTCTTCCAGGTCAATTACTGAATCACCCGATCTCAAGACTTGATTTCAAGACCCATGAAATATGCCACATGACGTGCAGAAGCTGTTCTTGCTGTCTCAAAGTTTATGCTTTTCCCAAAAATATATGTATGCACTTTAAGATAAGTTCGATTTTTAAAAGAGAATCATTTATGCTATGCTACTGTAGAGCAAGATAACAAAGTTATTAAAGAGATAAGACTGACAATGTCCTTTTGAGACCCTAAATCCATATGGCAAAATATGTTTTCTTCAACAGTGTTGAACGGAAGGTGTTTGGAGAAGAGTCAAACAAAGTAGTACTTTCTGCTCTGTCTTCTGTTGGGGGGACTACCCCAATATAGGCTTCGTGTTGGGTTCATTGGCTGAAGAAGTCTCTCTCAGAAGATTTATAAACTGACTTTTGATTGTATAGAGTTCATCCCTCTGTCATGTTACAGAAATCTTGTTTCAGGAACTAACAATAACAGAACCACCAAATCTGATCCCAGCTAAGGGGCAGAAGTTATTTTAAGATCTGTAACGGCAGGTAGTTTTCCACCAATACACAGATTCAGCTGGTTATCAGTAACTAAGAACAGGCCTCCCAGTGATGCAATGGCAGGGGGTTTATATCTTTTATATACCTAAAGGTCACAATTTATTCTGATCATAACACCTCTTAATCCTCAGTTTGTAGGTTAGCTGACCTTGGAGCTCTGCTTCGCGCTCAGAGGGTGGAGCTTTTGTTTGCAGCCTTCAGTTCAATGGCACTGTGCAATCAACAGAGCATCAGGGGAGATTTGTTGCTCCTCATTCAGTTTTTGCTCTTTACTCAACTTTTTCAACACTGATTTGGGTTACAGTGCATTAGATTTCTGGAGCTTCCTATATGTCGAGCTGCACTAGTTACTCTTTTCAATGGCTATATGAAGCGGCTTTAGAAGTTTTCAGTGTAACAAAAAACTTTCCAAAGTCACTTTTGTACAAAGCAGTTTGTTTCATTAAAAGTCTGTATCACCAAGTTAGGGGTTTTTTTGTGTTACATATTAAACATAAACAAAAGTGAATGCTTCTGTTTGGTGAAAAGGCTCAATCCTTGTCCACCAGAAGATCCCAGGCAGGCCCTTATACAAAAAGTAAGATCACAAAATGTTTTCAGATTTCATAACTATCATAAACTGATCATTCCTTGCATATCGGCAAATATGCTATTGTGTATCTTTGAAATTTGCCAGTTAGTGTATGCAAGATACCTTTTTTCTCTCTCTTTCCTTTCTCATTTTTTCTGTGCCTATTAGTTGCATAGTTGAAAGCTCTTGAATACTTATTCATAAAGAGGGATCCAGTTTAAGAGATGTTATATGTTGATGTAATGGAAATAGTGGCAGCAAGGACATGTGATATAGGTAAGCTGAATATATATATAAACTACGTACATATTCTAACAAAATTTGTGGTATACGTGAACTATATGCATATTCTAACAACAGAACGGCTTGTGTCCCAAAGGCCTTCAATGTAAATAGAAGAAAATTACAGTATTCCAGTAGAGGTTGAAAACAAAGTAGCACTAACTATAACTAGCAGCATGAAAACCTTAAGGAGAGACAGCACCTCATCTTTCTCAGCACTGAAGTATATCGGTACATAGGTAGCACGAGTGTACTTGCACATGTGTGTATAGGTAGCACAGGTGAGCAGAGATATGAAGAACGATCTCTTTCCATTCTTTTTTCTCCGGAATTAAGGTTAGTGTATCAGTCCACAGAAAAAATAAGTATCCATTTTTTTAAAGTGTTGCTACTTGCCTCATTACTTCTATGATTTTTTCCCGAGATCCTTCTATATGTAACCGCTTGCTTTAATTCCACGCTTATTTGTGGGACTTAATCAGACTCTAAAAATATTTGGACATTCCCTCTTTTTTTCAGTCTTAGCTACTAGCTCTCTCTCTCTCTAGAAGCAGAATATAGATTTGCTGATAACTGTCATGATAATCTCATTGCCATTACTATGTCATGGTTTATCAAGGTGTTGATTTGTGAACCACTGATTGTGATCACATACATTTTGAACTACTATGGAAATTTCCTTCTTTGCATTTTATTTTGCCTTGAAATTGACCATTCACAGTTTAGTCTCCTTCTTTGACTGCCTCTGAATGAGGAAGATTATGCTAATTTTGTGTTTTTCACCGATTTCAGAAAAAAAAGAAAGAAACATCATAATCTGTGATAGTTTGTTTGACTTAAACATTAATGGTATTTGGATTAATCTCCCATGGTTACTGTGGGCCAGAAACTAACCACAGAATGTTTGCATTCTTTAAGATTTTTTTTTTACTCCCTTTGCAAGACACAACTCTTTACAACACACCCTCCCTTTCCTATATTTATAGCTTTTGGCCCAACTGTATGCATGCAGTCCCTAGGGAACACAAAACTCAGTTTTTCAATCTATCCCAATGACAACCATGGGAATTCTCTAATAAGAAAAATTATCCTTTCTTCTACAGAGGGGAATACCTCTGGATGAAGCAGAAATTGTACTTGTCTTGCCTGCCAGTCAATTCTATAGTGAGTTTCAGAATGGTCTTCTAAATTTTTGATAGTCCTGTTGCAATCTTGTTGTGATTGGCTAGAGAATAATAAGGTAAGATCTTATCCCTCATCCTAGTGCAAGATACTGTACTAGACAGCAACTACTAATTATAAAAGGCAGGAAAAGTAAGGATAACAGAAGGACTTATATTATAATAATGCAGTTATCAGGCTGATGATGAAAATAATTGTGAAGATATTCTTCCAGTTGGCATTGATCTTATGTAATACTGGGGTAAAACAGGCAAAAAAAGCAGACCAGCACACACAAACACACATCCTCTCCACAAGAAAAAAAAAAAAAAAAAAAGGGGGGAGGAAAAGGAAAAAAAAAAAAAGGAAAAAAAAGGAAGGAAAAAAAAAAAGAAAGAATGAAAAGAAACAAAACACACAAAAAACCTCCCTAGCTGAAACAAACCACTTCATATGGAACACTCACTTCAAGACATTGAGGCACTGGAGCATGTCCAGAGACAGGGAATGGAGCCACTGAAATATCTAGAGAGTAATTCATATGAGAACCAGCTAAGAGAGCTGGAGTTGTAGCTGTTTAGCTGGGAGAAAGGGAGACTTGGGAGACTTTATCACTCTCTATAACTCCCTGAAAGGAGGTTACAGCCAGATGGGAGTTGATCTCTTCCCCCACTCAGCCAGTGACCGGACAAGGAGAAATGGCCTTCAACTCAACCAGGGAAGGTTCAGGTTGTTCATCATGAAGCCGTTCTTCGTGGAAAGGGTTGTTAAGCATTGAAATGGACTGCTCAGGGAAGTGATGGAGTCTCTATTCCCAGAGGTGTTCAAGAAATGGTTGGATTTACTGCTAAGGCTGCGTTGACATGGTAGTGTTTGGTCAAATGATAGACTGGGGGCGTTTTACAACCTAAATGATTCTGTGATCTCTAAAGTATGATGGAAAATTATCAGACTTTTCTCCGATACTACAAGGTATTGGATGATCAGTGAAAGGCTGGGAATCAAGCAACAGCTGCTGGACTGGAAATAAGAACGGAAGACACAAGACGGAATATTTTGAATGTGGGAATATTTGCTTTCAATCATTTTGTCTGCTCCCTTACCACAAGATGATAAAATCACAATTTTGCATTCTGACTGACGTGAAACCAGCAGGAGTAGCTACCCTATCGGGTACTACTGTTCCCAAGAAGACTCTAAAGATGACAAGCAGGAACTAAGCATGTAGTCCCTCAGCACAGTTTTCCTGATTCTTTGTGCAGTACTTCTGGTTTTGATAGAACAATTCGGAGTCATGTGGTGTCACTAGAATATTCTGCAACACAACAAAAATTGAAAACTTGATAACGCTGATAAGTGAAAAACATATTAGTTGAGATTTGTATTGAACTCCATATAAAATAAATAAGACAAGGAGTTCTGTACTGATTGCATTATTCCTTTTCATATTTAATTCAACAAAACCCCTCTGTTTTAGAATCTACTTCTTACAGATATGTCAATGTCTTCAGAATTCAGAGCTACTTTGTAACATAAACCAGAGGGTTGCTATAGAATTGAAGTAGTGTGCTGCCAAGTAGCAATGCCTTTGTGGATAAAATAGTTTTATTTTATTCTTTTGTGCCAACAAAAAAGACATCAAAATTATAAAAGTAACTTTACTATAATATTAATGAATTCTATTGAATTCTACATTTTCATTACAATTTTTCTGAGGATGAAATCTACTTTTTAGTTTTGCAAATATTTTTCATGTTTGGTATGTTTCATGTATGGCTGTTTGTCACAATCATATCATCTCCAAGACTTGAATAAGAGCTTGCATTTCATGGAGTAAGATTTTACTTTTCATTCTTTTGTCAATATCAGTTGCACCCTTTGTCTGATCTTATTTTTCTTGATTTACTGAATCTTAGTTTCATTTCTGTCCCTTACTCCTTTTTTTTCTAAAATCCTTTTCTAACCTTGCCATCCTTTCTTCTACTAATTCCTGTATTTCCTAATCGTGTCCCACTTTCTCACCCTTTTGAATCAGAGAAAGTGGTTTGGTAATCAGAGCAATTCTATGTGGAAACAACAGATAAGAGAAAGAACAAAAAAATATTTATGCAAAGGGCTTTTATTTTGCATGATGTTTAACCCTTCAAAGGTCAGTGAGGCCAATGTCCATGCAGTTAAGATGAAAAACCTTTGATAGTCCAGAAATGTGGAGAGCTGCTGAGATGCAACCCCAAACCTTCTTTCAAAAAAAGACATGGAAAACAATTCAGGGTAGTTGATAAGCATAACTGTAAACATTTTAAAAAATATTTTTACATGGAGACCCTGACACTGCATAAAGTATTTCTACTTTGAGGAAAATGCTGTCTACACTTGCTCCTACTGGCACTGCACATTTAGGTTGTGAAGAAAATACTCAGAGGCTCAATGAGTTAAATTGTCATTGAGAGGGAGCAAAATGATAAAAGAAGAATAAAGTTGCCATCTAAACTCTCTGTGAGTTAACTAGACTCGGTATTGGTAAAGTTTGCTACCATTGTTACATATAATACTGTCATTTTTATTAACATTATGTGTAATGCTTTGCAATGTCATTCTGCCTAGAGACAAATATATATGAGTTTATAAACAGGTAATTCTGTTTTGTTATGATTTAGTTTTTGTTTGTAAGAAACTCACCTTCTTGCAACACTGATGACATCAAGAGGAATTACTGTAGAATTCAAAGGCACTGCATCTGTGTTGACAGTTTCAGCAGTGTATAATGTTTAATTTTTAATCTGATGAGCTATATGTGTGGTTAATGTAGTTTGCGTTTAAAGTCCTTGGTACTCATTTATTACATTGAAAATTTGAAATAAACTTTACGTTTCAAAACAGTAAAATAAACACAACCTTGAAATGTTAATTACAGAATTTACAGTTCATCTAATCAAAGTTGAAAATACTATAGAATAGTTGCTGTTATTTTTGAATCTTTCACTGTAATAAACATGGATTAGTTGACAGCAAAACAATGACCAGAATTATTCACACTTTAAACAATGGAATCTGAATTATAATAATTTTACATGACTATAAAAATGTATTTGCAGGTTGAGTATAGAAAATATGAAATATTATCAGGCCTCAAAATATAAATTTTATGAATCATTTTTAAACATTGATATGAACACAAACTTCAACTTGTGTTCATAAATGTTCCTTTCTTATTTTTTTTAATTTCCCATTACTAGTGGAAAAGGAGATCAACCCAACTGGTTAAATGTGAAAGACTTATGTTTAGCATTAAACAAATGATTGGTCATGTGACAAATATGGTATATTTGTTCAAAAGCTGAAAGGATGGCATTCCTTAATCAAAGCAATTATAAAACAAGAGTAGAACAATGCTCTTCTGTTGCTAAGATTCAAGATTTCTTGAAGGAAACAAGTGTGATGAGAATGACCATTTTTCACTTCTCTTGTGTTCTGGCCATTCAGTTTTGCTGTGTGTCTCAAGTCAGTTTTTCAGAGCATTATTAAAGAGGTGGCTGCTCCAAAAACTCCTGTAAACCTGGAGCAAGTTACTTTTTCAGAACAACAATCTTTATGATTTTCTGATGAAACAGCTGAGCCTAATACTATGCTTTGTTAGTCCTGGAAAGCTGTTGCTGTCAGTATTTTGAGGCAAGTAGACAAAAAATATCTTTTGAAGCACATGAACAGCTTAAGCTTTTTGACAATAACATGCTCTTATAAAGTGATAGTTTTTACCTCACAGGGACTAGAGAAAGTATTTTTGAAAAAATTTATTGGATCTCACACCACTAATTAGGCGTTGAGAACTGACAGCTATATTAGTGGGGAGTATATACTTGAAATTTCTTGGTTTGGTTTCCTCCTCGTGCTACTCCTAAGTCTGACCTAAGAGAGTTTCATGCTCAGAAGCACTTCTGTGTTTGTCGTAGCCACTCATTTTTACTTGTTAGTCAAAGAGTGAGGGGTTTGAATCGAACGTATGGCATAAGATGTATCAGTCATCCAACCAATCCCAGACACATCTAAGCAACCCTACCTGTTTGTACTTTCAGCTAAGTGGTTTTTATGATTTTTAGAGCCCAATTTAACTAGACAAAGAGTCTAAAGGCAGAGATGCGATTGGAAACATAATTCCTGTTTGAAGTAATATCTTGAAATAAAACTTTCTGGAATTTATATCGAAGGACATAAGCGCAGTCTTCATTCTGAAGTAAAATGTCCAGTGGGAAAATACTGACTGCTGAGCTATAAACAGGAAATGCATGCGAAAAAAGAGTAAAATAATACATAAAATAGAAAGATTATCTCAATTTTTATACTTAACTTAATTTTTTTTTTCTTCTATTTTTGTTAGCTTTTTATCAGAGCTCAGTTCATCTGAATTTTCTTTAAAAACCCTCACTTTAAAATTACTTATTTCTCTCTATTACAATGAAAAGAGATTCAAGTGACTAATTCACACACAGGCAACTAATTTTTAGTTGCCCAAGTAAGGGCAAGTGGATTTCATCCATGTTCTCTTACAAAGAGAAAATTACCTTATTCTTTAAAAATATACAGAATAAGACCAAGTAACAAAACATATAGAAGTGAGTGTCTACATTTTTCTATCGAGCTAAAGAACAATTTTGCTGAGTTTTTTACTTATTTTAAGTAATCTTCTGCACTATGAAACATTTGGATCTACAAACGAAACTAAAACTTAATGAAATTTAGCCTTTTTAAGAGTTTGGGGGATTGGACAGGTGTTCTAAGTGACTTAAAATAGCGTTTTTGTTTTAGACTTAAAGAACAAAAATGGATGTTGTCTGGAGGATCTAATGGTGAAGAGGAAAAAACTAATGAATATATATATTGTCATTATGGCTATTTAAATTCCTTATCACATCTAAATAGCACAGGAAAACAAGATGCTGAAGAAAAATACTAGGCCATCAATTTAACGCTTCTGCTCAGAGTTTTTTACAAATTAGGAAAATATTTCAGAAAACTTATTTTGTTCACTCACCTACTGACATTCAAAACCCAGAGAGTTCAAAATGCATGAGAGAAAGGAAAACATTATGTAATCTAGTTAAACTACGAGAAATAAGAATCTGATTTCACCCATTGTGAATGGCAATATACAAGTTTTATGTCAGGTGAGAATCTTCTTTTGAGGCAACTGTTTTCCAAATGAAGGTTTGTGGATAATTTAGAGTAAAGAATAAAAGAATAAAGCATAATAACCCTAAAATGTTTGGGGGTCATGGGACCCTCATGAGGTTCAACAAGACTAAGTGCAAGGTCCTCCACCTGAGTTGGGTTAACACCTGGTATCAATAAAGATGAAGAGCAGCCCTGCCAAGAAGGATTTGGGGGTGCTGGTGGGTGAGAGGCTGCACAGGAGCTGGCAGTGTGCACTCTCACCCAGACAACCAACTGCATCCTGGGCTGCATCAAAAGAAGTGTGATCAGTAGGTCAAGAGAGGTGATTCTCTCCTGGTACTCCGCCCTGGTGAGATCCCACCTGGAGTACGGCATCCACTGGGTTGGTTCTGGGGATACCAACATAAGAAGGACCTGGACCTGTTGGAACAGGTCCAGAAGAGGGTCATAAAGAGGATCAGAGGACTGAAACACCTCCTCTGTGAAGATGGGCTGAGAGAATTGCGGTTGCTCAGCCTCAAGAAAAGAAGGCTCTGGAGAGACCTGTTTGTGTCCTATGAGAACGTATAGGACAAAAGCCAGTCCTATAAGAGGGCTTACAAGAAAAATGGGGATAAACTTTTTAGCAAGGCCTGTTGCTGTAGGACAAGGGATGATGGTTTTAAACTAAAAGAGGGTATAATTAGACTAAATTTAAGGAAGAAATTTTTTAACATCAAAGTAGTGAAACACTGGAACAGGTTGCCCAAAGCGGTGGTAGATATTCCATCCCCAGAAACATTCAAGGTCAAGCTGGACAGAGCTCTGACCAATATGATCTCTTGGAAGATGTCCCTTCTCACTACAGGGGGGTTGGACTAGATGACCTTTAGAGTTCCCTTCCAACCCAAACTATTCTATCATTCTATGAGTCTATGATAATGCTGGATCAATAGGATTTGCTAGTATAAGATATAATTTCTGAGAAGGGTGAATATAATTCAAAGTATTTCTTGTCTGCCTCATAGGATTCATGCCTTGGTAGTTAATTGTGCCACTAGCGCAGGAAAATGTATGATGTCTTTTTCTTGGGAAATTATAGTCCCTCAAGTAGAAAATACCCTCCACAATACTTTTTATTGTTTAGTCAATTAAATAATGTAATGTTTTAATATAACTGCTGTGAATTTTCAAATTTCACCAGTGACATTCCTATTATCCCATGAGTCCTCAAAGGTAACTAGAGGAAAATTATTCTTGATTTGGGAACAGAAAAAAGGAAAAAGTTGTTTAATGAATTTTCAAACTTCATATTTTATTCATATTTACTTCATACCCACAAATCATTTTGATTTAGAATGCATTGAAATGCTTCATTAATTAATTCCCTGATTTTAGATACATTTCATAATAGATAATCTCGTTTTTACACTGAATTCTTAGAATTGTAAATCATCAAAGCCAATACAAAATGCAGTACAGTTAACAACAACAATCAAAGCAAAATAAAAAAAACCATACTGCATTCTGTGATTGATACTGTAATTTTTTCAACTGAGGCCTCAGGCACTTTCAATTATACCCCACTCCCCTACCTTTTCAGCTCCCATATTTCAAGAATACAAATGGGTGAGCAGCAAAATTTTCCCACCTCAGGTAGGAGAGCTAAGTGAAGTATTTAATATATTCTCTATTCCCAGAAAGTCTCTGAACCATTGGCAAAGTTCCACAGTCACAAAGTGGTAGCACCATCTCCTCAAACTTGTGTGTGAAGGACAAGAGGACCAGAAGAGAGAGAATTTGAACTCACAACTCTATCGTGCATTTCAGGCTGTACATGGGTAATGTTCTTTCCTCTACAGCCCCTATCAACTTGTGTGGAAAAGGTCATGGTTTGCCTAAAGGAAGGAAGTCTTCTACTGTTTGCCAACACCTGCAAGAGCCAGCCCTTCCAAGAACAAACTGTGCTGTGTAAAGCAGTGGAAAAACACCTGCTGATATCCACAGAAAAATCCACCCAGCCCTGCCTCAGAGAATGGGCAGTACTGTGGAGCATATGGTCCTGTAAGAAGAGCCCACTGAACACACCATACATCAAATTGAATTCCCACCAAGGAGGACAGAGGACTGGAGGAAGAAAGAGATCATGCCAGAAGTCTTTGTGGAATGCTTTCTCACACTAAATGCACTAATTATCCCTCTTTACTATTACTCCTTAACCACTAGAATGAAATATTCTATTAAATTAAAAAATTAATGAGAGAACAAAATAAGAAAAATCAATTTATTCCCTATGACACTATGACAGAAATTTTGTAAACTACATTTGAAGTCCCAACAGCAATTTCATATTTCAAGTGCTGCAGCTGTCCTGTCAGCAGCAGTTAACTTCCCATTATTAACATACTTTGCCAGACTGGGAAACAAAGCTCAAACCCTTAGGTTTTCAGAAGTCAAAGGTATAAGCAATTAAAGATGCCAAAATCTTTCACATTTTTTATGACGGAGTCCACAACAAAATGAAATAGTCTTAATTTTTTATGAAAATATAAAAATATTGTGTTCTATATAGGAATATAGGAAAAATGAGTGAAGATTAATTGGCAAAATGTTTCTGATCCTTAGTAATTACAGTCATTCACTCTGTGTACAACTAGACCATTAACAGGGATTTTTGCCTGCCTCCTATTTTGATGAGCCAACAAACATGCCCATTTAATTTCATTTCACTTCTATGACTTCTAGGTAAGCTACATTCCCCAGCAGCATATTTTTTACTTCCTTTAGCTTCATTATATTGGAGAAGTAGTAGAAGCAAAGTCTGTCATTTCACTGGTGCATCTGAAGTTGTTTTAGAGGTGTCGAATAATATCAGGCTCAGGCATTTCTGTTCTTCCAAATATTTCCCACCCTTGTCCTGAAAGTATTGACTACATGCTGAATCCTTGTCTCATCCTCTGGCTGATAGAAAACCAGTTGCTGCAGCATGTGGCTGCTCACACTCTTCTCTCTGGCTGCTGACAGAAATTTGCAATGAGTTCAATGAGATGGGTTAGAGTTCCTACATCTGGAAATCTAGATCTGGTCATATCAGATGGTGTCAAAATTATTGAGAAGCTGAACACATGATCAATGTAGGATTGCACTGTCCTCCTTTTATCAGTGATGTTACACATGGTTGTGATTAGGTCATACGCGCCTTTCTTCTCTCTGAATCCGCCCTTTAACTTCATGTGATCCTTCATCATCTGGACAAGGACTTTGTTCTTAGGCAGAATCTGGAAGATGTTATGACTATAATAACACTCTTATGCTGTCTTGTCTTTGTTGAGGGCAAAAAGATTACCTTTGTCCCCTTATTTCTCTGACTATCCTGACATCGGTGCAAATTTCTCACATGAGCCCTGATCACCAATTGCTTTTATCAGTCCTCATAACACATTAGCTACTGCTGTTCCTCTTTTTAAGAATAAGCACATACTTGGTTCCTCTTACTGAGCTAATAGCTTTCACTCTGTTGTCTTTTTGTCATCATCCTATGCGGTGAATAGTTCTGATGAAGGATGTGGACTGATGCATAGAGCAAGATGTTTAACATTAGTAACTTTAAACACTGAAACCATCTTAAGGCCTAAAACCTGCCAGAGATTTGTGAATTACCTGGTTCACTGTATTCACACAATAAGAAACCATTACACAAAATCGTCTTAACACATTATTTTTGATAGCAAAAAGGAAAAAACATTGTATGAGAATTGATAGGTAAATGTAATTTTCAAAAGAAGTGCATTATTCCCATTATTAAATCACGGACTGGATTCTGAACCCATCCTATTTATTGGTTGGCTGTGACATTGTCACTCCAGTAGGCAGGAAAAATAACCCTTCAAAGTGGTGAAATGAGAGAACGCTGCACGTAGGTATTATTTTTCCAAGGAGCTGAGCTGTCATTATGGCCTTCTTGGTATGGTTATATTATCTTGTATTATTCTAAACTTGATGTGGAGAGATGGCTGAGGAGTAAAATTAGAGGAAACTGAGATGTTGTATTCATATCCTCGCAGAAGTTGTAACGGTACCAGAATTATAGGGTAAAATGCAGCTACTACTTCCTGGATGGAATGTGGTTGGTGTGCTCGGAACATATTCTACGATGGTTCCCCATACACGTGATCTGCAACTCTGAACACCTTCTGAGGGCAATGGAATGGAGAGTGGAGCAGAGTGGAAGCACCATGGCCAGGCTCTGTTGAAACCCTTGTCGCGAGGGGAACTCAGTGGGAATAGCACCTGTCAAACGAGGGAGATAGGAGATATCTCGCTGCTGAGCCAATAGCTGTGAAGAAATCACTTTCCTCAGATGAACCTGGTTCATTACAACCTAATTGTAATCTTAACACACTTCCATCCCAAAGTTACCCACCTCCAAGATACAACCACATTTCACTGAACATGTGTTCTATGTTTTATTGACTGTATTTTTAAGAGTGAAGCATGAGAATTTTACACCAATCAGTAACAAATGTATGTATGACTAGACTCCCTCAAGCTCCACCTAAACATAAAGAAATAGTATAAAAACATTTTAAATAATCCAACCTATGACATGAGCACAGAGGTATTTCTTTGGGTACTTTTTAAAGCTATCCTATTGCACTCATAGTCCAATTATATTAATTTGTAATTAATCTTGGAATACCAGGAAAACTTCACAGGTCTCTAAGACCCTTACACTGAAGAGAAAAAGAAAAAAAAGACTGGATGTGAGTTGAATTCAGAAGTAATTTAAATGAGAACTTTGGCAGAAAGGTTTAACATTGAGGTCAATTAAGTGTAAAGAGATATGGTAGAACTGGAATGGCTTTGGTGAGAGCAATAAAACAAAATCCCAATCAGAGGCAGCCATTGGTGGTGTTCCTGGTTTCCCCCTCCATCACAGCTGGCTGCCTGCACTTCAAAGTCCAGCTGTTCTCCTGGCTTGCACTAATACAAGCAGGGAATGATCCACCCAACATATATCTTCAGGTCTTTCTTGTAGATATGTTTTTGCTAAGCATGATTGTTTGGATCCATTATAGGTGTAACTGGAAAAAAAAATTAAAGGGATGTGATATATGAGAAGTCATATTAGATGATTTAATAGTCTCTATTGGGTTTTAAACTTGATGTTATGAGACTGTGATTGTTTTCTTATGACCCATGTGGAAGGAATTTAGCCTATTTTTACAAACTGCAAGTATCTCCTATGGATCCTCCTAGTCATATTCACCAGTTTCTACTGGAACATGCAAGGCCATTGAAGTCTTGTATTTTCTTGCTAGAAGGTATTAATGGACTAAGAAATGCATCTGCAGAAGAAGAACGTGATAAAAATAAATTAAGCATAACAGTTATTAATATGTCTGTGTGAAACTTGAGCAAAGTCCCTTTAGAATAACGATACCCATATGGCATTGTAAGTACACTAATTTCAGATTTTTGAATTCTTATTTACAGCTGTATTCATCTAACAGTAAATAAGAGAGTGAACAAAGAGGTCTTCCTCACAGACAAGAACTAGAGGAGTCAGATATTCGTGTGGCCTTTTTTCTCTTACTTTACCAGGGCTTTTACATGGAGGAGGTCAAATATTCTTCAGCCAGATGTAGCTTTCTTCCTGCTGTAGGGCTTGGACTACATCATGCTCTGAGAAAAAATTCCTAGCAATGTGGAAATGCTTTTCATGGAAGAAACAAGGGGAAGGTGAAGATGACCAGCTGACTGGGAGCTACATGTGTGAATCTGACAGGAGGGAAAACTTCCTGAGATCTCTCAAACATCCCTTTAGTGGTTGCTTTATTGACAAACAGAATAAGTGAAGAGGATATCTGTGGAAAATTTTGCAGAGGACTACAAGGGTTACTCCCACCCCTTGCCTGACTGTTCCTGTGAATTTTTGCATAGTGAATTGTGACAGAGTAAACTGGGAAGAAATCTCTACAAATTACTCCAGTTAGCCACTAATACTTCCAAAAATTGCCTAGACTGAGAGAGGCTGGAGGGAAAGTCTGCGGGATGTACCTGCAGTACTTCAAGATCCAGCTGTTTCTAAGACGAAGAAAAGCAATTAAAAAAAAAAAAAAAAGAAAAGAAAACTGCAAATTAATGAATGTCCAAGAAGAAATTTGCTGCAAAAATAAGACCTCCAGAAGAGCAGAGTTCAGGGATGTGTCCCTAGGAACCTTTGTTTGCTAAAGTAATAGGAGAACCTACAAGAAAAACTAAAAGAGCGCAAGCTACATATTGATTGTCCTCTTTTAAGAGGTTTGAAAATTTTTCTGGATATTCCTAGTATTTGACAATATATCAGACTAATTCATGCAACATAAGTAACCTGGGAAAAATGGAAATATTACACTTCCATCTAAAAGTAAAACAAATATTTAACTGGGACAATATCTTTTTTTATCTATGAGAAAACACAGCTTAGCATTGTTACCAATCAGCAAAGGATAGCAAATGATTTACTTTTTCATTTGTGGCAGTTTGTGATCAATGTATTTACAATGTGTTGTCCATCCATAGTTCCTTATCAAAATAAGTTTCAGCCCACAATAATTTGTTATTACAATGTTCCCTCTATATGACAACTTCTTGAAAAGTTGGTTTCTGATGATTTAGAGCATATTGTATTACATGTGATAAAAAAAGTCATGGCATAGTTTTCAATACTTCTCCCAAGCTTCTGAAAATGTAATGCTCTGGATTCACTTCTGCAGCTGCTCAGAAGGCAACCCAGGCAACATTATGAAGAAAAGTCTTATGATCTAAAGTGAATAATGACTCTTTCATCAATACAAATACCTCCGTAAACTAGAGGAAATGAAAAAGCATAAACTAATTTGTACTATTCCCACTAAATATTTCTCTAATTTTCTGGTAGTATAATTGATTAGAGCCAATTTTAAAAACCTTTCGAAGTATTCTGAGTTTATCGAGTGTGATTTACAGCTAGTCCTGTCTGCAGAGCCTTACTTATATGAAATACTTGCTTTAATAAAAAACTATTGCTTATGTCAAGCAAAAGAAAGCATAAAGATGTTTAAAGGTTTTAATGGATTTCCTCAAAGTAGCAATAAATCAAACACTAAAAATTATAAATATGTTTGGAAACAGATAGCAAAGATTTGTTAAAAACATGACTTTTTCTTTTTAGAACAGCTACAAATGTTACAAACTGTCCATCTTTACTAAGTGTCCAGAATTATTTCCTGAACTCATCAGCTTTGTACATTTTGAACTTCCTATGAAATACAATTATTTTTCCACGTTAATTTAAGAAACTTTATTCATATGTTTTGTCCAATTAATTATTTTTTGTCCATTTAGGTAGAATAATGTTTTTTTTTCATTAAATCACTGTTTCCATGTTTTAGCAAGATTCCTGAACTTTCATTACTATCATGGAAGTGATGTTAAGATCTTTGTCATAGTTTTTCTCAGTCATAATGATGAAAAATGGTGGACTATTTAGCAGAGTATACAAATCAAAGAACTCCATAACCATGTAATTTTTCCAAATTTATTGCTTACTGGTGTTTGACCAATTCTTGGCAATCATTCCCTAAATTACTTCCTCATATTGTCTGGAATATTTTTAGGGACTGTGACAATTAACCACACTTTGGGGTTTTTTTGTATTTTGGGTTTAATTCAAACTAATTTTTTCATTGATTAAATTGTTTTCTGCTTGCGATATTCTCTTTTCCAAAAAAAAAAAATCCACAATGGAATGAATTTTATTCTTTCTATTACCCTATTTCTACTTAAACTAAATTATTTGAAGCTGATATTCACAAATAGATAAAATATGGTGGCTTGTGATAGTAAGATCTTATTAATATGCATTTGAGATTACTATGCTATTAATGAAGAGGAGGGCCATGAATTAACAATGTAAGACAACTAAACTGAATAAAAGAAATATTCTTTATGACGTTACTGCGTTTTTCAGGAGTTGAGGGTGTCATTGGCTGGTTTGTAAGGAAAATATATGGGGACATATCTCATCTAACTGAACAGGAACAAAAGATAGTAATTGCACAGCTACTTATTTTAGGTAACTTGAATTCCCTGAATTATCAGAGGCTTGTGATATTTCTCTACTTCGTTCCACCAGAAGCCTCAACCCAAAACCCAAAGCACTCTTTAGTTCAGGGAGAGAAAAACCAAGTAATACCTTTCTACAAATAAGACTGAATTGTCATTGTACAAATCCTTTAATTCTTTGTATAGTTTAAATGTTCTCACTGCTCTGCCAGTCCTTCACTTAGGCATTCTGTTTTCCTTCCTGTCTTTGATTATTTCCCTTTTTTTCTGTTTGCCATAGTGTGTAATAATATGCATATCATTTTTACTGTTGTTTTTTTTTATTTTTCCTTCGGCTACTTTGTGTCTTTAAGCAATGAAACTGCTGTCTTCAATTATATGTCCTAAAGAATAAGCAAATTTTTTTTAACAAGAACTTTCTTTTAAACAGTTTACGGTTTCCATTTCCATTTTCTCTGATGTCTAAAATGTTTCTGAGCAAAGTTTCTGTCCCTGACAAGCTATCCTTTTCAAAATCCCAAATGTATATAATAAACCCATAGTATACTCTATTTGCACACATGCTCATATACTGAGTAAAATATGAGAGATCATGAGAGAGATCTTGTATAAATACACACAAACCCTTGTTGAATATGCTTTTTTTTAAGTTTAAAATTGATCTTCTTATTTCAGATGTTTCTATGACAAGCAAGTATTGACAGAGTGAAAGCTCTGCAATATTACAGCAGACTTCACCATGAAAGCCACAGGCCAGCTTTTCTCTCGGTCCTTTCTCACTTGATGATGTCACCAAGATGATCATCTGTATTGATGCCTAAAGAGGCCAACCTAGAAACAGAGACTAGACAGGAGGAAGGGAATAAAGGTGGATATTTATTTGAAAGGCCTTCAGAGGTACACCCTGGGCAGGCCAAAGGCTACACCCAAGATGCACAACGAGTCACGAGTTCTTCGCACTTTTATAGGTTTGGTCCATTTGCATATCAACTCAATTTCACCAATTAAACTTTAGCTAATGATGTAATTTCCCCTCAGCTTGCCCCCCTTTTCAAGATGCTGGTTTACACATTTTGGGCCTAGGACGATCTGGGTGACCTTGGAGACAGAGCCTGGAGAGGCTTTGTTATGTCTGTCTTAGCATGAGAGAACAGCAGCTAACAGGCTAGAAGACACCTTAAAGTTACACACTAGGAATACAGAATTTGAAAAATATAAAAGCTAAAACATAAGGCATCAGTATCAGTTATCAATGGTTCAGAATTCTGGAGATTTTTTTTAAAGGGGCTTAAGTTTTTTCTTTCTAATTCTTCCTCATTGCTTCCCCATTTTGAAGGGAGGACCATGGAATTTAAGCAAGGGGTAACCTTTTTTAATCAATCTATGCTATTAAGTGCCCTGCTGCATGCCTCACAAAATCCAGAGATATGTATAAACCCATTACACAGGCATGCTATTTGCTGGAATGTTCATCTCTTTCATTAGCTGAAACACAGGTTTTAACCGTCATCTTTATATTTCAGGAGCAATTAACAGCCACTGAGATCAGAGACAATTTTTTTTGAGAATTATAGAATATACTGAATTGGAAGGGACCCATGAGGATCATCAAGTTCAAGTCCTGGCCTTACACAGGATACCCCAAGAGTCACACCCTGTGCCTGAGAGCATTGTCTAAACATTCCTTGAACTCTGGCAGGCTGGTGCTGTGACCACTTCCCTGGGGAGCCTGTTCCAGTGCCCAATCATCCTCTGGGTGAAGAACCTTTTTCCTGATACCCAACCTAAACCTCCCCTGACACAGCTTCAGGCCATTCCCTTGGATCCTCTCACTAGTCATGAGAGCAAAGATTGGTACCTGCCCCTCTGCTTCTCCTCATGAGGATGTTGAAGACCACAATGAGGTCTCCCCTCAGTCTCTTCTTCTCCAGGCTGAACAGACCAAGTGATCTCAGGCCCTCCTCATTCAGCTTCCCCTCAAGGCCCTTCACTATTTTCATTGCTCTCCTTTGGATGCTCCCTAACAGCTTTATGTCCTTACGTTGTGGCATCCAAAACTGCACATAATGTTTGAGGTGAGGCCGCCCCAGTGCAGAGCAGAGGGGACAATCCCCTCCCTTGCCCGACTGGCGATGCTGTGCCTGATGCACCCCAGAACACCCTTGTCCCTCCTGGTGCCATGGCACTGCTGAAACATACTCAACTTTCCTCTGACCAGGACCTTCTGGTGCATATTTACATGACAGCTTAACTCAGAAAGTGGACAGTCATCTTGTGCATCTCGTCATATTGTGTTTGAGAAGCTGAAGCTTACACCAAGCATAATGAACTTCTCCAAACTTTTTGCTGAGGAAAAAAAATGTCACTTCTAACTAAATTGTGTGACTTAGAAAGTTGTCGTCTTTGTGCATTCTTTTAATGCCTCCTAAAAATAGAGGGCTTGATTGCCTCTATATTTACGTTTGTTCAAATCAGAAAGTAGCATAAATACAGGGGTACAACATGGGGTAATGGCCTTTCTAATCCATCCCCTGCTTGGTTACTGCATCCCACTGTTTGTGTCCCTGGAGATGGGAGTTACTGGTGCACAATATACAGTGAATAAACATCATTATAATGCTTTGGATTTTATTCTCAGTTTAATTGCTTGAGTTTATGTACCTGTCACTTGCCACTGCACAGAGATACTCATGGTTTTTGGACTTGGAGGTAAAATTTGTCTTTTAGTGAACAATAAAGACTGGCAAGCTGCACAAAATAAGTTGTATCTCATTAAATGATCCAGAAGGCTTTCAGACTCCATAGTGGAACACTGTTTCTGCTGGTTTTGTCCCAAAAATAAAACATATTTATTAAAAACCAGATTCTTATGCATTGTCAAATTTCAAAGATGGAAGACAGTCCTTTTAAATGAACATGTTTCCAAAGGTAGATCAAAATTCAGCCTCTGCCCAGGAAATGTTCAGAGTTCTCTTTCTTTCTGCAACCTTTTTCTTTTCCTCCAGGGATATCTTAGATTCAGCATAAAGTATTGATATTTTACAAAAGAGAAGTAAAAAGCCATAATCCTTAAATTTTCCATCAAAGATGTTGTGGAGAATAAGTCCAAGAATGCTAAAAAGTAAGGTAAGGATTTTTTTTTTTTTCTTAAATAGAGATGGGAAAAGAAAAATCATCAAGTTTGCAAAAATGAGAAAAAGGAAGAGACATTTCTGTCACTCAAAAAAAAAAAAAATCAGTGATATTGTGGTGAGGTATTCTTTAAATGGACCACTTAACTTCCCTTAATTTGGTCAAGGTAGTGTTAAAATTATCTCTTCAGACTTCCTGTAAAAGCAAGAATTGGTTTCAGTTATTTAAGTTGAAATATCTATACTACTTGCTTGGAATAGTAATGGAGGATGTCAAAGGGCATTCCTAAAGCTCAAACAAGCGTTAATAACACCTTCAATATTCTTGCACACAGATTTAAACTCTTCGTTTGAAATCTTTATGGAAGCCAGAAAACTTGGTCTTGGAACCATTCTTACTCAGACCCTGGAGGGTGAAGAGAAGATCATTACACATATTCCCAGTCTGCTGACTTAAGTGGAATGAAATTATGTAGTCTTTAAAGCAATAGAAGCACCATTTGCAGTCAGGGCCCTGCAGCACTGTGACCTTCTTTCTCTAAGCCGTAGTTATTGGCAATGCCAGTATGAGACCCACAGCTTAGACTCCACCTTCTCTCCTCATTACAAATGACCTCCTTTGTAGTCCTGGGCCCTCCATGTTTTTGATAGAGGTGCCACACAGCCAACTGCACAGTGAGAGGAAGAAAGAAGAAGAATACACCACATTTGCAGAAGGTGTATTTAAAAGTCACCCCTACGTGTCAGTCAGAGTAAAGCAGACATTTCTTGTTCTGTGCCCAACCCATATACAACAACCTGAGCAGCTTACCACGAAGAACTTCCAGTTTAAAATATTAGGAAAATATTAAAAAGAAAGAGAGACTAGCAATTTATTTTCTTTAATGTTATAAAAAACCCCTTTTTTTTCTGTGAAAGTACTCATTTTAGCTGTTGTTCATTCATCAGTGTCTCTGTTGTTTAAATGTGGATGAAGCTCTTCTTTCATCTTGTGAGTTAAATTTCAGATGCATAAACAGGACAGTGAGAGAATTCTGTTTTCCAAAGACTGGATATGAGATTGTGCTTCCAGGGGTTTTAGTCTTGCACCTTTCTCAGATGGAAAAATCAGATAATCCACCTACCCCTAAAAATTTCCGTGATCATAAAGACTTAGTGATTACCCGCATACAGGCAAAATTTACTCATAATAGCCTGGTGGCATCTACTAAATCAGAAGTCAGGCTTTGACTTTTTTTTAATTTAGTCTGGCATTTTTATAATTGCTAGTGGCTTCAGGGTTTTTCTTTTTATTCACCAACCAAAGGCACCTCAACCAAATTGTCTACAGTGTCAAGCAGGTAGGATTTGAGCTGGCATTAATGGGAGATATAGATTTTCCAGACTTTCAAATTCAATCTTGCATTGATGTTTTCAAATTTTAAAAATGTGACAACCTTTTTGAAAAATTTTGTTTCTATTTCCAACAATATGGTTATGAAAGTGAGCTCTGCAAAATGTAAATTGACATGATAGTGAAGATTTTACAGCCAGTTAGGTCCCTAGCTCTTTAAGAACAGCAATTTCCTATTATGATTTCTTATGTCCCAAAGAATGGTTTAGAATGATGTTTTGGTATTAGCTAAGAAAAAATGCATGAGAAAAATTTCAATTGAGTAAATCCAGTTTCCATCTTTTGAACACCTACTTTAAGATGCTCCTGTTTCCAATTACATCTGTCCTTGATAGCACATCATAAAAAATAGTACTCATGAGTATTTGTAGCCATTTATATATATGTATATATGATACCACAAAACAGCAACCATTTCAATGCTGTTTTGAAGTTGCAGCAGGGAATTTTTTTTATAAAATAAGTTTGAGAGGTATAGCTAAAATAAAATAGACCTATTTTCATACTTAAAAGCCTTTTTTTGCCACATATAGGAAAATAACCATGATATTTCCTTAATGTTAATTTGAAACTATTGAATGTCTTGTTATATTGTTCCAGAGTTAAATATTCTAACATTGTGCTAATAATACAGCCCAAGATCCATATCTTCTGATTGTATTGAAGTTTTCTCTGCAGTTATTTCCCTTAAGAAAGCCTGGAGCCTCTAATATGAGAGATGCTTTTAAAGGATGCATATAAAATGAGGGAATCTCAAATACTCAGTGCCAGAAAGGGGACCTTATTACAGACAGAGCCTGGGCTGAGTGTCTTATGTCTGAGAAAAAAAAAAGATTCAGAAATTTTCCAGGTTTTTAACAACAGTGCTCAAACTCACAAGACAAGGTTAAGGAACCTAAACACCTTAATCATTAAATGTTATTGCTATCTGTAGAAGATGAGCTTGAAGGAACAGGAGCACTTACTGTAGAAAATGTGGTTATATTTCATTTTCTGAAATCTCCCGATGTCCAGTTGATGGGGGTGGAGAGGAGACCTTGTATAGCAATAGTGCACAAGGAAAGCGATGTGTTTGCTAAGCTGATCAATACCATTATTAACTTGGCCAAGCGAAAGACTGATCAATCTTATTATTGATCAGCTTAGCAAACATATTAGTGTGCCTGTGTAGTATGGCTACACTGTGTCTATTAGTGTTTCATCAGGATATGCATGCATGCAGGTATTAAAATAAATTTGCAACAGATGCGTACTGTCTGTCCAGAACCCAAGCAGGGAGAAATTGATCACAGTCTCTTGCACAGAAGGCAGAAAACTGGCATTAGATTTATATGTTCAAAAAAGTGCATTATTTAAATACAGAATGCAAAATAAATCTTCCCTTATCACATTTTACTGAGTCTCTATGACAGATCACTGTATTTCTTAAAGCAATTCAGTTCCTATTTTGACTTTTTTTGAAAACATAATGTTTTAGTTCAACAACAACACACAAAACAGTTCTCCAGCAACGCTCCCTGAACTCTGAAGCGTGCCAGATTTTTTTCCAATGGTGATGTGGCCTTAAAAGTCATACTTTGAAAACTGATGTAGCCTATGAATATAAAAAAAAAAATTGAACTGGGTTTGTATAAGAAAGGTGGTGTTATCCAGCTGTATTCAGATCTAATCAATCAGCTCTTGTTCAAGGTTAGATGTCTGTGACGATTCATTTTTTAAACTTGAGCATTTGTTTGTTTGCAGCTTAAAAAAAAAAAAAAGGTACTCCGAAAGGTTTGTGTATCAGAGCTTAAATTTTAAAGACATTGTAGAATCATTTCTACATATTTCCGTAACTGAAAGGATTTACAGCTTTAGACAGGCTATCTACCCTACTGATTATGAGTATTTTCTGTTATCTGTCTCTGTCTTTCAGTTTGTCTCTCCCTTTCTGTGTAAATTCAGTCTACATGGTAAGTGTCTGGATGCAGTAAAATTAATTGAGTGAATTTTTCTTTCAATATCTTTATAGAAACTTAAAGTAACTCAGAAAGTTGCCACATTTTCCTAACTCTCTATTCTTTGCTTCTTTTCAGCTGTTACCAAATATTATGTCCAGGACTAGTTTCAGGAAGACTTGCAGGGTAGTCAAGGCTTGCTTACAGCATTTCAAGTCACACTCCTCCAAACATCTGAAGGCAGGGCATGATCCTTGGTTTTGTAACACGCTGATTAGTACAATTAGTAGCAACATTTGGATACTCACACAACATCTGAAAATCTGAAGTAACTTCACTGATACTAATCCAGAACAAATACTGATTACAATTTGCAAGTCACAGAATGAAGGATCCTGGCAACAGGATGACCATGAAGTAGGAGTGCAGTACCCATAATGACACAAGAACTCATGACAAAAGTTCAGCCAAATATGAAAGATGATGATTACAAGACGTATCCAGGCTAGGTAGCAGACACAGCAGTCCAACATATCACCCGCTGGTCAGTCTTTCTGGGCAAATGTATACTAACACTTGGCTAAACTCTAACATGGCACTTCAGCTGTTTCCTGTAGGACTGTATGAGATATCATAATCACCTTTACAGAGGACAGAAAAGGGGAAAGACACAAATGCCTCCTTAGGTATGCATTTTCCTGCTCTTACCAGACTGTGCCATTGTGTATGAAAAAAATTATTGTCTTCAAAGGAGTCACTTCACCTTTTTGCCATGTGAACCTTTAAATATCTGCATCAGAAAGCATATCTATTATACCTCTTATGGTTTCTGCTATGGGTATATACTAATTTCCTTTACATGTTAGAAATAGTTTTATTCTGATAATGATATTTATTGGTCTATAACCTGGAATTTCAAGACCTTATTTAGATGATGTGGAAACATATTTTAAAGCCTTTCTTTTCAGTTCCACTGTCCCTCGTATGTGTTATTTACATTTACATGTGTACTGAACAGCCCATTCACATTTCCATTATTTCTTTCCAGCTGGTACTTTATTTCAACTTCTTTAAAGTCAGAGTGTGGCAGACTTGCCATCCATCATTGTCTAAGAGCTCTTAATTTAGCTACAGAGAGTGTGAAAGCAGGTTAGAATGCTGTACTAAGTCACAAATATAGGATCAGACAAGCCTTTGCTAAGTCTCTCAGTAATTATTAGAGCTCTTTGAAACCTGCTGGCTTCAGTTTGAATGAGTTCAGGTGAAAATTACTGGTGCTCGGTTTGTACTTTTCAAGACCTCTAGCTTTCACATTGCATTCTGTATTAATGGGAAACCAAAAATTCAGTTGAGGTGCTTTGAATGCCTGAAATAGTTTCATATTGTTGCACAACATTCCCATGTCTCTCTCAGCCTCAGAACAGATAAAAGCCATCGACAGAAGCAGCAGCAGAAATTAATAAATTGCTATGATTCTCAAAACCTTTAATGGCAGGAACAGGAAAAGAAGCCACTTGGTCATGAAGAGCTCTCTTATCTAAACAAGATCACAGGAAGGATAATACCCATGTACCCATGTGCCCATGTACCCATGTGGCACTGGAGATTCAGCCACACAGCAGGAATGTCCTGAAGACTTCAGCAAAGAATATTGTAAAAGGCTCTCCACTTCTCCTGAAGGAGAAGTCTCCTTATGCAAACTTGCAAACACCCACTAAGAGACTTACTGTGATGCTTTTTGCCAGGAAGTGAAAGACAGTTTTTTGATCATGAAGAACACAGGTTAAAAACATCCAATTCAGATTTGAATTCCTGAAGTCTGCTGTAATAGAAACCTGTCCTATCCCTCCTCCTGGTGCTCAGCCTTTGCTTATCCTACTTGCTACAACTGCCTGTGACAGTGGAAAGCCAAAGACAGTTTCCCAGATGTGTGAGAGTAATGCTAACTTAGTGAACATTTTTCAATTGTTTTTTATGATGCTTTGGTTTTGGTTTGGTTTTTTTTTTTTTTTTTTTCCTGGTATAGCCTGTACCTTGTTAATTTTATTTTACTTTGAAGAAAATGTAACATTTTTGTCACATTCATGGACCATTTAAAATACAATGGTACTACATCAAATACACTGCCAGAAAAGGTTGACTCGAACTGTGACACTTTTTCTCATCATCTGACAGACATGAAGTCCAGTTCTTGAAAGTTGTCTGCAGGCATGTTTGCACGGATGGACAGAAGCAGAGCCAGCCCCAATCTGCCTGTTTTCAGCCTGGCCAGGCAACAGTTCACTCTGATCCAGAATAGAGGCATTAGCACAGAGCAGTCTAAGCCATATGCCTCATCTTTGAGCAGAGTGTATTAGCTCAGATCCAGTGACTCATGAAAGCAACTATAAGTCATAATAAATTCAGTGGATAGATTCAGATGATTTTATTCCATTAAGACATTAGAGCGGGTGGGCCTTATTTAACTGTTCCATTCTCTATAATTTTTATGGCTTCTCTTGTTTCTTCAAGGTGTTTTTTGGGGTTTCTTCCGTATTGACGTTCAATGTGCTATTGACATGACCTGGCAAAACACAACAGAATAATAAGAACTAGTACTGAATTACATTGCTAAGCATCTTTACCAAGTAGAAAATGGATGTCAAATGTTCACACAAACAGTTATTTAGATCAATACTAAATTTCATAATGAGTCACATTTTTACTTATCTACATATTTTTTTAAAGCAGTAAAAATTATGTTGAAGACTGGTTTTATGGGAACACAATGAGTCAAGCTTCAGTGGCAACTTTTAGTAATATTGATCTCCAGATGCTTTTCTGATCTTTTCTTAAAGTTTATCCAGGTGACGACAAATAGAACACAGTTGAATTAAAAGGAAACACTGCTATGGATTTTATAGTCATCTGTCTTCACTCCTTCAGTCTTTGCCAGCTTAATCTGCAACTGATGTTTAAAGCCATGTAGTGGACATGATAACACACAATTAAATTCTAACCTTACTCTGCCCAGTATAACTTAAATACAAAATGACTTTTGCTGCTGCCATTTCCTTAAATGCTCATGTTGTTTTCTTTTTGCTTTCTATGGACAAATATTGGTACCCATAAGCTAGAAATGTCTTTTCAGTGCTCTGTCTGATATCATATTTTGTAGCACGTCTATTTCCTGAAACAGAAACAGGCTTGTTGTTCTTTCTTTTTTCTTAGTATCCAGGGTATAATGAAACAAAGCTCTCATCATCCTCACAGTAGTGATAAAACTTTGTATGACCATGAACTAAACCAAACAACTATTTCCAATCATTTTAACAGTTGTTTCCCAAGCTGTGGTTTCTCCTGCTACAGAAAGCATTTCTATTTTTATGTTTTACACATACCTTTCTCTTCCTTTTAAATAGAACACTGGACTTTAAAATGGCCACTCATTCATCAGCTTCATAGTCACCACTCCACATCATACACTTGATTCTGACTCAAGTGACTATGACTTCACCCAATCTGAAGTGGTCCTAACACTGTATTTCTCCTCCAGAATCATTCCTATTATGGCTTGGATAATCACTTTGGTTCAAGTAGAGATATGACATACCAGCAGAAGGAATTCTCGTTAGGTATAGAGAAACCATGACATATTCTGAACCAGTCAAACACAATGAACCTTGAAATCAAAACTCTGTTTCCCCCTACTTTTGTGTAACATTTGCATTTTGTCTGTCAAACTTCTGTTACCATAATTTCATGTTACAAATTAATGGATATTTGAGTATATTAGAGAGCTGGAAAAAACTTTCTGAGGTTCATCCATGAAAGGACAAGGATTTAACTCATACACAAATGTGAATACAAATCACATTACACTGGTTAACTGTTAAGTTTGCTTAAGTAATTCCAGCACACAGAAGATCAAAAGGCTGTCACAATGATATTCACAAGAATTTACAACAAGGTTGCACTTGATACAGTTTACCTCAATGCGCACAAGGACAAAGCAAATTCTTCGTATGTGACATTATCACAAAATTCAATATTCACAATATGACAACTTTGTACCCTTGCTATCTGCATTCCAGTCAAAAAATTAGCATGTAGAGAGTGTACAGTCTCATTTCTTGTCCCTAAAGATTACTTCCCTCCCCTTTTTGATCACTCAATAATTTAAAAAAAAAATATTTTTCTGATACTGTAATTTATTCTGATTGAAGTGCATCATTCTCACTATGCATTGAAGAATATTACTTCTGAGTACATGGCCAGCCAAAACAGTCAGCTTCCCCTCAGACAATTTTTTCTCCCATGTGAATAATAAGAAAAAATAGAAGACAAAAATAAGATGCATTGTAATTGACCCACACTCTTTTCCCACTTTTTAGTGCCTTAAAAAGTTGCCAGATACTATGCATTCACACAGTAAGCAACTATATCCAAATAAGCACAGTCTAAATAGATGAAGAAAAAGAAAAACCTATCTTCAGTTTGTTCCTGAAAAAGGTACAGAACCTCAACTATGTAGCTGAGGTTCTTCAGAATGTCACTGACTGTGCCAAGTATAGAACTTAAATTTTCTAAAATACTTGTTTTGTACCTTAAACAGAAAATTATCTGGGGGAGGAGAGGGGAAAGGGGTCTATTTTCATATTGTTGTTATTATAACTTCTTAACTCGGCCAGGTAAAATAACTTTTTTGTCATGCCTCAATCTTAATGAGATTTTCTAAGTAAAACAATCTGACGTCTGTTTGTATTGAGAAAACCTTCTGTGAAATCCTATAGAATTCATCCATGTGATTACTAAAATTTTCTCCTCTAAAATTTGAGATTACAAGGTCATCCCATTAGAAAAATTGTTGATCAGAACAAATATAAATAAAAGTGAAGTGGTGGATTTTGCACATTTTGCAAGGAAAAGTGTCTTGGCCACTGAGCGTATGAATGTGAGACAGACCGTGGCATGCCGTGTGGTCTAAATGTTCGCCTGTGCTTATACTCTTAACTGGATGAAGAAATCTTTAAAAAGCAACTGGCAACTAATTTTATGATAGTTAAATTGTCATAATCACATGTATATGGCCATTTCTACCCGATGCGGTAACAGATTCTGCAATAAGATGTTTGCTTGGAGGGAATCATGAGTAGCAAGTAAGCATGGCATTTAGGAGCTTGGCTTGATTGTTTTCAAAGGGTTTTGGATGATGCAACAGTTGATAAGAAGATAAAATTTCCTTAAAGCTTAGTAATAATTTATAAGGATCCTTTTTTCATGTAACTGAATTCTGAAATACTGCGCAGATTTTAACAGATGAACATCAGAATGTGTGAAAATGCAGTTTGTTACATGGTTCACAGTTCTGGTTTTTCCCCCGTTACTTTCTTGTACTTTGTATGCACTTGATAGAACTTTTTTGCTGCCCTAAGTAATCCAGCTGAAAATGCCATGGTTTGAATCCTAAAGACAAAACCCTAGAGTTTTTGTTTTCACAGAAAAGCTAACAACATTGAGACCAAAACTCACAGTAAAGGACTGTTAACTCTTCTTGGACCAGCCATATAGGCAGAACCAAGCCAGTACATCTTTTTAACTTTGCTCTGCTCTTTCATCATCACGTAACAGGGTGAGTAATGAACTTCTCTATGTCTATAGGCATCCATCTTGGAATGATACCATCTTACCTTAGACATGAGATCTTTCTCATGAAGAAAAATGATCTCAGCTAGCCACTTACACTGAACCTGTTACAGTCACCGTCTCCATACAGTAGTATAAAGCTCCATTTATCTGGGCACGTATGGTTACATACTTGCCAGATGGGGCTCATTTTCTTTAAACTCATTATCAGCAACTTGTAACCTGACCAAGTTTCCCTTCCTCACTGTTGTTTTCCTCTCTGCCCACCACTGAACATCAGTGTGGCCAACAAATTACTGATATCAACTACTAAATGGTTTGAAAATGCTACCAGGCACAGCCACATTAAGCGAAATGTAAGCAGCATTAAATTAGTGAACCCAGCATATAATTCTGTAAATACTTATATATTTGCACATGTGTTTGTGGGTGTGTGCATCTATATATATAAGCATTCACACAAATTAGCCCATACGTATGTTTAGATGCACACACACAATCACATACATGCAGAAGTTAACAGAAATGACAAGTCAGGGATACATCATTTTAAGCTGAAGTTACCATTTTCTCTGTTGGACAGGGAAGAAATGTTTGCATTGATCACAAAGGGTCATAACCTACAGTCATTATCTGGCTCTTAATAGCAGACATTGTACGGAGCTTGATCAAGCACCTGGACAGAGCAGTGAGGATCCATGTTCAAAGTCATGCACATGCTAACTCTATGCCTACCAGATACCTGAGGATTATTAACCACAATAAAGAGAAATACTGTGTGTGTATGTGTGGAGAGGAACTGCTTGTGTCTCAGTGGGTGGAATCATGACAGAGCTGTCAGGAGATCCATAGTATGAGTGCAGAGTTGTTTCAGGCAAATAGTTCATATTGCTGCTTTAAACTGTTCATGAAAGTCACTGCACATAACAGAGAATGAAGTGCTTAAACAGTGGCACTAGAAACTCCAGGGATTTGCTTAAAATTCAGTGTGCATATTCCTAACAATCCAGTACATGTCTTTAAAATTTCAATGCACATCTGTGGGTGAATGCATGTTTTTTAAAGCTCTGCTTCCCATTGTCCTAAGGTTCTCCACAAATGGTATTAATGTTAATGAGATCTCTATAGTCCTACAAAAGAGGTCATTGAGCACTACGCTTCATGCAGCCATATCATTGGGTTTCAGGTTGTGCAGTGGTAAGCCTTAAGAGATTGCCATTGTAGAAAGAGAATTGACTGAAACACAAAAGGTCTGGAATTTGGTTGAAATCAAATTTCAAACAGTTCAGATTATTATCCAACATTCTCACAAGTTAATTTTCTGGGATAATATTTTTTTAATCCTTCCCTTTTTGAGGTGAATGAATTCTCCAGATCTCTGTGAAACTGCTGTAGTCCAGAGCATCTCTCATTTCTCCATGTTATGGAGCACATTTCACTGTGCACTGGTAATGAAAGACAGCTCAAGACAGCCCTTCTTTTCTGAAACAGGAGTTCAAGAAAACTGAGGAGCCCCTCCAGACGTTTCTAAAATCAACACCTGGATATCAGCACAACAGTAGGGGGAATTTCCATGGCGTGGACAAAGTCATCTATGTATAAAAGTACTGAAAGTATTTGTAGATTACATTGTGTTAATATAGCTGGGAGAGGGAAGGGGGAAGAAAAAGTGTTTATTCTTTTTTTTAGTAGTCATCCTGGAACGTGTACTACCTAAGAGCACACTAAACCATCTGTCGGTAAAGATACCTACTGGGAATTATTACAGTTTCAGACAAGATGCATTATGGAGAAGACAATGGGAAATGGAGAAATGAATCAGGGCTTCCTTTACAAGCACACAGTTAGAATGGTGAAAGTAAACTGTAAGAAGAGAATATTCTCCAAATTCAAACTCTAAATTAAAATTGGGGGTGTGAAAGGAAAATATGAATACAGTTTGTAGAGTGGCAACAGTAAATAATGTCTTATGTCCTCCCTAGTCTCCAGGAACTGCTGCTGGCAGAACCTTCTACATTTCATAAATTTCTACTGGTTAGTTTAGCAAACCAACAGAAAAGGTTCACCTAAGCACCAAGTTCCTGAGTTGCCACATTTTATTTTAATTTAAATTTTATTTTAAAATGACTGTTCAGGGTCTGGCCTCACTTTTAGAGGGTAACTAATTTTTTTTCTTATTTTTTTATTCTTTCATTCTGAATCTTTCTTTTTTTCTCCTCTCGGGCCGTATACCACCTTCAGCTGCTACCACTAGCAGCGCAGTACATTCAGAGACTTATCATGATAATATAAAGAGCAGTTCCTAACACTGTTTTGCTTGTGAGCACACCCAAGCCATTTTGTTTTCCTTCCTGTTATTTTCCCAAAGTCCTTCCCTCTCCCATTGCCTGCCCAGCAATCAGTACATTTTGGCAGCACGGAAAAAAAGAAAAGCTCCGATAACGCCTGAGTGGCTGAAGGCCTCACATGAATAAAGCACTTAAGACGAAGACTGTATAATTAAGCGAAGACCTGCACTGCAGCCTCCCCTTGCAGCGAGGTGGTTATTAAGAGGAGGGAAGCCCGCGATCATTACCCAGCAAAGAGTTTGATGACTGGCTGCTCGGTGTCAGGCCTCCGGTGGCTGGCTTTGTCACCGGCGCGGAAAGGAGAGTTCACTTTCTGTCAAAACTGGCTTTGCCAAATGTTATCATTTTAAATGCCGTGAAAGAGAGGGAGCTGGGCCTAGGGGTATACACAGCCCCATATGCTGGTGACAGTGATACAAGTGTAATTCTAGACTATTAGAGTGACACATAAGATCATTTCTGCCCCAGAACATGAGACAGCTGAGGGGATTATTCAGGACAGGCTGTCACGCAATAAAATTTTCAGAAATCTGTTAACCCCAGCTCAGACCCAGTGAATATTTTATTGCTTAACACTGAGAAAAAGTATATTTATTAACTATAGAAAGATATAGCCGAGAGGCTGGGCAGATGAAAGGTTACAGAAAAACGAACTCACTTGATATCCTGCTGTAAAAAGTAGCAGTGTGATCATGGAGCTAAGGAGAAGAAAAAATACCCTCACTGATCTGTATTTGCATCCAAGGTAGAAACCACAAATAAAAGATATGACAGTGAAATTAAAAAGAAGGATTCTATATTCTCCCACAGTATACAGTGGTAGCTATAGCACATGGAGAATATCATGTGTAAACTGTAAACTGATGTTCAAAATTTCTTGAAGCCGATTAGGCTCAGGGACACCTCGGCAAGATAGCATTCCAAATGGAATGTGCATAAATTGGGGGCTTAAAGCATATTGCTTTCTGTTAGCTCAACTATATTCTTTCATAAGAAAAACACTGACTCTCTTCCAGAAATCTAGTAATATTTTGTTATACTGAAATAACAGCATTTTCTGTCTTGCAAGGAGTGCATATTAGCCAAATCCTGATTAAAATTCATAGAAAGCAACACAAAGAATACACGAGGAGCCTGGCTATCAGGTTATTATTCCACCACTATATAATGTTTGCATTACCCCTCTGCTAGTTATGCAAAGGTATAAACATACATGTGCACAATTAAACCTACTATTTCAAGCTCTTCTTTTCATGTGATATGTAAGTACTTTTCACAGAAACTGGAGTTGTGTTCCTAACCTGAAGTTTCTGTTCAACAGAAATGTTCCTCGCTAGAAGGTAAGTAGCAGAAGCAATTGTTAAGAAAATTTTTTTTCAATTAAAAATGTAAATTATACGGTAAATATTGATCATGATGAAGATATTAGTATGTCAACTGGTTCCTTCTGAATGAAAAAGTAAAACTAGGCTTTGATACAAGATTTCAGAAATCATTTAAGAAAAACCATTACTACATATATATCAATACTCGTATTAAAACCATTCCAAAGTTAGTCTACACAGTTTAATGTAAGTGTCTATGATTACAAGAGACAGCATTCACTCAACAATGTCACAAAGGTCAGTAGAAAAAAAATAACATGATATGCTTTTTGAAAACTCTCAACATCTGAATAGTGTGTCCAGGGTGTAAGAGGAGCCCATGGGGGTGCACTTGGAGAACAAAAGCAACCCTTCTGCTAATTGACTGAAAAATTAGCCAGGTCCCCCTGTGGGGAGCACACAAGACAGCAGCAGATGGAGACAGCTCGGACACCGTGGCAAAAAAAGCTCCTCAAAACCTGCTGTGAATCTGCCTGCAATTATGGGTCACAACACTTTTCTTGTTTAACAGAACACAAGCAAGACAAACAGAGGACGTGAAAGCTGGGAAGGTCATAAACTGATAGTAAATCTATTATTTTAGACCAGATTCTTGAATACTGAAGATTCTTAAAGTGTTCTGTGTTGCTTAATGAGTTAGTAAGTTAAATATCTTCTTGCCAATGGTGCTATGAAAGGCAGTTTTGTGAGCAATCTGAAATAATTTGTTTATTATCTGACTCACTTTCCCCTTGTTTTTTTTTTTTAATAGCAAAACTTCTTCCATCCCCAAGATGATGGTTAGTATACTGATGGTTCTGGTTTAATATGTGGATAGATGTCTTAAAGACAGAGCACCAACCCAACATCAAAGAGGGACTTTTGTCAGCCTGTGGGAAACAGATGTATACATGTTTACTTTTTATACTGAGCCCTTCATCCCTGTCATTTCCATCTTAGCATTATTTTGGGGTTTTTTAGTTATAATATTCTCTAGTTATCATTTCTGCGATTCAATTCTAGATATAAAAAATACCACAAGTATAAAAATGAACTTAATCACTCTCACACCAAAACTGTTTAGATTATTATTTTGGTCTGAAATAATAATTTATTTTTGCTAGACGTGCAAAGACCACTTTCCAAATAATTGAAAGGAGATATATTTATTTGTATAGTTTCATTCAGACATTTTATTTTCTTGATGCATTCTAAAGATCAAGTCCTATACCTGTTTCATATTTCGTAATGAGTATTATCATTATGCTCCAAAAAGAAAAAATATGGATGAGAGAGGATTTTAGGGGATTAACCACTCGTAAAATCTAAACAGGAATACATTCATACTCAATCATTATGAATAATCGATGTAAAATAAATACAATAATGAATATGATAATGGATAAGCCAGTGTAAATATCTGGCTTAAAGTGCATAAGTAAAATACTTCCTTTCATTTCACATTATTTTCTTTTGGTTCCTTTACATGATGCTGTCATCCAAATTAATATGCAGTTTCATTACCAATGTCTATTTTTTTGAATCCCATCACCTTCCACAATAGACTTGCCCTATTGAAATTAGTAGGTGTAGTCAACAAAAGTGAATTCTTATGTCTCTGGAGATCTTTGCCAATGTATAGACCCCCATTACTTTATGTCAATTTCCAGGATCAAAGCCAGAGGACCTGATTCTGTAGTTGCACAAGGGTGGTTCCACATCACTCAAAAGTCATTCCTGCTGGTTACTTGTGTGGATAAACACAGAAATACACAAAAAAATGAAGGGGTAGAACTTCACAGAGCTTAGAAAAGGACCCTTTATCTGAAAGTAGTTTCCCTTCCTGGTTTCACACATCGGTTAACTCCCTAGGACATTGTAATATATATTGCTTTATCTACAACGAGTACATAATAACAACTATTTTCCATTTCCCAGGCTTTTTGGATCACCTCTTCAAAAGCACAGTATGCTTATTTACACTTCTTGCTTCAGCTTTTCATTCTACACTGCTGAAATTGATGGCCTCATTCCAGGGAACCCAAGTGCATGGCAGCGACATTGGCAAGCATGGAGCAGTGGAATTATTCTGACCAAAACAGATTTTGCCCAGAACCACAGTTATTCATTTGCTTGTACTAAAATTAATTCATTTGTTTTCAGCATATCTCATGCACAGGTGGTTTGTTTTGTACTTACTAGGTAGCAAAATTTTTTAACCAGTTGCCTACAGATTCTGAGAAGAGGAAAACATGTCCTGTGGTTTATGTTCTGTGCCTGGATAAATGCTTAATAGGGGATTTTTTTCCCCACAGATTTTGAGCATATAGCAATACTTATTAAAAATGATATACTGACAATGCTAGAAAATTATATTTTTTATTAAGGTGAAAAATAAGAAGAGCTTGTATGATAATTAGTATGTTGTCCTTCTTTGAGCTGTAGTTCCAATCATCACTTACTGTAATACAAAGCTTTTCCAGTTTAGAGACACTCTGCCAAAAACTTTGTGAGTATTTTCTTTAACATTTGTACACTAGAAGCTGCATTACCTACCTCATGTCATACAGTCTGTCTCTGTGAGATGAGGGGCACTGCAACTTTTCCATTTTTACTCTGTGTGGGCATTAGGAACTATAGCAAATTCTCGAATAAAACCTGAGTCCACACCACTAGATCCCATTTGGAAGAAAAAGTTTTCATGATGAAAGTAGCTCAATGTACTTTTGTTCCTAATGTATGCCAAACCAAAGTTTCTTTTTGACTCTCAAGCCCTAATTTGGGAGTGACTGTATCTATTTCCCAACTCTGATTCAGACTTCCAATGGCAAGTACTTTAGTCGTTTAAGTTTTCCATCTGTAAAATGGGGACAAGACATACTGCTGGTTATGAGGGTTACAGGAATAAAAATCAGCAGTTTTTTGTCCTATGATGAATTGCCATATGTACTACAATCAACAGAAAAAACAACCCTAGACTTATGCCTTAGATTTTAGCTTTTAAATTTTTCATGTATTTGTAATTCTGCAATTCTTTATTGTGTAACTCTAAAACTCTATATAGCCTGTTAGTTACTGTTCTCCCATCTTGGTCAGTCAAAACAGTCCCTCTCTAGGCCTGAAACTCAAGGACACCTTACTGTCTCAGACCCCGAGAAATGTAAACAACAGTGGGTTAGAGGGGAACAAACTTGGAGTAAATGACTTCATTACCTGAAGTTGTAATTGGAGGATTAACCCCCGATATGCAAACGGACAAAACGTATAAAAGTATGAAAACCCGTGACCCGTTGTCCATTTTGGGTGTAGCCTCTGAGGGCTTTGACTGCCCAAAGTATACCTTCAAAGCCCTTCGATAAATATAACCGCTTTTATTCTCTTAATTTTGTCTAGCCTCTGTTTTTAGGCAGCCCCATCAAGGCATCAAGACTGCAAGAGATACTTGGTCCTTTTGCCCACGAAATACATAACATAATGTTCAATACAAGCGTTGGTAGCTTTCTCTTTGGTGTTGTCATGGCACTCAAGGTGGCACTAAGCCTTGTACAGGTGTGGAGGACTAAGACTGTATCCTATCCATTGACTGATAGTTGTCCAAAGGCACTAGATATAAGAGGAAAAGTGCAAATGTGCAGTTGTACATCTCTGAGTCACATGGTGCTCCTGGAAATCTCAGATTGCAAACCCATAGCAATTCAGTTTTGTGTTTTGTTGTTTTTTCTTCCAGAACATTCATTCTGCACATATAATAAGATGGCATTCACCTATGCACAGAGATTAAATAAAGATTTTACTTGAAGTATTTGTAGATAGCACGATTAATAGAGAAGTGATTTGCTTGATTTATGATGTTACTAAACTACAGTGTTTTCGTATTGTGCCTCTAATCTAAACTGGTGATAATCTAGTTTATACTCAAAAAATCAAATAATTCAACTTTTCTCCTTTGCATTAAAGTGTCAGTGTGCTAGCCTAGAGACACTGAGGCTTTCAGTGAAATTTCTGATAAATGCCACCAAATTGCTCTTCAGTCTTAGGGAGAAAAAGAACAAAAACCCACAAAAACCCACAAAAACCCACAAAAACAAACAAAAACAAACAAAAGAGGAGCAATTGTTGAAAACACAACAAAGTGAACCCAAAATCTACAAGTAAAACTTCTGAATACAGTGCCACAGGTCTTCAAATAGCAGCTTGGGGAAATAAAACAGAAGGCTATTTCTGCTCTTCTTTTGTGAACGGGATGTGGCAGTGCTATTCAGAGAGCAAGTGATGAGGTTGTGAAATGAATATGGAATCACTCTTCAGCATGCTAAATACAGGCTTCTCTTTCTAAATAAGAACATTTCCCTTTTGTTTTTCTATCTATAAAGGATGCGTACTGGCTAAGTGAAATCAGTGAAGCAAGTTGTAAATGAGAAAATGCATGAAAGAGAAATAATAATCAGTTTACAGAAAGCAGAGCAAACCAAAAAGAATCAGTGCACTGCAATGTCTGCACTGCCATGAAGCGCAGTCGCTGCCGTGCTGTGCTGCATTATGCAGTCATTCCTGCATTATGGCAAGAAAAAACCCCTGCATTACAGGGTAATCAAATCACCAGTACATCAAACCATACCCTGCAGTTGCTAGGACTCTCATTTTCATGCTATTCTGCACAACTACAGCTGTCCAGGCTTTACCATCCAAGCTCTATGGTAGAAGCAGTAGCTTGCCATGTTCTCAATGCAGTCACTCTTTCCTTAGGCAGTGAATACAGCTTGTGTTCTCGTGTTAGGCTGTGCTGTTCAACCAGCAATGATCTACCAGCTAAGGTACATTGTGCTTCACAACTGCTCCTGCAAACCCCACTTTGTGACATAACCTGTCAAGCAAAGTCTGCTGTTCTTTGCTGTGGAAGGTATCTGGGCTGTCACATTGTGTCATTCCACCCATATTTTGCTGTGAAGCCTGTGCTCCTGGGCAGCACAGGTAATGGGACACTACGGCTGTGCTATTTGCTGAGCATTACATGCACGTGCATGCAATATAAATCATTTGTAGAACAAAAAGAACATGAAATGAAAGTGTTCTACTTCTTTTATCCAGAAAACATGTCTTACCCCAAACTAAGTCACAAGAAGTATCAAGAAAAATGCTGTGAAAGAGATATTGTTCTAGACAATGTTTTTACTTTACTGTTCCCCTTTTTTTCAGGCTTAAGAAACTGTGTTTAAGACCAATTGCAAAGTAAGTTCTGAAAACGGGTATTTTGAGATTGTAACAGTTTCTTTATGACTGCAAAAAATTTTACAGACCCTTCACAAGATTCTGTCTTCAAGTACTGGTTCATTTTTAGAACTTTTTATACTGATACTTTTATTCACTTAAAATACAAAAAGAAGCTTTATGTCTTCCCTAAATCTCTCTGATTCATCAGATTAGTCTTACTTCTTCCCAGCCTTAGCAAGAACGGAGAAAAGACAATTAGGATTTTCTGTGGAAGACTAATGGTTGATCCCAATGCAGACAATAAAAATGAAATCATGATGAGGATGGTGTTTATGATGCAGTTTACACTGCATCATAACCCCTTCTCAGGGGTTTTGTCTCCTACGTGCTTACTGAGTGCTTTTAGACTTTTAGCTGAATAAAAGTGTTTGACTTTGATGAAAATATAAGCCTACCATTAAAACAGCAAGAAGATTATGAATTAACATTCTCAAGACTTTCAGGGTCTGTTCTTTGAGATGAAAGACATGTCATGAGTTGGAAAAGTCCTGTCCAGTTGTGAGGATCTAAAAAGTCCATGTGAATCAGGAGGGATGACACCACTATGCAGTCTTCTGGGAAGTGTGTCAGTCTTCCCTCCTCTCTTACCATTTCCCTTTACCAGCAGATTCTTGACTTCATGACCCTGTCAGTAGGATCTGAACGTGGCATTACAGAATTCACTATATTGGCAATCAGTTTGCTATAACAGCTTAGCTAAACCCAGCACAGACTGACTAGAAGAGGTAGTCTCATTCAGTTGCACATCAAAATCCTGCTGTTAATTATTCACTCTCCACTAGCGCAGTGGATTTCTCTCAAGGCTTGTGTGAAGTATGAATTAAATTCATAGCAGCTCTTGTTTGATAACCTTTCTAAAAACATCCTCAGACTTCCTGGACTACCGTCTATTAAAATTACCACCTTGGGAATAAATAAAATACAGTTAATTTTTTTTTATGAAAGACATTTATCCAGACTGCTTTTCTTCTCTGATTCTTTAAAAAAATATGAATTAATAACCGACATGTGAAGACAGATTATTTGCAATTGGATTGATATATGATATAAGGATTTAAGTATGTCTCCAGGGCAACTGCTCTTTGCCTGAGGATTCTTACTGTGGTTCCATAAGGGCAGCACCACAAAGTCTTTTTAGTAGCCTTATTTTCATCAGTATTAACAGAAGTTCAGTGCTTAAATGCTCATGTAGATTTCTGATGTACTGCTTATATACAAAGCATAATAATAATAACTAAGTTATGTTCATAACTATTATGGATTGGAATTCTAGCAATGCCTAAAGGCCAAAGTCCACATCGAAAACAAAGAGTTAAATCCTCTTATTTCAGATACACACACACACACCATTTGCTGCTTGTGAAAAAACACTGCCATACCACTAATCTTCACAACAGAGATTTGTAACATGTTTTGACACAGAATACTGTAGGAGTCAGTCACTGAGTCCCAACAAAATTGTGAGTCTATAGGATTTTTTGCTTTAGTGACTAGCAGATTACAGGAGACTCCATGAATTAGAGAAGTTCTTTTATTCAAATTAAAATTAAAGCCAAGGGGAAAAAAAATCAAAACAAACCAACAAAAAATAAATTAAAAAAAAAATAAAAAACCAAACCAAAATAAAACAAAACAAAACCCACGACAGAAAACCTGTAGTTGTGAAAACAGCATTAAAAGCAAAATTTTAAAAGTCATAAATCTTATCAAATATGGACAGCCATTTTCAAATATTTTAGGTCAAAATATCTAGATATAGTCAAAGTTGGCTTGTAGATTCTAGTAGGCCACATTTTGTTGAGCAAATCTTAGTAACTGCTAGCAAAAATATGTGAGAAAGTGTGTATGTCTGTGTATATATACATATGCTTGTCAGTACTTTGGTCTCTAGTCCCAACAAAAATCAGGCATTTAGAGATCTGCCCATTTCTAATCCACAAAATAATGGAAATATATAGCTAAGATTGCCATCCTTATTTCTCTCCATTGCACTTATTGTAGCCCCTGTGGCATGTAACATCAATCTCAAACTTCTGTAATGTCAAATACAAGAGTATGATCTAAGTCTGAAGTGAAAACTTCAGCTGATGCTCTTACTTGGGATTATTTTCCTTATTTTAAATCCTGTGGATTTAGTGCATGGGGTTTGGGCTTTTTTTTTTCTGAGTATGCTCATGTCCAATGTATAAACGTACATCAAACTTACTATTGCTATACCAAGTAAATAAGCAAAATACAAAAACCCCAAAGTTAGTAGAACAATTTTAATATACCTACATTGTGTATTTGGGCTACACCCGGACCTTGAATTTCTCACTGTCTAATAGTTTCCCTCACTGGGGGTAGGTTTCATGTTGGTCGTGTATTGATACATAGAAAGAAAAATAAATCATGTTTTGATGTTCTGAGCACTCAAATCCTCTGGGAACTAACTTCTTTCTGAAAGAAAACTATCATTTGGGAACCCCTTTAAGACTTCAAAATTCATGTTATTTTACCAGTGTGCAGCACTGCATCTTTATATAGAATATAAAGTTAGCATAAGTTAGACCTGTGTCTTTGCACCAAACCTGCCTATCATAAGAATTGCCAAGGCTGTGTGCTCACTGGAGGCAGAAAACTCAAGCCCATTCACAATCTTAGCACGTCCCAGCTCAATAAGTTAGGCCGTGATGACAGAGTAGAAGCAATTCCAAGAATATCGTGCTTGGCATAGTTCCAAGAATATCATGCTTGGCATATGACCAGTTCACTGCAACAGAAGACATTTCTGTAAACTTGGTGACCATTACTGAAAGAGCTGTACATGATCTTTAAAGGAACCATTAGCATATTTCCTACACCCAAGTGTAGGTTTTCTTAAGCGTAGTATGAATAATATGAGATCAAACGACCACTAAATCGGGAACGTGGATGAAATGTTTTCATTTGAAGAGAAAAAGAAACAGCAATTTTTCATGTTACCAAAAGTTTTCTGACCTACTGACCCACCAAGAAGCACAAAAAAAAAAAAAGAGAAGAGGAAGAGTCTACTGTGCTTGTTTCCTCCAGGAGTTTTCAGTGCTGAAAATGGAAAAAAAAATATTACAAGGATCCAGGACATTAGAATGAATAACCCAATGAAGATGAGCCCCCAGTACCAGATTCACAGACAGGGCCAGTTAGGATGACTTCATGCTGTAGATACCAGGGAGTACTGAACAAAAGCAGCATTGAATTTTTTGTGAATTTTTTTCCTGTTATGTATTGTTGTCATGGTTTAGAAATGGTATTCCCCAGCTTAGTACTCCCACTAAAAACAAAACCATGAGCCATTCCGCTCCCCTTCTGGTGAGAGAGGATGGCGATCAGGTAGAGATCACAAGCTGAGATAAAAACAATTTATTGCAAACATCAATGAAATAAGAAAAGTCAAAAGTAACAGCAACAATATTAATAACAAAAATGTACAAAAACAGAGGGTGGTTTACATTCAAAATGCTCACCGAGGGTCCCTGGGCAGCAATGAAAAATGGCAGACAGGTTTAATTCTCCTGCCACACTTTTCTAGACCCAAGGCTATGCCATTCTTCCTGGAAATGAGAGTCCCTTACTTGCACCCCCAGTGATGATTTGAGTGGTATAGAATAACAACCTAGACAAGCCCACCCAACTCCAGGCTCCACCCCCTCATGGTGAGAAGATTATCTCTGTCCTGGCTGAAACCAAAAGAATCGTATGGGGAGACATTATAAATAAATGTAAAGTCTCCATCTGTAATGGGACCTGTAAAAGCTGTCCCAGTGAAAGAAGAAACAGCAATGGACACAAACTGAAACAGAAGAGATGATGTCTGCACTTATGGAAAAGCCTTCTTTACTGTGTGGGTGTTCAAGTACTAGCATGGATTGCCCAGAGAGGTTGTGCAGTCTCCTTTCTTGGAGATATTCAAAGGCGGTCTGGATGTGGTCCTGGACAACTAGCTGTAGGTGGCTCTATTTGAGCAGGGAGTTTAGACCANTCCGCTCCCCTTCTGGTGAGAGAGGATGGCGATCAGGTAGAGATCACAAGCTGAGATAAAAACAATTTATTGCAAACATCAATGAAATAAGAAAAGTCAAAAGTAACAGCAACAATATTAATAACAAAAATGTACAAAAACAGAGGGTGGTTTACATTCAAAATGCTCACCGAGGGTCCCTGGGCAGCAATGAAAAATGGCAGACAGGTTTAATTCTCCTGCCACACTTTTCTAGACCCAAGGCTATGCCATTCTTCCTGGAAATGAGAGTCCCTTACTTGCACCCCCAGTGATGATTTGAGTGGTATAGAATAACAACCTAGACAAGCCCACCCAACTCCAGGCTCCACCCCCTCATGGTGAGAAGATTATCTCTGTCCTGGCTGAAACCAAAAGAATCGTATGGGGAGACATTATAAATAAATGTAAAGTCTCCATCTGTAATGGGACCTGTAAAAGCTGTCCCAGTGAAAGAAGAAACAGCAATGGACACAAACTGAAACAGAAGAGATGATGTCTGCACTTATGGAAAAGCCTTCTTTACTGTGTGGGTGTTCAAGTACTAGCATGGATTGCCCAGAGAGGTTGTGCAGTCTCCTTTCTTGGAGATATTCAAAGGCGGTCTGGATGTGGTCCTGGACAACTAGCTGTAGGTGGCTCTATTTGAGCAGGGAGTTTAGACCAGATAACCTCCAGAGATCACTTCCAATCTCAACCACGTAATTCTGTGACAGACAGACTGTCAAAGAAAGAAAAGGGACACAGAAATAATGGAAGATATTTCAAGAAAAGACTTGGAAGTCTCAGTCAAAAATTATTTGAGAGATGGTATTACTTGAGATTATTGTATCTTCATGAAGTAGAAAGGAAATATTTTTAAGAGCTTAATTGGTACAAGAATCAATTGCCTGCAGCTGGAACCAGGCAAATTCTGTGCGTGAGAGAGAATTACTACTAAGTATTTAAGCAGGCCAGGAGGAAGAGTGCTGTGGTACTCTTGAGATCTTTCAGCTCAAAGGTAGATGTCTTGCTGTAGCTTGAGTATTAGGAAAGAATAGATATCAAAGAATGTGCTCAGAAGCTAGATAACTTGAAAGGACAAGACCTCATCAGGAGTCTGATAAGTCTAGAGAATCTGAAGGTCCATTCTGTGAATCTGCAGCAACATGCTGCCTTTCTGTAGAAGGCATAGTAAACTAGACAGTGAAAGGCATGACATGGACATAACGAGCTGAAAAATAGTTAGATTAAATTGGAACAGATGTTAAAGATCACAAATTTTTTTGTTACTGTACATATTATTCTCACTCTGTCCATGAGCAGAGAGGTCCAGAATCCAAGAGGTTCAGGATCCACCATTCTTGTTCCTTTCCTCCTTCTGATAGGA
>VWZT01004852.1:201027-243527 GCA_013397055.1 Pachycephala philippinensis | reverse complement strand
TTTAAATAGGTGCTTTACCTTTCAACAGCTAGAATTAGATAACAAAGTAATGATGCCAAGGTCACGAGTCTCTGGCATTCTTTCCATGTATTCATTTTACTATAATTCAGACTTATCCTTAGAAAAGGTGTTACTGCTTCCCTCTCAGGAAAAAGCTGGCGTTTACTGTGGAGGTCACCCAAAAAATTCTCTCCCCAGATTGATAACATGGCAGACTTCTCTCCACTGAGCAGACACTGACAATGTGAAATGTCATCCAAAAGTGATGGACAGTCAGTCAAAAACTTGGCCAGGGTAAGGAATACCTACCTGCTTAAATAACTGCACTTGCTGTCCCAAAATCAGTCATGCTTGCTAGCATAATATTTTCTATCCACTTTTTGACATATGTTAAACCCATCTACTCTCAGCTGGGAAGACAATAAGGAACAACTTCTTAATATGCTTCCAGGCTGTCTAGAGAAGCTTCTCCATCTGTCTGAACCTTTTTCAGGGAAATTTCAAGCAAGAAAACTTACAGTCTGTGCCCTGATACAGCAAGAAGTGACAACAAATCATCTGAGTGGCAGCAAAAAAAAGTTGAGGACCAGCAACTTCTGAAACTTCTCTCTACTGAAACTGCGTGCTTCTAGCCCAGTTGAGGCAGTGGAGAATCAAGCAGTAAGCTTGATTGGTAAGCTACCTTCACCAATGCTTTCCTTTCTTTGACTGCAGCTGGGAATGCAGTAGAAGCTCTCATAGCTTACTGCAACAAATTCAGGAGCTGGAGGTAAAACCCCATATTCTTGTATTAGTTCTAAAAGGCATGAATGTACATGCTTAATCTCCACTTCAGTCCTAATCTACTCCATCCAAAATCAACAGTTTTACTCTCTAATATAATCCAGGGCACATTAAAATGCCAGCACGGTTGTAAGACCATTTTAAAATCACAGTAGAGATATCTTATCAAAAGCTCACTGGAGAAAAACATTCTCTGTCAAAGAAGGTGGCTAGTTTTGTCAGCACATAAAATACAAAAATACCACAGCATAACAATTGTAAACAAGACGTCCCAAAACCCTGACAGTATCTATCCCAGCAGACAGTGGCCATGTCTACATCAACAATCAGGGCAGCACTGCAGAGCAGACTGCAGAGTGAGAGTTTCTCCTGACAACCTGACCTTCATACCTCATTCATTTTAGGGAGAGTTATTTTGTCTTAACTTTAGTTTGGTCCCAAGGATCCAACAGCTATCAGTGACATGAACAGAGAGGTGCACTCCTTCCAGTTTAGTTTCATTTGAAAGGAAAACAGTTTTAAAGGAAACACACTGACATCATTACACAGTGTGCACCTCTCCTAATTGTCCACATTTCCTACAAAATTCACTCGTATTCCAACCTGAAATACAGATATATATGTATCCAGTCCCTCATCCCTACAGTTACAAGTTTCAGGTGAGAGAAAATGAAGGCAAATGTACCCAGCATGCAGGTTACCAAAAAAAAAAAAAAAGACATCTCTGTTTGTAAATACTTCTACAAATAATATTTTGTCTTGTAGAAGCTCTACATTAATGCTATTCCTTTATCTCATTTGTCATCCACTAAGTATGCAAAGAAAATGATAATGAAACTAAAAATTATAACATAAATTATCTTTAATCAGAACAATTATTCCCACAAGCACTTTTTTTCTCTTCTCTTTTTAAAAAAGTTGTAAGGTCCATTAGTAAACAGTAAAAATAACACAACTACAAGAGAAAAAATGGAAATTAAAATACAACCCCACCTTTCTTAATCTTAAAATATTTCTTAATCCTCCTAATTTTGGAATCATCAGCTGAGTATCATTGTATCAGCCTTAGATCTCTCTCCTAAAGGCCTTGGCTGACTTTTATCTCCTCTGAGTCTGACTGCAGCTTAATTGCAAGAAATACACAACAGCAGCAAACTTCCAAGATGATTAGACTAAGTTATTGTGCAGTGTCACATACAACTATCTGAAAGAAGCTTGTGGCAAGGTAGGGAGGAGAAGTCTCTTTTCCCAAATAACAAGTGCTAGGACAAGAGGAAATAGCCTCAAGTTGTGCCAGGAGAGGTTTAGATTGGATATTAAGAAAAATTTCTTCACTGAAAGGATTATGAAACATTGGAACGGGCTGCCCAGGGAAATGAGGGAGTCACCATCCCTAAAGGTATTTAAAAAACATGCAGATGTGGCACTTGCGGACAAGGTTTAGTGGTGGACTTGGCAGTAGTGGGTTAACAGTTGGACTTGATGACCTTAGCAGCCTTTTCCAATATAAATGATTCTAGCATCCTATGAAAGAGTTGTGACAAATGGTAGAAGGGGAAATAATCGAGGTGATCTCTGGAATCACAGAATCACAGTTAGGATGGAAAACCCCTCTGAAATCATCAAGTCCAACCTATGACCCAACACCACCGTATCAAGTAGACCATGGCACTGAGTGCCAGGTCCAGTCTTTCCTTGGAAACCTCCAGGGATGGTGACTCCACCACCTTCCTGGGCAACCCATTCCCGTGTCTAACCACACTTTCTGTGAAGAAATTATTCCTGATGTCCAACCTAAACCTCCCACGAGGCAGCTTAAGACTGTGTCCTCTTGTTCTGTTGCTGGTTTCCTGAGAGAAGAGGCCGACCCCCACCTGGCTACCCCCTCCTTTCAGGGAGTTGCAGAGTGAAATAAGGTCCCCCCTAAACTTTCTTTTCTTCAGGCTAAACACCCCCAGCTCCCACAGCTTCTCATAGGACATGCCCTCCTGACCCTTCACCAGCTTCTTTGCCCTTCTCTGGACTCGCTCCAGCACCTAAGTGCCCTTCCTGGATTAAGGGATCCAGCACTGCGTACAGGACTCAAGGTGTGACCTCACCAGTGCTAAGTAGTGTGGGACGATCACCTCCCTGCCCCTGCTGACCACACTATTTCTGATACAGGCCAGGATGCCACTGGCCTTCTTGGCTATCTGGGCACACACTGGCTCATGTTCAGCCAGCTATTGACCAGCATCTCCAGGTCCTTTTCTGCTGGGCAGCTTTCCAACCCTCTGCCTGCAGCCTGTAGCACTGCATGGTTGTATTGTGGTCAAAGTGCAGGACCCAGCACTTGGTCTCGTTGAAGCTCATGCTGTTGGTCTTGGCCCACCTGTGTAGCATGTCCAATTGCCCCCAAATTCACCTGTCCTCCTTCTCCTGCAGGCCCTACATTGTTTCTATGCTGACATTGCATTTACTAAGAGAAGAAAAGTACCAGTCATCCAAATAACCTCATGCACTGCATAATTCTGATTGGTTTAGAAGACATCATCCATTCTGTGCAGTGAGAGACAATACTTTTTTTTTTGAATAAGTGAAAATATATGATTACTTGACAGTATCACAGTGCACCTATCCAGGAGATGAATTTTAGATAACCATAACATTGGATTTTCTAACTTTTGAGTACTTGACAATCACCACATTAAGAAAAAAAGTAAAAACCCTAAGTGGAAAGAACGATCAATTACAATTTCTCTGTTTAGCTGTAATAACCCTTATTCTCATAAATCAGTATTAGCGATTTTAACACTGAATCTTCAGAGCTGTCTGATGTGACTTTAATGCAATTTACTCCTGTTGTCTTGCTACAGTCCTGACACTGCATCAGTGGTCCTCCCACTCTTTGCAGAAGTCATGGTAATGAACTAGCAATACACGTTCTGCCAGCACTGTAGCAGCAAAACATCTCGGGGTTTGCAGGGGAAAAAGAAAGTGGAAAATAAAGGGTTAAATATTCTCCCTGTGGCACAAATGCTTGTACACATGGCATGCCATGAATACAATAGTGCATGTCTTGATAGATGTGGGTGAGGAATGGGTTGGTGACCTGCAGCTGGACTAGCCTGTTGGCTGCAGTCGTAAGAACATCTGCTGTGCCTGGGCTGAAGAAGCATAACTCTCATCTATCCTATGGCCTGCACAGGCAGAAATAGCAGCCCAGGCACAACCTCCAATTCCTACTGGGGCTGCCATTCCAGTTGGGGACAGCTGCTAGCACAGGACAGCAGTACCTCTGTCCTGAAGGCAACTGGTCATTTGTTGTTTTGTCTCCAAAAGTATGGATCCACCATTTGGGTCAGGGAAAGCCAATGTTTCTCTCTCTTCCTTGAAGATGAGATTAAAAACTTTGTTGTGTAATCCAACATGAAGGTGTAAAATTCAGTGAGCCTTCATAATATATCTCATGTAAGGATGCCAAAGGAAGGTCTTTCAAAAGTAACATCTTGATCTTCTGTCCTCATTTTAAGTCCACTCTGAGGGATCAATGTAAATAATTTCAGCAAAGTTTGGCTGGGTGCTGAGTGCTGCAATGAACAAGAAGCCTGACAAGCATGTGAGACTCCTGCTCAGAGACCGACACTTGGCAGGTGTTATCAAACTGTGCTCCCTAGACTATCTGTGAGGAGTAACCACAGGTGGTTCAGAGAGTTGTTTTCACTCTCCCAGTGCACAGCAGAAACAAGGAGGCGGTCCTGCTTCCTAAGAAAGTTTTAATTGTCAGTCTCCAAGCACAGTTCCTTTGTACTCCTGCCAGAACTCTCATGTATGCCTGTGCTTGCTTGGGTTGCTGCATAGGAAATGAAGGCTGTTAATGAGTCTCTCCTTTTGTCAGGTGTTTGTTTGCTATACTTTCAAGTGTGATCAAATTTACCAATGACACAGAAATGGGAGGTTTGTAAGCATGCTGCATAGTGACCTGAAGGTAGTAAAGCACCAGAAACTACAGGCAGCTGGGGAAAAATGGTGGTGCTGATGAATACAGAGATCCAAACTCGAGGAGATAAAACAGTGGGCTTGGTTGCACAATGGGGTACAAAACCGAGCACCTATAAGCACTGTAGTAATATCTTATTGAGATGTTGATATTCACTTCACTTTAATCTCTTTTGTCTAGTCAATCCATGCACCTCTAAAGAGGACAGAAATCAGACAGGTCATAGTCAAGTAGTTTCCACAATAGTTCCATCTGAAGGGGTGCAAACACCACAACAAAGTTTAAGAATCAAGTTCTAGCTATTGTCTCAAGAAAAGCACAGGATGTGTGGTGGAATAAATAGATTAATACCTATATCTGACATTAAATTCATACCATAGGTGTGCTGCAAACAGTATGCTATGATTTTCCTTTTGTGGACCAAAAGAGCCAGGTCCCAAGGTCCCAAGTCTACTACAATAACTTTCTTCATGAAGAGTTTCCAGAACTTCGTAGAGTTGCTGCTGGGTTTCAGGCTTAGCTGATTTCAGTTTTCACTGGGCTATATAACACTTACTTTTGCCAGAAGCTGGAAACAAGTGATGAAAATATATTTTCCTGTGTCATATTTTTTTGTCTTCACCAGACTTCAGCACATCCTGAAAAAAGTACACAAAGTCCTGCCATCTTTCCCTCCCAATGCATTCTCAGTTCTTTTCTTCAGTGCCTTTATGGGGCATCTTCTCAACTGTACTTGTCCTACCTAGTCCTGGTTTTGTCAGATTCATTATACAGTCTCAGTTTTTACCATTTGTTTTCCCATCCTTTTTTTGTTTTTTTTTTTTTTTTTTTTTTGTTCATTTTAATTACTGCTTCCAGTTTAATTTTTTTTTCCTGTGTCTCATAAATTTAAAGAGAAAATACAGGAGTTACAGGTATAATTTTCTCAGCAGGTGAGATTTTATCAGGCCATTCCCTATTCTTATCAAGATAATTTTCATTTTTTCCAGGTTCTGGTTCTGCGAGCTGCTCTTTATTGAGAGGCTGATCTTAGAAAACTTGGAGATTTTGATAGTTTTAGCTGTTGTAACATTCAGTTGTTTTTTAGTTGTATCTATAATCAGAAATTTTTAACAGGTGCTAAAGAATATTTCCTTGATGAATCATCAGACGAAATGAGATTAAAGTTTTCTAGAATAATTCACATCTGGATTCTAACCATCCTTAGAAATTTTTAGCATCAAAATTAAATGTATGCTGTTACAAAAATGTAAAATTCAACTAATTTCAGTCATAATCTGTTAACTCATACTATAAAAGAGCATATTCTTCTTGATATGCTGCTTCTCTTTTCTGCCACTGATTCTTCCTTTTTTTCTTCCAAACACCTGGCAGTCCTCACAGCTACAAGGATGGATCCTCTGTTGATCCCATTTTAATCTTTCTTGATTCCTGCACTGGGGTAGAGGGGAGTTTCAGCTTTGAGGTCAGCTACCAAAGGGATATCATCAATGAAAGAACTGCAGGCGCACAACCTGCGTGTTTCAGTGCACAAATTCAAGGCCCTTGCTTCTCAGTGTGCCTTTCAGAAATCCAGAATTCAGTGTTTGTTGTGCCTTTCAGAAATCCAGAATTCAGTGTTTGTAATCCTCTATATAAAATGATGGTTGAGGGAAAGGAGAGCAAGCTTTTGTCAGAAGGCAGTGCTTAAAAACATACAGAAAAGTTCATCTAGATGTGATTGCTGAACACAAGACAGAAGATGACAAACAAAGTGCCTAGGATATGGAGAGATAACAGATGAGTTCTGCCCTTGACATTAACTGTGTGTGTTATCTGAACCCCAGTTTGGCAGCAGCTGGAGTACAGGCTCATCCGGGGAACAGCAGTCAGTGAGGAGGCTTTCTCAGAAAACTGGTATTTGGACCTAAGTCTTTTCAAATCACATAAAAATGTAACCCTGACTAACCATGATTTGGCCCCATCAAAACCCTACATTACTTAGGCAGATGCATAGCTACCAAACTCTTACTGCCAAAATAGCTTTCTGTATTACCTCAACTATTTTCTCTTCTTCTGCTTGGTCATATTCCTGCTACATTACATATGTTTCCCTGCTGCATTCTCTAGCAGCTGCCTGAACGGTGTCAATCAGAGGTTGAGGATCTTACATACTGGTACTGTTTTAAACATGAGAACAGTGTACAAAACTGCAGCTCGAGAACAGGAATAGATTTAACTTCAGTTACGCAAACTTCTATGTGGAACTTAACAGTAACAAGCAAAATTAACACTGTGAGCAATCATGCATGTCATTCTCAATTCATCTTTGTTTGATTTGCTAACAAAAAAAACCCCAACCCAACTCAAAACCCCCAATAATTCCCATCCCATCTCAGCGGAAACAACAAAGTCTCCCCAAAAATTTAGTAGCCAATCTATTGTCATTCAGTTTACCAATGATAAAATTCCATTTCTTAATCCTCCTATCATACAAGACCACGAGGTACTGAAGGAAACCTGGCACAACATTAAGTGGAATTCAACACCCAGTTTTTGCATAGCCCAAAATTTTGTTTTACATATTAATGGATAACTGCCAAACTGCAGGCAGCCAGCATCATTGACTCAATAACCTGCTGGAAAAATATCCCCCATGTGGATGACCATCTGCACCCACACAGCTGAGGCGTTAAATTATTTCATCACCGTCCCTGTCAAAATTTTAACTTCTTGACCTTCACAAAGAAATCCTACCTAAAATCAGCCATCATTTTTTTTTTTTTTAACTGCTACAGCTGAAGCGTCGTGATAGCTAAAAACATCTCATTAGACTGACAAATCTTCCTGCTTGTCCAGTATTTGCACTCCAAGTAGGTAGAGGAAGAAGAGGAGAGAAATCATTCAGAAAGATAACGTGAGCTTCTTCACTCCATCAAGGGACTGTTTGCAAATAAAGATTCCCACCTGCTGTTCTCCACACTAGCCATAGCGGATAGCATCACATTTGTTGGTTTGCATTCATACATTACCATCACTTTTCCTAGCTTACCTGTCTTTTCTGTAAAAACATATCTTTTATTCCCTCTTCTTGCCTTTTTTTTTTCTTCTTTTCCTTTTCCTGAATATCTTCTCCAAAACAAAGATTTGGTTCATTGCCCAAGGTCAGACAAGCCTTTGCCTTGGGAATTACTTTTTGCTGAACACTTTCTTTAAAGCAGCATATTCAACCCGGATCCAAATTTCACCTCCTGCACAGTTTTAAACTGTTGATCTTTCTACCACTATTCACAGCAAAATCTTTCACCATTTCACATCTTGGCTTTTTCAGTCCTCTCTTTTCTGATCTTAATGACTGCAAACATGTGCCTCAGCTGTAATATATTCAATATGCTGCTATTCAGATTTTCTTGCTCTTTAATAACTACATAAATGTCACCTCTTTCATCCCTCCTCAGATTCTCCTTCACCTGCTTAACATATAAAGCCTTACATGAGCTTAAGGTTTGTCAAATGAGTTCCATCCTCCCTATTTTTTATAACTTCTATGAAGTTGGCCTCTGATTTTACTCTGCCAGCAACAGAAGCTTTCACAGACCAATCACCCTCTTCCTGAAACAATTTATGTCTTTCTCCTGCATAACTTTCTCACTTAGGTAACAAAGGACACAGGCAGATTATTAAGTTCTTTCTCATTCCTTCTCTAAATCTAGTTTCAAATCTAACTTTGTAGCCCTGGGGCCTGATAAATCTGGTGCTAACTGGTGAATTCTCCATCTTCCCTTCCATACTTACTCACTCCAATGAAGGCCCTTATTCCTGCCTTCTTTATCCAGCTCTGCACTCCAATTAGAAGGAAATCTCAAACGTCTGCCAACCCTGGCTTATCACAGTCACTCTTTTGTGTTTTATCTCATCTGCATATTTTGTTTATTTGGTGTCTCCTGAGGCATCACTCCCCTGGAACCTTTTATTTACATATCTGAATTAGCACTTAGCAACAAGAGCACTAACGTTAAATTTTTTTATCATTGTAAAACAGGTGAAATAGATCAGCTGCTCTGTAGCAATCTTGGCTCCTATAGTCAATGAAGACAACCAATATGTCCAGAGGCATTTTTGTCACTAATATCACATGGCTGAAATAAATAAGTAATTCTCCTATTTCAAGGTAGTTCACTTCTGTAATGATGGACCCCATTGTTTGTGTTCTGATAAATTAAAACAGTAACAAGATTTTATTTTCTTCCATCACCCTATATTTCCATCCACTCATAGCTATATAGGTTGTTGGGTTTTTTCATTTAAGGATTAAAATTTTCAGTACCTGATCTCTATGCCATAGTGATTTCTTGACAAGAAGTGAAGGAAAAAAAAGAAACCCAAGCAAACCAAACCTGCCTTGTCACCATATTTATTAGATCTGTATCCAAAATAGAACGTCTTTCTCTGAAGTCACTGGTATCTATTTTTTGAATTAATAATTGGAATTATTTCTAAAAATTTGAGCTTTTGGTACTTGTCCAGAATTCAGAAATTTGATCTTAATACTTGTAAGTTTCACTACAGAATTGTTAATCCTTTCTAGTGAGTGCTACATAACTAAGAAGTGCTTATAAGAGCTCTCACAGATAGAAGCAGGGGTAGAAATCTATTCTCAACTTCAATTTTACAAGATATTATTTTTGCATGCGATGTTTTTATGAAGGCTTACTCAGTTTGACTTGTCCAGCATTTGAAAATACATCCACAAGTATACATCTCAAACAGTATGTGAATAATATCAATATTACTAGGCACTGTGCTCTTGCAAACAACGAAGTCTCCCAAACTGACCCGAAATATCATGTAACATTGACCTAATCAACAAACTGGCTGGGTAAAATAGAACAAACTTATTGAGAACTGTGACAAGCCTGAAGACTAGTAGAAATAAATACACAAGATCTATGATAGTATTCATTGCCCCCAAATTTACAGAAAAACACCTGAAAAAGTTCCGGCAGTTGTACTCCATTCTGAAATCTTTGGAACTATCTAGACGTGGAACCTGCTTGTGTTTTTTAGCCTTCTTGCAAATTGCCTACCATGCCTATAGCCACATCTGACATGCCATTATCCTCAGTCTGAAGTTTTGTTTCCTTCGCCACCTAAAGCAGGCTATTGTTTCTATTCCCTGATTTTATTAAGTTGCATACTTCTAATTCTTCCCCAAACAAATTTAGTTTCACGATTAAACTAATTTTGCTTCATGATTAAATGTATCTTGGCTGTGAGCCTGAAATTCACTTTCCATGAACACTTGAAAGAACAAAATTTAACTTGCATGAATTTTCATAAAAAGGCTGTGTGGAGAGATTGGAACATAAGCAAAAAGGAATTTTATGCAAACCTTTCAGAGATGATTGGAGGAAGCATTTCTATTTGCCCTGCTTGATTGTTAATATGTATTTCTCTCTCAGTGTGTTTCTCAAGATTTTTTGTAGTTGTTGCATTTATATTACTTAATACATAAACAATAGCTACAATAACAATGTGTGTAATGCATCAGCTACAATAGAGCATGAACTATATATATTATGTGCAAAAAAAGCATTTAAAATGTTTTGATGTACAAAGTCAAGCACTTACGTTAGGAAGCGGCAGATTTAAAGTGGTGGGAAGGAAACTTTATCCTACTTGGCTCTCTGAACACGCGTAAGGGTAGTTTTTAATTCTGTGATCATATACAATCCTCCCTCCACAAATGCGTTAACACCTGTGAACCAGGATCTCAGGTTTGGCAGTGATATATGTAGGAGTTTACAGAAGTGGCATGTGATTCCATTGGTCATATAGATAATTTGTAAATATGCCATGTTCCAAATAATAATCTGCAAAGACTTTATTCTTTAAAAAAACCTACAGATTGAGAGCTTTCCTTGTGCATTGTGGTATGTTTCAGGTGATAGATTCTACTCTCTCATTTGTCCTGTTTGGTAACTCAGAACTATGGGGTTGGGCACTGGTCACAAGAAAGGCTTGAAGACTCTGTTGTGTGAAGAGGATGTGACATGTTTGTACAACAAAGTATTTTTGTCACAGATTATAAGTCACTTTATAGAAAAACAATTATTATTACTCCACTGTTCTAGTCAAATATTGTAACAATTACTGACAGAATGTAATATTAGTATTCATTTTCCATGCACAGCAGTAGACTGAACAACACAAGGCTAACAACTTTTCAAGGGACAGAGTCATAGATTTCAACAGTCATCCATTATCTGAACCTGTCTTTCCAGGCAGATGATTACGTGACCCAGTACACTGACCAGCTTCATACAAAGGAAACTTTATGATCAAGGTATGCTGTTTACTCTAAAAATACCTCTGTGTTCCTGACTCTCACAGGAATCTTTCCTGAGGCTTAGTAAAATTTCACAGCCAGAAGTTTTCAAAAAGATTGTTGCTGACTTTTGTGGGAAGGAATTGATGTTTGGTTTATAGCACATTCATGTGTTCACTTGGGGATCCAAAAATGGAAACATCCCTACATTACTTCTGAACAATATCAGCCTTATTTGATATTTCCGTATGCAAAATATAACAAAAGTGACTTCCAATTATGATTGACACAATTATGATTCCTACATCCAAATAACTCATAGATTTTGAAGTAAAAAGGCAAATAGAGAATGCAGTTCTGGTCATCAATTTCTTTATTATGAACTGATCTTCTGGTTGAGATACACAGATTTTTTAATTCAGTCCTCTGAAAAGATAAGATTCCATATGAATGAAAAAAAATTAAAATATGAAATTCATAAATAAAGAAAAGTTCAATGCAAATAGAGCATACGAAAGTTGGGTTATACAGTGAGATGAAAAGTTATTAAGTGGATAATACACAAAGAAAAATAAATGCAAGAAGATGGAATACCTAACAGCAGAAGTAGAGGATATTTAAGGTTGTAATTAGGAACTAAGAAAATTAAGCTAATTAGAGAGACTGCGATTTAAGAAGGACTTTGTCCACCTACAGATAAGAACATCTGCGCAAATCCATGTTCATGATCAGAAAAATGCTACCCAGACCATTCCTTTGCTTTTTTTAATCTATGCTGCCTCTCACACCCAATATCCACTATTCATTTGACTTCCAAACTAAACTTATCTAAGCAGTTTGCAGTACTTGCTAGTAGATACCAAACTACTAATAATATTTTATTATTCTCTTTGTAATGGTTATCATAGAATGAGATGGTGCAGTTACTACAATAGCTACTACTCTTTGGTGAAATTAAAGGGTTAAAACAGAAATCTTCAGGTCACAGTGATACTTCTTTTATTGACAATTTTTTTACCCACTTCTATATGTTACCCAAGAATAAACAAAACAGGAAATATATACCTGAAATGTCTACAAGGCCCCTAAGTACACTAATTATATCTATAAATAAATATGCATAAAACATAAGTATAAAATATAAATAAGACATATAGAATAGAAATTATATATATAAAATATATAAATGTAATTTTTTTTAAATGTCAAGAAAAAACTGTGAGGCAAAGAGAAGTAGCAGGGTCTATGTTCAGAGCAGTAAAAGGTGACTTCAAGCACCATACATAGTTTTAAGAGCAACCAATACTGCTTTTAACCAGAAGGCTTAGAATGCATCTTGCCTACAAAACAAGCACCTTTTCGAGTGCCTGCTTTGGCACTGTCAACCTTTAAATGACATGAGCTTGTGCCTGGAAGTCTAATCCAAAGCCAATGAAGTAATGCGAGTTTTCCAGCTGTCTTAACCAGCTTAAAATCACAACTGTAAGTCACAATAGAGTTCATAGTCTATGAGAAAAAGAAATTTTAAAATAACACACTTGTTCCAGTTACATTTGTTTATTAGTGGACCAACCCATAGTACAGAGAAGACAAATCCTATTAAACTTAGTGGGTGAGTGAAAGAGATCAGTTTAGGTTTCTTCCCTGAATCCAAATTATTCTCACAGCTCAAGAAGAATCAGTGGCTGATAATGCCCTAACAACCTCTAGCACCAACAGATATGACCTCAAATGTAGTGATAAGAATATATAATTCTGCATTCCCTGAACTCATCTGTGTCTCCTGGAGAGTGCTGATGCTCTGGGATCTTGGTGCCACCTTGAACAGCAGAAAGCTTAAAAATTAGAAGAGATTCAAAATATGCCGGGTCACAGAATAATAACACAGCACTAATGGTAAATTAGGAGTTTAAAATGCATTTTGAATTACTGAGGAGGAAAACTTACAGGAAAGAAATAGTTATTTCAAAGTTTACCATGCATGATATTTTGGGAATAAAAATTACGTATTTGATTTCTTAATTTGCTCATGTTATTACTTATTCTGAAACTATTCTACTGATTAGAAAAGTGAATAAATAAACTTTTTTTTTTTCTGCTGGAAAATAATTCTGTGGCTCTGGAGTCAACAGAAGTACTTCCAGTTGGCTTCAGAAGAACGTGAGCTACGATCCTGCATGGAAGCATTTGGTACATGCCTGCAGATATCACGGGCCATCTTCCACAGCCACCTCCCAGCAGCTGACAATTATATCAAATTCCCAACCAAGTACCTCATCATGATGCAGCAGACAGAAGAACAATTATCATTTCTCATTTAGAAACAATAACTCTTTAAGTTGTACATATTTAGTTATTTTTAATTTAAATCAATTACAGTTTAAATACATGTTCATTCTTTCTCTAGGGAAGGCAAACACAAATGTGATCAAGAGCCTAAATAGGAAACAGTAAGATGGAGAATGCCCCTTTTATTTTAAATAATTTCTCATATATAAATTATTTGCCCCCACAGAGCAATTAGAATAGCAGCTGAATATTTTTCTTTCCAGACCAAGGATGGCAGGAAGCAGACATGGCAAAAAATTTACTTCTGTTTTATTAAGAGCATCCTTATTTAAATCCTGAAATGCTATTACATTTCAAAAAATACTTTTTTCTAATCTTAAAGAAACTAAAATGATCTCTTCAGAGTATATAAATCCTCTAAGGCAGAGAGAAGCTGTGGGAAGCCATTCCCTCATGAGTTGCAGGCAAGCACTCAGAGATTTCTTGCATAGGGAATGCTGCAGCCCTCTAGTGCAATAATTGGTTACAGGATGACACAGACACAGTGGCTGAAATCATGGCAGCTTCAGAAGGGCTGTGAAGATGATCTCTGCCTGCAGCTGGACTTTAGACATGTCCTGCAAGAGGCCTCAGTGTTCCAGCTGTGCTGTGTTAGCACAAACTGGCTTCTGGAATGCATACCCAGCCAGACTTTCCCATGCCTGGTCCTAGACATGCAATGGAAAACCTTATAAAGACTGCTGAATTACCATTTGGCTGTTACTTTGGAACTTCAAGAATGAATGAATAAATGAATGAATGAGTGAAAGGCAGATCCCAAGTCCCAAAATAAACTGGGATAGAATATCTTTCAAATGTGAGTTTTCTAGTTTTCACTCTGGCAATGCTTCTCAGTATAATGCAAAATAAAACTGCCTGCAGAAAGAAGTAAATGACCAGCAGGTCACCTTTCCTTTTTCATACCATAAGCCTGATCCGAAAGACTTCCCCTCGATTTCAATCAGCCTTGGGATAGATACCTGTTCAACAAGTTTTGGAGCCAGATTTGTAGCCCTTAATTCTCACTGTCACCAATAAGTTTCATCTGCATGAACAAGTTTAAGAACATCAAGATATGAGCCCTTATGCACCCACTCAGATTTATGAACACAAACACACCCACAGGCCCAGATACTTAAAGTGGGACATTAATTCTCCAGAGAGGCAAGTTCCTATCATGGGATTTATGTCGCCCTCCCTAGTGAGGGCAGTATAATCTATGCAGCTCACTAGAAGTAAGTAGAGCTCTCTTTAAAAGTATTTTCTCAATTCACCATTGCCCTGCTGGTTCCTGCATATGACAGTTGCTCCTCCAACCTGCATTTCCAGTCTGCCCATCTGCAGATGGCATTAGCTCCAAGGGATACGGCACTCCAAAGACAGCAGAAAAATGTAATTCCTAGAGAAATTTCCAGAAGCTTACCTGGCTACTAATCAAATGGAGTAGGAGTTCTCTAGCACCATGTACTGGAAGAATTTCTGTCTCGGTAACTTGGGTTTTGACAAAAGCCCTAGAAAAAGATGCATGCTGTCTCTGGATGGAAATCCTCTGTGACACCACCAGACATGTTACAAAAACATGCTGAATAACAACTAAATTCAGCTTAAGAGAAAAAGATAATTGGCATGATCATTTCCACAGACATGCTGAAAAAAAGGCTATTTGCAGCTATTGAAGCTACTGTGTACAGCTTGGTTTTTACATGAGAAATCAAGATAATACTTTAAGGAGGCAATTACTGTAGCATTTCACATACAGTAACCTACATATAAAAAGCATTAGTGTTATAGATTATGCCCAGCTCTGCTTTTACATGACAGTGATTATTTTCCCTGGGCTTCTTATTCTAAAATACTATTACACCTTTTGGTTTATACTCTTTTAACTTGTACCCAAGTACACATCTTTGAGGGATTATAACAAGGAAAGTTTTGCTTAATAGTGTCTTATTCTCAGTAACAGTAGTTACACTTAATTAAGGGATCAATGAGACTAACACTTTGTTCTTGCAGTTAAATAAAAATTAGGTTTTGCAGACAGTGCAAATAAATTTAAATTACCATAACCTGAGGTACATGTTACAAGCGATACCAAAAAAACCACCAAAACCAAAACCCACAAGCAAAGGCATATTAAATAGAAAAGGTATTTACACCTTTACACATTTTACTGCATATAAAGAAAAGGGTAGGGGAAACAATAAAAAGACACTGGTAAGCACAGTGAATATTTTCCACCATTTTATCAACCCTGAGATTCTTGAAGTTAAACTTCCTGTCCAGATTGTGTGGCTCTCTGAGCTGGAGGGAAGCTGGCATGGGGACAGCTCTGGTGATTCACATGTTTTGGACCAGGGATATTTCAAGAGTTTTGATGCATCTTCTGGAGTTCACAGGTTCATTTACTGTACAATTCCTGTCTGTAAGCTCCTCCACAGAAGTAGGACATGCAGACTAATCACCATTATCAACAAGCACTAATGGTAAATAATTCTTTCATCCCACATAAAGCGAACACTGATAAGAGACAGTCATTTATAATAGTGGTCTGGCTAGATGCTTCAGGTCAGCTGGCAGGTAAATTATTATAAATTCCAAAGAGGAATTAGAAATTCTTCCATTCCATTTAGCCTATGAGGATGGTAATTAGAGTTATTAATATTACTTGCTTTTCAACTCTGTTGACCAATGCAGTCCCAAACCTAGTTGCCAAGAGAGGATATAATTAATACTTGGAAAGCATTCTATTGGAGTCAGTAGTGAGACAAAAACAGCATTAGAAACCAAAATAGCCCAGAAAAGGGAAGAGTTTCAAAAACTCAAAACTTCTAAAACACAATACACTTTTTCTGACAAGATATAAAGTTAGCTGTAGATTGCTCTTTCAAGTATTGTGCAGATTGACAAATTAAAATTCAAATCAGAACTCAACAGTTCAGGAACATCAGGAGATGCCAGAAATAATATTTAGGAGTTAGAATGTCTTTAATAGATGTCTGACATATCTTAAATATAAAAGCAAAAAAAAATTTACAAATTGTTTAAATAGCTTGATATATTTTGAACTTTAGCCACCAAAAATGTTCACTCATTTCCATCCATCCTAATGGATAAACAATAAAGTGAAAAAGATTCTCTAAATACAAAAGAAACTCTGAATATTCAGTTACCGTCTGCATAGCTAATCGAATGGACCATCCCCATTTTCTTCACAAAGCATGTATATGTTTTAGAGTTGTTGTTCCCAAAGCAAAATCTAGAAACTACAGCTGACTGATGTGACCATGGTTAAATAGGCTTTGACTAGTGGGAGCACCATTCTAGAAAGTGCAGCTTGTTCTTGTATGAGTTTAGGTGTTCATAGGAGTGCACAGAAGTCCCCAAAGGACATGGAGAGTTAAATGTTCAACAAGCACAAAAATGTGAAGTCCACCATCTGGGAGTTTATGGAAGTATTAGGAACCCAGTAGGTCAGAAAAAGATTAAATCCAATACACACTGTGGTTGCAACAATTACTTCTTTATATGTTTCATGCATCAGCATTTTTAATTTCTCATTTTTATGCAGGCTTCTTATACATTTTATGGGGTGTTCTGCAGTGTTGGGGTTTGTTTCCCTAGGATTTAATACACAAAAGTTAGATCAAAAATGAATGAGTTGTTTTTGTTTCATACCTTTTATTATTTTTATGTAATCCTTTTGTGAACACTCTGATTTCTGCATAATATAAGTTCACAAAATAGCAACTTGTTGTACTGAAATGGGATACTCTTGATCAGAAACAAGAATATTAATCCTCAGCCTTGCATCAAACAATGACAAGTTTGCAACAGATTTACTTCTCTCAGCTCCATTATGAGAGTAACAAACGTGCTTTTGCTCATTAACTTGAATAATATATCAAACAGAAGGCCTTTAATTGTTTATTTTGCTAGCTGAAAAAGAGGCTGTGAAATTATGGGGGAAAAAATGCAAGAAGCAATTTCAGGTCCCTTTTTTCTTTGCTGTTTCTTTCCTCTGCTTTGTTATTTTGCCTAGACCAACTCTTTCTCCCCCAAAATTTTAGATAAATATCTCTCAGTCCTCCCTCCTCAGTACGACTTAAACATTTAGGAGCACAAAGGAGAAAACCCAGCTACTATAACAACGTCTACTTAAAGCTTGATTGTTGTGCTTTCTTTCACAAGCAGTAAAAGAAACAAACAATCTCATTACATTGATACAAAAACTTACAGTAGTGCAAAAATAGACAAAATGTAATACCAAGGGGGACAGAACTCCCCACCTCCTCTGGACTCTCAAAGCAAATCAAATAGAGATCTAAAAACCTTCCCACTATGGTAGATGGGAAAAATTAGCACCTCATCTGATAGCAGGGAAAAAAAAAGAGCAGCTGTAAAAAAAAGGGTTCATTTCTTCCTTCTAGTTACAACAGCGGGAACAGTTCCAGTCCTAAGGGATATTTCCCAAGCCATAGACAAAATCTTTAATTGAGGCTGTAACAGAACTTTTATCTTTTGACTTACATTTCCACTCTCAGCCACTAGCTAACAGTGCTGTATTTTACTCTGTCTCAACTTTTTGTGCATTTTGTTTCCAATTTGATTAACAAACAGACATCAAAAAAAGGAAAGATTTCAAAAGGATTACAAAATCCACTTTCAGTCTCTTACAAAGTGGTATCTGAATTACTCTCAATCAGGCAGCAATGGGCATGAAATATTTTCAGGACATAGTACAGCTAATATTCCTAAACTTGTCCCAAGAGAGGTAAACCCCAGAGGTCAAATTCTTCTGTAAGATAAAAGTGCGAAACTCTCACTGAAACATATGTGAAAATCCCATACATAAATCTGTCCAAGGACAGAATCTGAAGAATTTCCAAGATGAAACTCTTGGCATAAGCACAATAAAACCGGTTCTTTAAATGGAGATCCACATCTTTTAGCACATCTTTTTTCTCTCCTCTGAAGTAATACTCGGCATTAATGGAGAGAACAAAAAAAGTAAAATAGAAATGGTATAGGTTTCAATATCTGTGTGACAGCAGAGGGGCAGAGATACTTCGCATCAAATTAAAAATATTAAATTAAAATTTTAAAAAAGGATGTTTGAAAAGGCATTTACCAGATCCATTTATTTTAACCTGACGAACCAAGCCTTGTTTCTCAGCTCTTTCTCTTCTCATAGAGACCATCGATGCTGAGGAAGAACACCTGATAAAATGCCCTGGAGAAGCTTTACAACTCAACTGGCACTTACACAGCAGATAAGTCTCACTGATACCAGAGTAATCTTTCCACAAGGATGAACAGCTCTTGAACAATTTCTCCAGGGAACAGTATTAGACACAAACAGACTTTCTCCATCACCAGACATGATATTCAGTTCATATGTAACCTACCTTGTGTAATGATACACAGTAGCTAATACACCGATTTTTTTTAATACGCTTTAACATCAGCAAATAATATAAACTGATCATTTCTAATGGTTAAAAAACGTATGATGGAATGTGTTTTTAGAATGTAGGCTCCAGATGCTCACCTCATCATTGCAGTCAAACAGCTGAAACCCTTTGATCTTATTTACAGAAGTTCTACATGCCTGGAAGACCATTTTTTTATTTCCACCTTTTTCATTACTTAGTTTGTAACTGCACCAGAGAGCAATTGCTCCTGCTATATTACCCAGCACAATGCAAAGTCTTGGTTTTTACTTACCAAAATCTCTGTAAAAATTAAATTTGAAAAGTTTTGGACAAAAATCAGTTTGTCCAGTTCCCAAATCATGAGTATTTGTTCACAGTGTTTCTTGACCTTCACTCACTCCACAGGCTCCTAAACTTGGGTATCTGGTCTGAACTAGTCATCCCTGCTTCCTCAGCAACCAGTGACAGACAGCCCAGCAACTAGAGAGGGTGGCTTGTTCTGTGTTAAGTGTCTGCTTGGAATAGGATGAATCATTAAATCATTGTGTTGACACGAACTTAGACTAAATGCCTAACTATTGAATTTATATAGTCACATTGAATTAATCCTTTTCTCAGTGCTCAGCTCCTTGCACTATATTAGCAAAAGCAAGCAAATACACACTATATACAGGGCAATTTCTTCCTTTGTGAGCATAACTGTGTTCATGAGCAGTAATTAGTTACAATTCTTTGCTGTATCTGTATGAAAAGAGGAAAAATCCTTTTACGGGTGAAAAATCTCAGGCCAAAATAGACAAAATTATCCAATAAGCTCACTTGAGAAATTTAGATGCAACTTTTCTTTTTTCTTGGTTCCTTCTTTTTGTTGTTGTTTTTATTTGTTGTTGTTTTTATTTGTCTGTTTGGAGGGTTGTTTGGTTTTGTTTTTTTCCCTCAGTGTTCAAAACTGTCTAAGGTGAGAACAGCCAGCTTTTCTTCGGTTTCCAGAAGTAACAATTCCACACTTCCACAAATCTGGCTTCAGAGTCCTTTGTAGGTATCCACAGAGTGTGAGAAAACCAGGATTTTTGCTCAGCTGGAATGATTACATGCCAGTCTTTGTCTAAGTCTCTGGTAGAGGCAGAGACATTCTCATTCTCTGGTTGCAAGGCTGTGCCTGTTTTCCTCCATATCCCCCTGCCCTATTCGCTGCAATACACGAGGCACAGATGCTACAGGCAACAGGCACACAAACCTGGTTCACCCTCAGAGGGGACACCTTTGGAAGTCAGCAGGGTCTGACTCACACTGTCCTGTTCTGTCTTGCCTCTTCTGTGTCTGTCATTAAACTCTGCAGAATAATAGTTACAGAAAACAGACAAAAGTAAGAGCACTTTCATGTGTTTAGACTCAGGAGTTTCAAGCAACCATATCTTTGACTTTACAATCTCAGTGCTGTTTTCATACAGATTTTAAATTTTTTAAAATTAAACATCTGCTGTGTTAATCTATATTGGCATTAATACTGAGGCCACAATTAAGATTTTTACTTTTGGAATCACAGCGTATACCTCGCGAACTGAACTAACAGTAGACGTGTTGATGATAGCAGACTGAATATATTGATTAACCATGAATAAATTGATATGATGCACAATTTAACCAGTGGGTTTCAAGCCTGTTCACTGACCATAGGAAAGGTAGAGGTTAGCATGACAGGTTCTGGATAGGGAATATTCTAAAATTGGTTTTTCTATTTATTTCCCCCCAAAACCTATCTCTACTCTTTCCATCTGCTTAGACGTCTGCCTTCTGCCTGCATATCCTCATCTGTAGTCTCCACTTCTGCTCCTGCCAAGGTCTCCAGTGTCCCTCCTTATTTTTCCTACTCCTCCTCCCCAGTCTTGCACTGCAGGTGGTCCCTTCTTCTTGTCGGGAGTGTTCGGAGTGATGGAGTTTGTCTTCCCAAGTCACTGTTAGGTGTGGTGGAGTCCTGCTTTCCTGAAGTAGGCTAAGCACCTGCCTGCCATGGGAAGTGGTGGATCAATTGTCTTGTTTTGTTTGCATGTGCTGCTTTTGCTTTCCCTATTAAATCATCTTTATCTTGACCCACAAGTTTTCTACCTTTTACCCTTCCTACTCTCTCTCTGATCCCAGTGGTGGGGGAGTGAGTGGGTGGCTATGTGGGGCTTGGTTGGTGTCTGTGGCTGAACCACAACAAGTATATAATATTTCTGACTTCTTTAAAAGGTGCCAGAATTCTGTAGTTGCATCCGATTTGATACATCTGAGGCTTCGAAGCAAGAAGCAGAATACAGATGAAAATGAAAAGTAAATTGATGTGAAAATTAAAAGCTAGTCAACGTTTTTGTGTGATACGATTAACTGTTACTGAATCCAACAATTAAATATTTAACTGCCAGTCAGCAAATAAATACTACCAACCAGTCTTCAACAGACTATTTGAGTGTTTTAGAGCCTGGGATGAGTTGATTCAAGGCCTGCCAACCTGAGATTAACTGTTTACCTATTAGGAAGCTGGCAATTGACTTTTGATATGACAATGAAACAGAAATGAGAAAGTAAATAATGCAGAGGGAATGTTTAGAGACAACAGTTTCCACATAATACAAGTTGCTAGTGTTTTGACACTCCAGAAAAATATGAGAAATTACCTGAAAGTCAGTGAACTCTCACCAATGTAAAACTGGTAGGAAGCTCCAAACAGGATATCAGCTGTAGAAACTTCTAGAACAAAGTAAAGAAAATGAAAAGAAATACGACAAATCAGAGAATCAACAGGCCTCAGAAAAGAGTTTGGAAGTCAAGAGTGTAGCCTATTTTTTAACTTACCTCTGTTTTGAAGACAGAGAAGACAGCAAACATGGCACCATTTTTTAAAAAATTATCCCAGACACTACAGAGCAGAAAGTTTGATTGTCCAAGGGGGAAAATTGGTAGAAACAGAATAGGTGGTTGAAGAGATAAATAAAATACATAACATTTCATAAAGGAGTCATAATTCCCAAAACTATTGCAAAAGTCAATGAGTAGGGAGGTAAGACAACTTTGTTGATAGAAAACACCTGGGGTTTTTTTAAGGTCTTTCACCAAATGCTTTTTAATAAACTAATTTGGTCTGGATGAAAAGATAAGGCCCTCTAATTGATAAATAATAGTTGTAGGAGAGTCAACAAAGACTAGAAATAAATGTTCGGTCTCAGAATTTCATCAGGTGAACCATTCAAAAGCTTACCAATGATGAACATGGACCTATACTGAGATATATGTTACTAAGTATACATAAATGAAGTTAAAGACAGTAGAATGAAGGAGAAAAGAGGAAAAATCAAATTCAGTGAAGACACAGATACAGAATAGTAAAATTTGAAATGCAAAATTCACTATATTGACTAATTGAGTTCTAAAATGTCAGGTGAAATTAGGTCTTAATAAGCCCAGTTATGCACATAAGAAGAACATATCTAACTATAAACAAGGAGAGGGTTTACATTCGTTCTTAGGTAATTGCTAGAAACATCTAAAGTCAGGATCTCAAAAAACAGATTCTGAAGTTACTGTGGATATTTGTACATATGCTGTGCTCAATAAATATCAGTAATACTGAGAATGAAACTAAGAACAACAGTCATCATGTCATTATGACACTTTATAAACACATGTCAAACCCACACACTGGATGCTGTGTGCAGTAGCCAAAAGAGCAAACCAGAAAAACTAGAGAATTGCAAAGATGATGAGAGGTATACGTTTTTTCCTATCTGGGAAAGAGTACATAGCAGACTTTTCAGCTTAGAAAAGATGTAACTTTGTCTACACAATCATTAAGAGGATGGACAATATGAATAAAAAATATTCATCCACTGTATCTCGTTACAGAAGAACAAGGGGGCATTCAGAGAAATTACCAGGTAGCAAAAGGAATTTTTTTTGTATAAAACGCACATTTCAGCTGTAGAACTCACTCCCACAGTAAATAAAAAACCAAAGGAACTCAAAAATTATAACCAAGTATAACTACATATTTGGCCATGGTAAACGGTGGTTTCTATGGCATATCTGTCTGTTTCCCAAAAGCTGGACTGGCAGTTGGATTCATTGGGTCCCTTTCTTTTCCCCTACAATCCATTTTCATTCCTGCTGTCAGAAGCAATTCTAACACAGCCCATACAGCCTATAGAGAGTGGTGCTGCTGGCCCAGTGCAGGTGATCCACAGGGAAGACTAGTAAAAGGCAAACAGTGCTTCCCTTCCCTCTGTGCGGCTTTCCAATAGCCCATCACAGTCTTTCTACTTTAGAGGACTTTTTTTTTTGCACAATCTCCACTTTTCTACTACCACTCCCTCTTAACGTTATTAAAAACTAAATTTATTGTGATATCAAGGCGATTCAGTGTTAAGCCATGAGAACTATTCTGAGCCTTCTTCCTGTCTATGAATGCCCTGTACTGCACAGGCTCTCTGTTAGATCCTAGGGAATACTTTTTGTTGTCAAATTGTTAATATAAATGGCCTCTGACAGCTGGACAGAGGAAATAAATCACATGCAAATACAGCACATGTTTACACATATATTCATAGTATTTACCTGTCTTTAATCACAGACTTGAAAATATTCATTATTTCCTGCAAAATAATTATTTCTAAAAATGCATACTGTTACACGACAAAGGAATCAGAACAAAGAGATGAAAATAAACTATAGGCCTACAGCAAGAAGAAAGCAGGGGAAAACAAAACAAAACAGAAGGGGAACAAAGATTCACTCAAGCCAAAATAAAAGAAAAAGAAAGGGAAAAACTTACGAAGAGCAAGAAAATAAAGCAAATAAATTACAAACGGAGAAATAAAAAAGCAGAAAAGTGAGTTATGAGTATTTGTCAGTTTTTTGTTCTACTTTTACAAGATTGGAAACTTAATAATTTGAAAGATAAAATGGTTTGGAATTTCTTTTTTTTTTTTTAATTTAGGTATTAATTTTCTGATTTCTTCCTAAGAGCCACAGGGATCTTGTGGAAATCAGAATCATGCAACAGTTTGTGTAGGAAGTGACCTTTAAAGATCATCCAGTCCAACTCCCCTGCAACAAGCAGGGACATCTTCAACTAAATCAGGTTGCTCAGAGCCCCATCCAACCTGGACTTGAATGTTTCAGATGTGGGGCATCTACCAAATAGTAACTCTCTGGAACACCATACAGAAATTTCCTCTGGCCCAAACACAGTGAGTTTTCCCTCACTTACCCCACCCACCCTCACACATCGACTTCTCTCATTGGGAAGGGAGATCTTCTGTTACCTTCAAGGAATGTGCTAGAGCCTACTTTTTCACCATGGTGCAAAAATAAATAACATGGAGCACTATGGAGGTTCACTTCCCAAATTATCCAGGACCAGAGACAGTCCAGTGAAGTTGCAGCCTGAGACACAGAGCTTGGAACCACTTGTCACTTTATGACAATCCAATTTCTTCACATGTTGTTTCCAAATGTGAAATGGAACTGACTAGATGAGAAGTCTGTGCATGTCAGAGAATACTCAGGGTGTATAGAAATGATGTCTTAGGCTGGGTGAGAAGTATATTCCTTTTGATTGTTGTCTCTTTCTTTTTAATGTTCTCAGAAAACGGCTGTATCTTTCAGAGTCTCTCAAGGATTTTTAGATAAAAAGAGAGGTTTTATCTTTGCATGTCTATAAGCAGTGAAAAACTCCAGAGACTGAAACCTACAGGCAATTCAAATAAACTAAATCCGATCAAGGTAATATCAATGCCAGAATTAGAAGAAAACCCAGAGAGAATATCAATAACAACATTAAAACAGCAGGTTTCAACTGGAATCAATAGGCAGTATAAACAGAAAAAATTAAGTCACAAAGTGATAGTAGATAAAAGCTCCCCACTCATTAAAATTCTGTTTGTCTTTGTGTCTTTTTATCAATGTACCTATATATCTATGCAAGTGTATCAAAGTTTATAATGTAAAAGAATGATGAAATAATCTAATTAATTTCCGGTGTCATTTCACATATTTCTTTCAAGTTAAAACTGCAATATTAATAATGGTTTGCAATTTAATAAAATATCTCTATGTCCTATTAACTTCTATATCTGCTTGTTATAAAGCCCTTTTTTATCAAATAGCTAAACTTCAAAAGATTTCTGCTTTGATCTGAAATGAAAAAATGAGGTTCATTCCATTAGTACAGAATAACCTCACTATATCTTACAGAAAGACAGTTGTCTGTTACTGCCTTTCTGTTTCAAAATACATTGTAACTTGGGCAAGCAAGAGGAAAAAGTCTGGGAGAGAAGACTGAGCTTTATGAAGGCACATTATAATGGGGCTGGGGCTGTGTCAAAATTTATGATGGTTGCAGCAAGTGAGGTATTCTTCCTACTTGAAAAACAATAAAAGTTTCAGGAATGAAATGTGTAGGTGTTTAAAGGTGGGTTTAATGCTCTGGGGGTTAGCTTTCATGGTTTATTTTTATTTTCAGAACTGAGATTTTAACAATATGTTAATCGCTTGTGATTTTCCGATAGCTTTTTCTTCCCCACAGGATAAAAAAGATACTTGATAGGTATGGTAAGGGGGAAATATTCTAAATTTAAGCAGTTTATGGAATTTATATTCCCAGTCAGCATTTCAGAAGATGCCAGTCCAGATATAAAGAGGTCAAGCTAACAATCTTTGCATGAACAAAATACCCATTGACATTAATCAAATTTTGATCCAAAAAGGAACTCAGGACTGGGTCTAAATGAAACCATGTCTGAAACTCACATGATTCCTGGATGACAAAGAAAAAAACCCATACTTTATATATTGCTCAACCTAGAGCCTTTGTAGAGAAATACTATGAACCACAGTAAACATTATGACTTCAATCAGAACACCTTTCTGTCAGAACACCCTTTTTAGTGGGTCCTTTAAACATCATTGGTGAGTGAATTGGAAGTTCAGGAAAAGGCAAGTAAAGCTGATGATAGCTATTTTGTAATACGGCAGGCAGTGTGAAAAGGGTTGGTGAAGACTGGAGTAGAAGTGTTTCGTGACACCTTATCATCCAGTAATGGTCCTTATGCTGGAGCTTACAGGTATCCTTCACTGACAAAGGGCAGAAGGGATCTGTGCTACCAAGCCCAGGTCTGCAGCTGTGTCAGTAATGGCAATTTATCCACTAGTACCAATCTGCATCTCCTCCCTATAGCTTCTATCCCCCTTATCCACAACCACATGACCTCAGATCACCCACTTTCAGTATAATTAATCCATGCTATAATAGCTATACTGTCCTCCAAGGAACTTCCCTGCAACAGCACTTTCTACTCTTTCACTGCCCCGTGACTACCCCTGCTTGCACCACCAGCCCAGATGCACATGGAGTTATTTATATAAAGTACTGTCTGTCTCTCAAGCCCCCTTCTGCTTCCAAAGTACCTGCTATGCCAGATTTTTTAACTGAAAAAGTGGCCGAGTGCAATTTTCCTTGAAGAACGTGTACAGGATTGGTTTTAAAGGAATTTGTCAATGAGGGAGACATGATGGCTGCTATATAAGAACCTAAAAAGTTTTCATTCCAGTTTTCATGAGCTTTCTATCCCCAATGCTCTGTTCAGTACCAACAGGGAACAACAACAGAGACATGGACCAACCCTCCATATCACCCCCTGTTAGCAATTCTTAGAAATTGCTTGTCACAAGGGGGCTGGAATATACAATTGAATTTATGGCTGATTTAAACTTCTGGTTTCATAGTTAACAGTGGTTTAAAGTTAATTGATATAGATTTATTAATTAACTGTCCAGAGGATGTTTTATAGCTGATGTTGTTGTTTTCCCTGGAAATAGTGCATTGTGTAAAAGTAAAAGACAAAAGATCAGCTACACAAATGTGATGCTGTTATCAGTTTGTCTACTTGTTTTATCTCATATGAGAATAAGCATTAACATTCTGAGTCAGATGTTCTCATTAATGTGATTCCCATCATGAAACTGAAAATACACACGCTATCAACACTTCCAAAACTCTCTTTGTTCATATCACAAACCTGTTTTTAAGAGTGCCAGCCCCACAAAACTTGTGAATGTTCTTACTAAGAATGAGTCTTACTTGCCTAAGAACAGGAAAGAAGCTGAAAAAAGGCCTGAGGTACCTACTATGGCAGATTTTGAGTACATCCCCCAGAGTCAAGATCCTCAGAACCTCTGCTACCTCCATCCTAACCCAGATGTACCCAAAGATCCCATATTATCTGAATATCTATTTGCTTCATTTGGCAGATCCAGTACTTTTTGAAAATGCCCTCTGAATCAAACCCTACACAAAACAAGGTGCAGGGAACTAACACCTCTTTTGCATGAAGAATAGATTCATTTGAAACGGTACAGTCATTTAAGAGGAAACAAAGCCACCAAAAAATATGCCACCTTATGTCGCAAGCCGAGCTGGGGTTTGTGGCTGGCTTCTTCAACAAACCAACGGCAAAGAGACGGAAAGGGTCTTTGTACAGAGTTTTACAGAGTAGTTTACTCAACCACCATGAAGGGGTTCTAGTGACACAAGACCCCAAACAATAGAAGCCCCAGATTTTTATACGGGGGCGGGGAAAGCATGCGGGAGGAGGGGGTGGTACATAGGCGGGGCTGGGGTTAATGAACCAATAGGGAAATTTTGAGGGAGGGACAAAGGGACAGAGGACAATGGGAGAACGGGGAGGGAGGAGCTTTCTGGAGCAGAAGGGCAGGAAACCCAACGGGCCAATCAGGGGAACAGAACTGGGGTATATCAGCATAGTAGAACAAAGCATCCTGGGAGAGGCTTCTTCTGTCACCTTAACATGGGGAGATCTCTCAGGGTCTGTGCCTTTACTGGACTGTCTCATTCCCCTGATCAGGATCCCCACTGGCTTCTACAGCCTTGGGTTTGATATCAGGCAATCTTTATCACCTTGAGAACATTGAAGCTGGGGAGCAGGTTACCCAGAAAAACTGTGCAGTCTCCACCTTAGAAAGTTTTCAAGACCCAACTGTATAATGCCCTATGCATTCCTATTTGATCACATAGTTGACCATGCTTTGAACAGGAAGGTGGACTGGGAGCTTCCTGAGATCTTCTATAGCCTATGTTGTCCTGCATTTATATATATTACATGCATTGCTTCTTGCTAATTGCTTGGTGTCAATTCTTACAGGAATCTCAAATGTGCTTTGGATCAGGAAGCAGGAATGCAACAGGGGATAAATTTGGGGCCTGCTGTCCCTTTGAGAATTCATTTGACTCTGAAAATCATCAGAATATGATATCAGAATTTGAGTATCAGCAACAGAGAATTTCTTAGAAATGGTGCCATAATCTCTCCATGTAGTCCTTCTGCATGGGCCACACTAACATGAAGTGCCCTACTGACCATTACTGGATGCCTTCTTACCACAGTCAACCATGGTTCAAAAGTTTCTGATTATTTCCCACAATATAAATCAAATTTTTGATCTTTTCTCTTGGTTCAGATAATATTTCACTCCACGTGAAATGCTTACTCAGCTGCTAAATAAAGTACTTTTCTGTGTGAGTAAACATAGCAGAATCTGACTCAGAGCAAATTATTTATTAAATACACTTAGCCCTACTTTCTGTTCACAAATCTTTCCTTGAAACAAATGTACAGCATTAAGACAGAGCTATTGCCTCTTTTCTGGTGACATTTGAGGTCATGTTGTCTCCCCAGTTATGGGGAGTGATAAATGAGCACCCCTGAAAGTTGGTGCTGCATGCAGGCCTCCTCATCAGTATGGACTGGGGCATTTCAAGGAAGGTTTGGCATTCGCCTGATTCCTTACCAGTGCTATTATTACCATCTGCAGCTATTTGTAGTAGAGAGCAGATCATCTTTGTTTGCTAAAAAACAACCACATGGGAAGAAGGCTGACACTTGCCAGGCTCTGCAAATGAAAACTGGGAACCCAGACAGTGCGTCAGAGAGGAGGGTTTTGAGGATCATGTGCTTCAATTTTCCTCCATAATTCCTTGGTGTAAACAAAGGATTCAAGAGTAGCCAGCACAATTGAGTATCACAAGTTCACTTGAGGACTCATTAAAAACATAATTCCTTGGTTTGTGAAACAAAGAGACTCTCCAGCAGCATAATGCTTAATTTTCTTTTGTCAAGGTCCTAATATCAAGTGTTTGATAGAAAAATACAAGAACTGCTGGAAATGCATTCCTGGGATTGTAATAGGTAAGTGAAATATAAATAAGTAATTTATTGAAGATCATGTGGTACAGTTCCGCCATCCTAAATACAATATTTAAAATTTCATATTAATCTAATCTCTATGCTCATACCTTACTATTTCTTAGATACTGACAATACAAAAAAAGTCACCATCTGTACCATGAAGTTTTTCTGTGTGAATGACAGACACAGTGAAGGCAAACCACAATGGAAGAACAGGGAAAAATTGTCATATTTATCTTTTAATATATTTTAATACCTCATTTCTTATTGATGTAATAGAACTAAACAACAAACTCTCAGCAAAGAAATTGCTCACCTCCTGACACTTTCATTAGTTCCAATCATATAAAAGGAAAATAAAATAAATTAGGTTTTTATGTGCCCTTAGTATCAGGCAATGTTGCCATTATTTAAACAGAAGATGTATTGAAAGTTATAACTATGAGTCTTGTGAGATTACCTTGTACACCACAGCTCAGCTACATATCCCAGTACAACCAGTCCTGTATTAAGCAATCCTGTGAGTCACAGAAATTGTGCTTCCTTCTTGCCTCACTGCAGAGGAATTAGACTACTACCAATGTTTCCATCTTACTCCAGGAATGGCTACACTTTAGCTGTGAAGCCCTAGAGGTATATGATTGAAATTTTTTGTGAAAGCATCCTAGGTAAATAAATAATGGGCTCAAATCTTCACTTACACTTTCTTGAAGAACTGCACAACAATTCAGGATCATTGTTTCCATGTAATCAATGTCACATTGTCAGGGGCATCAGATGGCACTGTGTAGCTGTAGACTCACTGTTCTCATTAAACAGAATAACCACAGAGTGGTCCTAAAATATTATAATTCTGTGGGAAAATTGCAAAAACACTTTACCGCCCAGCACCTCTTATAGCTGGATATAGAGTTGAAGTCCTGGTTTTGGACAGGACCTGTTGAGTACTTTGGGAACGGTGAAATTTAAATTGTAAGAACAGAGACTTCTTTTTTTCATCTAGCCTACCTTTTTGGGCTGTTCTCAAAGGACGGGAACATGGGAACACGCTATATGCAACATCAGAATTTTTCTTCTGGGAAAACTTGGCCAGAAATATATGGGATCCTAGGTCAACTTGTTCACAGCATAGCTTTTACATGTAACTAGTCATAAGGACATGATGGCTAGCCAACGTCCATTATGAGCTGCCTTGTACAGAGAACTGGAATTCACTGGTGGTGTTTTGCATTGCATGAGATTGCCTGCAGGTATTGTGGAGCCAATCTCAGGCCAAATTATAAGCATTGTTAGAGCTGTGTTTTTCTGTAGTCTAGCAGTGCTCTTCTTTTTGTTTGTAAACCACATGAAGAAAATCTTCTTTGGCTTCCCATGATGCCAGATCACTTCATATCAAAATAGATTAATGCTAGCCAGAGCAGTACGTATTTATACTTCAGTTTTCTCTGAGGCAATATCTTTCCTCTAATTACAACATAAGGACATCCCCACAATCAGAGCCCAGGGTTACAGTATGGTGACCATCCCTGTTAAGCCATCTGAGAGATGACTAATAACTCCAGTGAGATAAAAAGCAAGGCACAATGCTCTGGGAGTTAATCTTAAAAGAATTTTTTTTTAAATCACTATTATCTTCCAGGCACTTGGTGTTTTGAGTGTTTTGTAATAATGAGAAGATCCAGGGGTCAACAACCTCTGCCAAGCGCTAAGACTGACTCACAAGCCAGTTTTGTACTGGTATCTTTCCACAGTTTTCCGTGGAATTCTCGATACATGAATGTATGTCAATAGGATCATGCTAAAAATCTATGAGGAGGAATAAGGTTTACTATTTATTTCCAGTCACCATAATAACTACAATAAGAATGTTATTTGTTGACTTAACATAGAATCTGAAGAAATAAATATTAATTTATACAATCAAACAGTTTTATATCTATGACTTGTGTTCACTTTTGAGCAAGCTGGAAGCAAAATAAAGCAATTAAACTTCTAGGGACTATCATGATTTAAATGCCCTGGAATTTTAGCTCACAATTCCTATTTTCTTGGTAACCATTGTTATAAAAGAAACAATCCATGCTAGAATTTATTGCTGTAATTTATATTAGGCAAGGATTTGTGATCCTTGAAATTCCCTGCTGTCTGATTTACAATACTCTTTTTCACTGTATCGTCCTTAATTTTATGTAATCAACATTTGAAAGGTTTCCTGTTATGGCTGCTGCCATACCGAACTGAGGTTATTTATCTAGTCAGAATGTTTGCTCTTATCACAGTGCGTTTTGTATATGCTGAGAGTCCCAATACTATATAATTACTTGTTTGCTTGCCTGCTCTTTTGATCAAGTCTCTGAGACATTATTGAGCTTTAGCAATCAATAGAATTTCAGGTGTCCAACAACCACTTAGCGATTTGTGAATATTGAATGTTGGTCTATATATCCCAGATGCAAAGCAGCCAGCGTGTTTATCTAATTCTGTATTTGATTTCAAAGACAGCTGTTGAAAACCTTTCATATACACAATTATCTTCTTTCATTTGAGCATGGCAGTAACTATGCAAATATCTCAATTTGTGAGGTTTTAATAACTGAATTATTCTTTTCCACATGTACTTATTTTCTGCTTGTTCCAGATAGAAATAGGGTAGGTTTTAAAGTGTAGTTCTCCTTGCTGTGGATTTCTGTTAAATTTAAGGTGCTTTTTTATGTTTTTTATGCTATTTTGAATCCTCCTCGTTCTTCAAGCATAACGTGTATTACGTGATGTGAGGATAAACTGCTTCAATAAATCCCATTATTCTGAAGAACAATAAAAATAACAAGTTGGTGACACTGAAACAGTGATAAATAACATTTCTTATTTCCTTACGCTCTTAGAATCTCATTCTTGCACTTCTGAATCAACTCTAGCTCCCAGAGCTGTCAGACTAGGAGAGCACTACCTGTGTTGTTTTTGTCAAAGAAAATTATGTTATTGAACACTGTAATTTGTTAAATTCCAAATCTTGTTTAGACAATTAGTTCAACCTGTGTTATCTCTGAACATGTAACTGAAAAAATAAATGAACGGTGCATACAAAACACACCCATGGCTCCCAAAACAAAGAGGACCTTATTCAGTGAGATGTTATTTGAAGATAAGAACAACACTCTGGCTTCGTGCCCCTCCCCATAATGCCATGAAACCAATCTTCTGTGACAGCTTTGATGGTTGAGGGTCCCTGAGTTCCTGGAGGTAGGTAGGCTGGAGAATGATATTTTTTCTTGCAGGTAGACAGAAAACCCCAAAGACAACTTGTGAAAGAAATAAATTTTAAATGGTCCTCACAATGACTCCAGTCATCATGATTGAAGCTATGAATCCACAATAAGCCTGATTTTGCCCATTTACACCTTCCTAAAGGCTACAAACAAGAACACAGAGTAACAAAATCAGCAAGTTCAGCCTAAGGTCAAGACAAACTCTTTAACCCAAGGTTCAAAACTTGAATTTCCTCTCACATTACAAGAAAAGGAAAGACAAAAAAAAAATTGAAAGATTAAGGCAAAGAGAACAAGCAATCAATCTTCATTTCCTTCTGTAAGATATATGGAACTGGAAATATTGAACATAAATATTTAATATTTTCTTTGCCAAATAAACTCTAGCTGAATGTGTAGTAAGGGAATCAGGAGATGGGATAGAAGAAGTCAGGAGAAGATTTATAAGAACTTCTTTTACCTCAAACAAGTTAACAGTGACTGACAGTAGATGGCCTACTGCAAGTTGCGTTTTCACAAGCCTATGCAGTAGACAGAACTGGACAGAGTCAAAATATCATCCTCCTGCTATCCATAAAAGCACTGCCACCAACTTCATCAAAATGGGAGCCCATTGTGCTTTCCTCTGGCTGGCCTGGTTGGTTGCCTCACTACGAACCAGAGGCACCTTCTTTGCATCCTTTCTTCTGTCCAGTACTGCACCTTCCAGCTAAGATCCACCTGCTACTGCTGCTCTCTGGTTACTGGTCAGCCACAGTTCCACGGGCTGATCAAGGCCCCAAGAGCACTCAGAGGTTTTAGGCACATAACCCTGCGTGGGTGCCCACACACACACCAGGGGGCACATTTTAGTTCAGCCTGGGGCCATCACCGTCTGCCTGAGCTGTGCTCAGGTGTGCCCATCTCCAGGTCTGTCACAGCCATGCCCAGCTATGCAGTTTGCTGGACTCGGCTCTGATCCATGACTTCCCTTGACCTCAGACCTGCCACCTAACTCCAGGACCTGTCAGGTGGTCAGCAGGCCAAGTAGGACCCTGGCTGCTACCACGAGACTGGATTTACATTGCTGGACTTGCCTCATCACCAAATGATGCCAAGTGTCCTGAACTCTCAGTTGACCCCCTTCCAGCTCTAGACCCTGGAAATGGTGCAACAGAGTCCTGGGTGGCAAGTCCCTGCCCTGCTGCTGTGTTACCTGCCTGATGAACCAACTACCTGTGACTCAGGGAGGTGGACCCGTCCCATGGGCATTCTTCAGTCTCAAAAGTTCACAGAATGGCCCTCTGCAGCTCAGTCCACTACCAGCTTTTCAGGTGAAGGTACCAAAGGGAGAGAGGCTAAAGAACTTGCTGGTGTTCCTTCCAGGAACTGCCTTCCAGGGGCAGCCAGTTCACACGGGTGCAGAGTCCCAAGAACTGAGATGTCCTTCAGCTTGTGGACCTAATGAAATCACAAAGAAAGGAAGATGGATACATTAAAATTGGGGATGGGGACATGGGCGGTAAAACAAAAGGAAGTTCTTCTAAGACTTTTTTTACTCTTGCAATCCATAAATCAGGTCTGGGAGTTTTGTGTGATTTTTGTCTTACAGTATCACAAAAATGTAATAAGAGTAATTCACCTCCAACTACTGCACCTGCTTGTACAGTTTAAATTAAAACCAGAAACACTGCAAATCCCACTTCACAATGCCTTTCAGTGTTCGAGACTCTGAATTAAAGGCCTTCATTGTTTAGGAGGATTATTTCATTGCCTTCCCTGGCTTCAAAGAAATAAGAATCTTCACTCACTTTTCTATTGATCCTCGTTGATCAGATTAACTTTGTTTTGGATTCCTACAGAAACAAAAGACAAACAGAAATGTTTTGAACACTTAATGTGTACAGTTTTGTTCAGTTCATGATTCTGCTACCTATTACAAAGATGATTATTGGTTAGACAAAGAAAGAATAAAGGAATTACTGTAAATTATGTTCACTAAATACCAACAGTTTAAGCAATTAGAAAATTATGAAATATTTCATAATGACATGTAATTACAGTTAATTCCACAATTAAAATTATATCTTTTATTTAGCAGCACTTGTTCTTTCATAAATAATAATAATAATTAGGATTAAGAAAGGTCAGAGTATACTTCTATTTCAACACTACAAAATGCATTTCAAGCCATTCCTGTTCCCCTCATGCACTTTACATTCTGTGACTTTGGTCTTTGTTATTTTGTAATCTTAGAATGGGCCAAGAGGCTCTCCTGGAACAGCACAAGCCAAGAGAGGTGAATTGTGTTAGTCTGGCCACAGACAAAAGGTCTTTAGGTAGGAAGCACCCTTACTCGTGTGCTCAGAGGAATCATCCTCAGAAGTATAATACATGATAATAACTAGCAGCTCTACTTTCTTACAGTGCTGTCCTGAACATCTACATGCAATTCTACTTGTACATCCCTTGGAGCAGACCATTAAATCATCATGTGGGTTGGAAAGTCAGCTACCAGCTGGATGATGATCATTTCTCAGGTCTTGCTCACTCCTTTCTCCCTTCTCTCCATTCTTTCCTGAAATGGCTTACTGATAAAGATGGCACAGTGCTCGTCAGATGTCTCTAGTTTGCTATCGTGGTTTGTTTGCTGTATCAGGCAGCATCTTATTAGTGATCATGGCTATATAAAACCTGTACTATAAACCCATAAGAGAGAGAAGCATCAGTGTTGCTACACCGTGTATTCTGATGAGAGTTCAAAGCTATGAAATAAATGTATCTGTAGTCAATACAACTCACACATTACAGCGACATGCATTATTGCCACGTTTTGTAGACTGTCCTAGACAGTCCTTTAACACAGGCAAGGATGTTAACTCCACTCTTGCATTACTATGTGCTCAACTGCTACAAAATCATAAAATAGTTTTGGTTTGATAGGATCTCTGGAGGTCATCTAGTTCAGCCCTCCTCCTCAACATTGGTCCAACTATGTCAGATTACTTTAGGTCTCATCCAGTTCAGTTTTAAATATATTCAAGAATGGTGAGTCCATAAACTGTCTGGGTTCTTATGGCTTCCTTTTATTTTATTTCCCACCCCTCTCCCTGCACTTTTTCTTTTGGTATCTAAACATAATTTCCCATTATCTTCTGCTTCTCATCCTGCCACTGTAAGAAGAGTATTTCCATCTTGATTACACTTTACCAAAAAGTACCTGAAGGCAGCAATAAGACCTGCCATTAGCCTGTTGCTCTTGGCTGAACAACCACTATTCATCCGGCCTCTCCTCGTCGTGTGCTCTAGGCTTCTAATTTTCATGGTAGCCCTTTTACACTGACTGCAGCATGTCAATACCTATTTTGCACTGGGAAGCTCAAAAATGGACAGAGTCCTTCATATGGAGTCTCACAAGTGCTAATTAAAGAAGAAACATGGAATCATTTAGGTTGGAAAAGATGCTTAACATCATCAAGTCCAGCCATTAGCACTACCAAATCCACCACTAAACCATGTCCCTAAGCACCACGTCCATACATCTTTAAAATACCTCCAGGGACAGTGACTCAATCACTTCCCAGGGCAGCCTGTACCAATGCTTGACAATCTTTTCCATAAAGAAATTTCTCCTAACATCCCATCTACACCTTCCCTGGCACAACCTGAGACCATTTCCTCATCCTATCCCTTGCTGCTTGGGAGACGAGACTGACACCCACCTCATTAATAACTACTTCCTTCCTACTGGCTACACTCACAGTATTACCCCTCATTATGCAGTTGATCTCCTTCACTGCAAATGTGCAAATGATGATTGCTGCTGGCTCGGGTCCCCTATGCTGTCCACCAGGGCCATCAGGTCCTTTTTCACAAAGATGCCTTTCAAACAGTCGGTGCCAAGACTGAATGGAAGGAGGATGGCTTCCCAGACCAGGGCCAGGACTCTACATTTCCCTGTGCTGAATCTCATGAGATTCCTGCTGGACTTTCTCCAGCCTGTCAACGTCCTTCTGCGCTTGCCCTCCAGGGAAAGAGCCACTCCCACCCAATATGGTATGATATGGAAACCTGCTGAGGTTACACTCTGTTCTGCCTTCTGGTTAGTAAGAAACAGTATGGATTCCCATATGAACTGCTGAGGGACCTCACTAGAAACTGCCCCCCAACAGGACTTTGTTCACTTCTCAGGCTCAGGTCCTGAACTAGAGAGCAATCCTCACAGTATCTTCATCTACCTCTCCATGTCCTTGGCTTCATCCCCAGTGTCCCATGAATTTTCCAAGCTGGCTGAAATTATCCTTCCGATGGTGTTAAATGCCTTTTATTTTCTTTCTTACATGCATTATCTCATTTCTACTCCTGCCAAGTAAACCTAAACAGTAGTGAAAAAACAAAAAAAAGTGATCAAAATTGTATGTATATGAATAAAGACTCTTACTATTGGGGAAACTGTGCAAGTGCTACGTGCATGGAAGCACGGAATCCAATTAAACCCACATACACTAATACTCTGTCCCAACACAGTGAACAGTCAGAGGACAAACTGTAAAGTTACTTGATACCAGCTCTAGCTGAAGGTCAGATTGCATCCATAGGCCACCATTTTTTCCATAAACACGCTCGTATTAACAAGCAACTGTTAGGAATGCAAAAGCAAACAAATCCAGATTTTTTTTTAACTTTTGCATACATACGTGCTCTTCCAAGTGTAAGTTTTAGTGGAGTGAAAAGGATAATATAATTAGTCACACAATTGTAGTTACATGAGGAGTCACCTGAGTTCCTAATTGCTTGAACTCATCATTTTTAAGCAGAATAAGCACATCAGTGGAAACTGGGTGATTTTTAAATTTATTAATTATTTCTTAAGCTTTAGGGTCTCAGAGTAGGCATTACATAAACATGCAGAAATTCAATCCCTTCTTTGCAATCCTTATCAACTATGATGTACAGATAAGCATGAAGGATATAGGGATGCTGTTTTCAATAAAAACAACTGAAAGAGCAACAGTGGTTTTAATGTGAGATCAAACATGGAGCTGACAAGACTGAGCCAGGAGAGATGGACAAATAGGAACATGGAATATGGAGAAAAAAGAAAAATTGTGGCAATTAATGGGCAAAGATAAGAAAGCAAGATGAGAAGACCTAAAAAAGAATGATGAAAAATAAAATATACTGAGTTCAGAAAGAAAGGCTGGTACCCTAAAGAAAGTAGCTAGTAGGATGCAACTTTTATGTCAGCACATTGACATTATTAGCAGCTCTGTTGTTCAGTGGAGACAGAGGGGTCCAACAGCCTTCTCAACACAGTTGTTTCTTCCCCCAAGAAGGGCTATTCTGCTGTTTCTGTGTCCTACTGAATGCGAATAATTTGGGTGGTCTGTTCCCAGGACTTCAAGGGCTGTTCTTCAGTCACAAAACTTCACAGCAAAAGCAAATAAGCAAAAAATATGACAGTGAAATTGAAATGTCAGAGGTCCTTGACCACAGCTTCTTTTCCATCAAATACTCCAGCCTCTGCTAGAGAAGTTTTTTTATGCTTGTAGCGTTTATCATAGTTTAAAGGAGTGTATAAACTTGTAACAATGCAAAAAAATCACGGCAAACCTCTGTGCAGGTGAAAATTAACACAGAAGTTGGCTCAGCTATGAAGTAGCACTGCATTATGGGGAAACTTCCCAACAGGTCCCAAGATGGACTCATGAAGTGAGGATTAGTCAGAGCACCAATCAATACCTGAAGAGATTATTTTATTTTAAATAAATGAACTGGTATTTATCACTCTATGAAACAGCAAATAGTTTAGACCAAGTAAATAATGTGAAGTAGAAGGAAATTGCAGAGAGCAGGCTTTGTAAGGATTGCAAGATTATTGTGAGTTACGCTGGCAGCATCTACTACATCAATGCAACTGCACCAAGACTGCTTCCACGAAGCATTAGAGTTATTAAGCTTAGCACAGAAATGTTTATGGCAACACTGTTCTGGGTTAGTGCAATTGCAGCAGCAATGCCAGCACAGTATGAGCTACTGCAAATGCTTGTTGGCCTGAGACAAGGTGAGAGAGAGATCAAAACCTCCTGTGAACTACTGAATGACCGTGTTGTTGCCTCTTTGACCCTCTGGAAAAGCTGAGGAAATAAATAAAAGGTGAAACAGAAAATGGGCATTTCCCTGTCCATTATCAACCCAGCTCTGCAGGATACAGCTGTTTACTTTCCTGGCCTTCAAAACATCTACTTGGATTAGAATTGGTTTGTATCTGACTTTGAGTATCCTGTGACATTAAAAAAGCATCCAGGTGTTAAATATTTGAACTTATAGACATAGGCAAACACAGTAAATAAACTTCAGTTCAGGTTCCTCTATCTACACCCAAGCTAACTGATATTTTACTCCATTGGTAGTCTCTTTAACTTGACGGTGCAGAGAATATGGAACAAGTAGTTCCTTGCATGTTTTCTCTTTGAGTGTAGTAATCAACCCCAAAAGGCTTCCAGCTGCTGAACTGAGGGTCTTAATTTGGGCCTGTTGTGTTTATGAATGTTCATAATTCCTCACTGTTCTTAATAACGTCTCTAAGTCTCTGTACATCATGGCTTAGTCTTCTAAAATTTATCTTGTCTGTGGCCAATGCAAAACATATGAGGAAACAGTAGAATACACATATTGCATAAAATGTCTTGTAAATTGAAGCAGTCTAGTTATACATGAAAAATTAACAGTGGATGTGATATTATCATTATTATTTGAGTGTTCTCAAGCCCAGGCAAAAACCCCCAAAATTGCCACCTTTGACAGGGAACTACCACGCGTAAGTAAAATGAAACATATGGGATGGGGAACAGCAGTTTTGAGGAGAAAAACCTGCAGTGAATCAATAAAATAAACTCAGTGCTAATTTGTAGAGTACAATGATGCAGCTCATGATTGCATACCAAGTTCTACACATTGCCGCAGTGATTCAACTATCACAAGATCCCAACATTGAAAAAAATTTTTTTTTTTAGTTTTCTGTTTCTTACAGCATCTAGACCAATAATTCAGTAGAGGACATGATTAACTTTGTTGTTTAAAAAAGTCATACTATTATCCCACTAGTCAATAATTGTTTAAGAACCACATATGAAGGATTTTCGTATAATAAGGTGTTTAATGAATGTATTTTCAGTCCACTGCTACTATTTTATTAAATCCACTTTATCTGGTCTCACTGCTATCCTGTTGCAATGCTTTCAATGGACCAGTGCTGTTTGATACCGGTCTAGCTCAAACTGTCCTGCCATTCAAATATAATCTGGAGTTGTTAGAAAGAAAAAATACAAAAGACATGGGCCTCAGAAAATTTAGCATATTAATGCAGAGGAAAGAAGCAAAAGGGGAAAGGTAATTACATTTTAGTAAGCCTAAAGTCAGAAAAGTATGTGAGTGTAAAAATGCATAAAAACGTACAGTGTTATTTGAGTGCAAATCTGTTCCCAGGCAAAAACCTTGCCTGGGTCAACATTGGGCATTAAAAATCTAAGCATCAGTTTACACCTGTCCTTAAAATGCAATCCAAACAATCTTATTGAAAAGTATTATTGGATAAAACAAAAAGTCATCATTAAAATGCAGCACACATCAATGGATACATAAATCAATTATAATAGCAAAAAGAGTGACTATACATCTAAGGAAAAAGAAACCAAAGACAGAAAATACACCAACTGCTACTGCAACAAATGCTGCAGTGTTAGAAGAAAGCTATAGAAGAGATAGAATGGCATTGTAAATTACGCTGTTTATAGAATATTAAAAAGAATCTGAAAAGCTTTGGTGAGGAATTTTAATTCAATAAGTTCTAGTCTAAGATTTAGTTAATAGTTTGTCCTACCATAACTATATGATTGAAATTATACAGCTGTAGTTTATCAGTAAAAATACAGTGAAAATACACAGATGCTCCAAAGGGGGTAAGAATAAAAACACACAGACAAATATGATCTGATAACATGTTTATTTGTTAACAAAAATTAATGGAATAAACTACGTTATGTAGACGTTCTGTGGCAACTGCACTTATAACTTCATGAAAAGCATAGGTCCTCAAGAATTAAAATGCCAGGCCTGCAGATCTATAACTCCCATAATACCTTAAAGTCATTATAAACATTTCAGTGAGGGTGCCAGTTGATTCTAATAACAGTGTGTGCAAATGACGCACAGTAGAGGAGACCAACATATTTATGTGACTATAAACAGTGAAATGTTGTGATAATTTTGCTCTAAGATCTGAAAATGACCACGATCTGAGCTTTGACTATATTAGACATGTTTAATATAATCATGAGGTTCAAGGTTTTCTGAAGTCAATATCCATTCTCACTGTAACAGACCCGAGGCTACTCTTGGGTTGAACTCTTGGGTTCAGGACTTGGCATATTTATCTGAAAGTGCAAAACAGTCGTCAGACTCAAACATTTCTGGCACCATGAAATAGGAGTTGAGGTGCTGGTGAGCTGGTAAGCCCCACTGCTGCCACAGTGCCAGCAGCAACCTGTACATAAAACTGCTTCACTTCTTCAGACCTCCAAAACTCATTTAAAAAATTTGGATCCCTGCCCTTAAATGGAGAAGACAGGGAACGGCAAGGACTGAGGCTCGTTCTCACCACTCCTTTCCTTGCCTGATTGTCCAGCTCATCCCCAGACCACCGCGCCTTGACCCTCCAGCTCGAGAGGGGCCTTCCTCGCTTTCCTGAACCCCTGGGGAGTAAGTTTCGCACTGAGCAAGCTGCCCGGCCACAGACTGAGGGTTTAAAGCAGGCATGCCTGCAGCAGGGAAGGCAGCTCTGGAAAACCTGGAAATCATCTTCGCTTCAGACACCGGCGACCAAAAGGGCGCAGGAGCGGGGCGAGGGCGCTGCGGGGCCGGAGGTGCGCCGGAGCCGCGCAGGGTCGCCGGGGGCTCGCTGCCCTCGCCACCTCCGCCCGGCACCGGCGGGTTGCCTCCTACCTGGTCACCCGGGGCGAAGGGGGACCGGGAGACAATTCCCTGCCCAGCAGGCAGGTTTGATGTTTTGATCCGTGGGTCCTTCTGCAGTTCTGCCCCTGCCTGTGGGGTACATCTGTGCGCCCACGGGCTAATTATTGAGGGGTGCGGTCCTTCGCTGCAGGACTGCACGAGTGGCAGCTTCAGTCCCATTAGGGACTACCAAGCACGGCTGTTTCTCGAAATGATGCTTCAACATTGCTCAAGCTTAGCTTTAAGCTTGCACCTACTTTTACTCTTCCTGCCCACGGTTTGAGTATACACACACTCCCGCATCTCTCTTGCTGGTGTTTCTCAAGCAGAAATGCTTGGTAGGTTCTTACCTACCAAAGGAAGGTAAGGGAGATGTACCTCCTTCATGTTTGGTACCCCCAGGCCACTTTCCCCACCTCCAGAGACATCTTTTAACCTCCGTTCTCTGATCTAACAAGAGATCCAGCTTCCTGCGTGGTGCCAGAGCATCACTGCTGGGGCAGCAAGGGAAGGAGAGGTCGGTCCGACCCCTCGCTGCTCCTCGCACTCCGGTTCAGGCATTGCCGATGGCCTCGTTGTGTTCGGGGAAAGGGGAACTTCAGACCGAAAGTTCTCGGTCCAAGCGACACACAGCCGCCCAGTGACACCTTCGAGAGGACCCACAGTCAAACCATAGAGATGATTCCCAGGGCAGAAGCAAACAAACAAACCAAAATATTTTTTGACCTAGTTTCTCTGCATCAGGTAAGTAGAATATATCAAGGGGAGCTTCCCATTATTGCGTAAGTAAAAATTTTTTTTCTCTTTTTCACGTTTTTTTTTTCTGAGTCGGCCAAACCCCGAGTTGTGGTGCTTTCAGACGAATCTTCTGACAGGTGTTGCAGTTCAGTACTGTATGCGTTGTATTTTGGAACCAAACAATGCAGTAGCTGGAAAACTTGGGAACCGAGGGGAAAGGTCAAGGGCAGAGGCTGGCCAGTTTTTGTTGCCACGGCTAAAGAAGCATAAATAATCAAAGGACTAGGATTAGTTGCACTGACCATAAGACTAGGGGGAAATGGAGAAAGAAAAAAAAATATATATATATATTTAAATGACGACTGTTTTGTAGCTTGTCACTCCTCGCTCTGACACCGTCCTGTTCCTGGCCAGGACCTCTTCCAGACGCGGCTC
>VWZT01004852.1:80508-184441 GCA_013397055.1 Pachycephala philippinensis | reverse complement strand
GATCAATTATTCACAAGCACATTTATCTCCCCTGCAATATGGAGAATTCATATTCATATCTCTGTTTTAGTGGCCTGACACTGATTAATGTAATATGCGCCGCGGCTCCGAGCGCAGCCCCGCTCTATGAATCATGCACTATAAAGTTTCAATCGTCCTTGTAGATGAGACTATTACAAAGAGCGCGGAGCGGCGGGGGCGGGGAGGCGGGGGCCGGCAGCAGCGGCGGCTCCGCGCCTCGGNCTCGGCCGGCCATCGGCCCCCTGTTAAACAGACTCGTATTGAAACCGCCCGGCGGCTGGCGGGGACAATGCGGGCCCGGCATTAGTTCTGCCCGGCGGGGCTCCCGCTGACGCGGGGCTCCCGCTCCGCCCGCCCGCGCCGGCCGGCCCCGGGAAGGGGCTGCGGGGCCCTGCCTCGCCCCCGTCCCCACCAGCCCATCAGGCAGGGGCGGGAAGAGCCGCGCTGGGCCGCCTGGCCCAGGAGGAGAGGCGGGCTGCCCGTGCCCCCCCTGAGGGGGGGGCACCCCGGCGCGGGGATGGGGCCCAGGCTGCCCCGGGGTGTGCCCTGAGGCTGGGCACCCGCGCTGTGGCTGGGAAGGGAAGGCGATAAAGGGAGTCTCCATCACCTGGCTAGTTCCAATGCTTTTTGGGGTATGTTTAATTTTTTTTTGCCTTTATAATTTTTTAATTCCCTAATGTCCTTAAAAGCCGAGATGTAAAGATTAGCCGGGGCTGACAGAGGCACACAAGCAGTGCAGGGAAAGGGCCGGTGAGTTGTAAGTTCTGTGTGAAAGAGAGCATCAAACATGAGCTTCAGCACACGCTCTCTGTCCCCAGAGCGCTGCCTCAATCCCGGGGTGAGGCACCCCTGCCATCTCCGTGACCTGTGTGCACTCAAGCCCTGTGTACAGGCCTGCAGGTGGACGGAGGGGAGCCACACGCTGGCCTCAAAACCCAGCTGCCCACCATGGCTCAGGTAACCACGGCCAAAAGAGGCTGTGGCAGGTCCCCTTTGGCCTGTGGGAAGCGGGTGGCAGCCATGGAGCTGCACCATGCATGACCACAGGTCCTCCTCTGCCAGGAAGGGCTGTGGTGATGGCCAGCAGGGCCTGAGCCCACCACTGGCTCTGTGGGGGATGTGGTGAGGAGCGACGTGGGGCCCGATTCCAGGCTTCAAGTCTCTGGGTTTCAGCAGTAAAACTTACCTGGGACTAACAAATCAAGTAAAACGCTGGAACATGCAATAAACATGGCCTGCGTGGCGTGTTTTCCAGTGAAAAGTTACAGAAATGGCTCCTGGCGAGGTTGGTGTTCCCCATTGTGCGGTGCCCCCATGCAGTGCCATTCATAGCTTGCCCATAAAACCAGCCATGTGGACAGGAATCGCTGGGTACCAGGAGACTGAAAACCCCATAGAAATAGGTATTCAAAATTTAAGACTTCGAAAATATGAGCTCTTAAAACTAAACAATGTACTTCTGTAAGGAATTAATTTACTTGAGTCCCGTCACCACTATTAATATTAGTTTTGGCTTCTTTTTTTTGCGTATGTGAAAAGAGAATACATGCATGGGTGTTTAAAAAAAAAAAAGTGAAAAAATACATCTTTTATCTGTTCTTGCTTACTTTAATTAGCATTATAGACATCTTTCATGTCTGATGGCCAAACTTGTTTCCTAACACGTTCCTTAGGATTCAAGCTGATGCAAAAATGCAAATGTGGGGTGCACACCAAGTCCTGGTAGTGCCTCTCCTGAGAGAATAGAAAGCGCCGGCGTAAACTCCGTGCAGAATTAAAGACGAGTTTAAAAAGTAACATTTATTTTTATTCCAGATTTATGGCTGACCCGTAGATAATTAAAGGTTTTATTTTGAGCTGTTGGCCCCACACAATACATTGTCCTTTGTTGCTGCACAAGGAGCGCTTTCCCTGTGCTGCCTACGGTTCAAAAACAATGAAGCAATCCATTTATTTTGTTGGTCAATTGTAGCACAAAGTGAGGTGGTCAGTGTGGAAAGTTTATCACTGTCTTGTCCCTTTGGAGGAGGCAGAGCATTCACACACCCTCTGCCCCAGTACACAAATGTCAGTCTTTTTGCAGGCTGCTGTTTTCCTTTTGAAGATGCCGATGGTGTCTCTGATCCACTAATCCATTTATCCAGTTTCATGAGTGCATTGGCTGAATACACTCACAATAGCCTTGCCCAGCTGGAAACAAGAAGTCAGTGAGTGCAGCCGGCACACCCACCAGTGCCTGACACCACTCTCAGATGAGGCTTGAGTGCTTGTCTCAAAAAACCCCCGACCCTATCCCAACCCAAAACAACCCCCTCAGAGCCCCCAACCTGCCACGATGTGCCCAACACTGTGATCCTCCCCTCCCTGAGGGTAGAAGTATTTTTAGAGCCATCTATGCCTTGCTACATGGCTATATTATTTTCATGGTATTCGGCTGTGTCAATGAGGGTTGGAGGAGGCTTGAGGGAAAAAAATGCCTCTGGGACTCTGCAAACAAGTGCACATTAAAGAAACTGGTCAGTTGCTGCCAAGGGGGAGGGGGCACAGGAGAGGCAGTGGGCAATGGGCTTCCATTTGTGTTCAGTGTCGTGCCATTACTTGCCAGCTTTTTATTGCATTTTAAATGTATGTTTAATTACCAGTGTTATTGGTAATAACAGAATGTTTGAAAATATTAAATACATTTGTGAGCTTGTGTGAAAAAGAAGTTAAAAGGTGTTCGGTGCACAGAATGTTAAAGAGATCTCACAATGAAGTGATTAACATTTTTATGAATAAAATTAATCACGCATTAACTCTGCAGCTCAATACATCTGAATGCCAAATGTTGCACAGCAGCCTTTTCCCCTAAACCCAAGAATTCTGGATGCAGTATTGACCCACATCAAACGCTGGTCTATTAGTAATGGAGGTATAGTTATGAGAAGATATTTTAATAATGTACATTTACATTTGAGGCAAGCAAATAAAAGGGAGAAAATAAATTGGGGGTGCTTTGCCAGGATTTGTGAGGACTGTAGGCACATAAAATACATCAGGAAGCAGTCAGTGGGGACAACTGTTGGGAGAAAAAAGAAGTTTATGTGGCACTCACGGAGGCAAACAGCAAAGTCACCACAGTAAACAGATTCCAGTAGATTGCACTCAGCTCTCCTTGGCTCTTTTTAGCACGTTCATTGTTCTTGGCAAAGCTTATTAGGTTTTAAGGTGGGAGCCCACCATTATTAAAATATCCACTGTGTCAGATAATAAAATGTGATCTCTCTCTCTCTCTTCCTCCGTGTGTGTGTATACGTGCGCGCGCGCGTGCGTGTGTGTGTTTTCTAATCTCTTGCCACTGTGGTTTTGGGATTATTCCAGCAGGCTGTACAAAGGGAAGCAAAGGCATCTGAAGTGTCACTCTACAGCTGCGGCAAAGTAACAGAATTTCCATTTTGTTGATGCTCCCAGCACATGTGTGCAGCAGAAGGTGATATCAAAGGAGCCGTTCTTCCTCAGTTCTGTGCATTATTTTTCACTGCTGTGGCGAATCTCTCTGAGCTCCGTGAACCAATAAAACAACGGTCCCTGTTTGAGTTGATATATTAATATTTACTGAGGATTTGCAAGGTCGGGGCTAAATGTCAGCAGATTGCTGGGGCAGTACTGTGGGGAGTAATTAAACAAATCTCACAGCAGTTCAGCCTCCTAACATCTTTATTAATCTTTTTTTTTTTCCTTTCCTGAAACAGTACACTGAAATATTGCTTTTTCAACCTTACTGAACAATTGGGAGAAGTTTAATAATAAAATCCTGGATTGAAAGTATTTGTTTTTGACAGTTTCTTGGCCCACTCTCCTGCAGATGTTAGTTAGTTGTGAAGGCTATGATGTGTGAATTATCACCAAGCTGCTGGGGTTCTCACCTGCCTCTCCATCAAATTCATCTTGACCAGTCTGCCAAGCACAATGATAGTCCTGCTATAAATGGAGACCCAAATTGGCTTCATTAAGCAGTGGGTCCACTTCTCTAAGGGAAGAAACTGGAGAACCCCAATTCAGTATGCATATCTCCCTTAAACATGATTATAGCATGCACTCTAGTACAACTTAAACAATTCTCTTTAATAAGCTTCATAATTAGTGTTGGGATGCCTCATTACAAGTCATTGCCTGTAGCAGTCCTAGGCCAAACAGCCCTTCTCAATNTTTATCAGGCAGCAGGAGCTGTCTAGAGCTTTTTGTTTGTATAGTGGGGACTTGCATTAAGACCCCAGTGTAAAAATACCACAAGGAAATTAATTGCTTCTGTGCAGATTCACCACAGATGTATCCTGTTATGGGGAATGGTATATTTCTGACATTACTATACTGCGGTGTGCTAGGGAAAAGAAGTCTGGAAAAGCTACAAATGCAAACATATTAGCATCCATATAGATTCCTTATGTTGTAACTGAAAACAAGGAGATTTTTAAAGTGTGTCAGAGCCTTCAAGACTTTTTTTTTTTTAAATAAAGTGGTTATTTTTTTCCGATTTTTCTTTTTTTAATACCCAAAACCCACTAATAAAATACACATGGCCACGTATTCTATTTGGTACTGGCTGATGAATGTGCCACTTAAAATAACACACACGAGGAGTGCGGTGACTCAACGCAATAAGAAGGCTGACATACAAAGCCGCCCTCAAGGTCAGTGGTTTGTTATCTATCAGTGTTGGTCAGGTTGTGAATCACAACTGCAAGTTTCAGCAAGTTAAGGGGAGGAGGAGCATTCAGAGTGCTTGCCCTGTGGAAAAGAAAAGCTGAGCTGGTGGTTTGTTAGCTGCCTCTGAACATCACCCCACAGCTTCTGGGTAATGCCCATTCCCTTGTCACTAAAGCAAAGCTGGAAAGTGCCTTGATCCAGATATACAAGTGCTTTGATTTACTTGTTATAATTCAGGTGGAAGGGTTTAGGGTTAGCAAGTCCACCTCTGCAGAGCCTCATCGCATTGCCCTCTCAGTATTTATATTGATTTCTTTCATCTCAATCCTTGTATACTTCGGTTTTGACTTTGGGCTGATCCCTCTGATACAGTTGTATTTTCTTAGTGACATCACTATTGATAGTTGAATATTAACAATTTGCCTCACAACAGCTACAAGAATGAAGACCCATTTAGAATAGCGTAATGTATGAGCTGTGGTATTAGAAATAGCTCTTTGGATTATTCACATGTGATTGTGAAGGGGACTCCTCCATCTATTCATTCTAGGTGCTGTAAAATTGAAAAAACCAAAGAAACCAATAATTTGACTCAAATTCAGGACTTTGCCTATCTGATAACAACACAGCAGAAGAAATAATAAAACTGTTGAAGTAATGTTTCTCCTATATAAATAACTTGAAAAAATCATGGGCAAGTGAAATTTCTGTATTGAGGACCGCTGAATTTATGTACAGGTTCTGACGAGCTTGATTTCAAGAAAATCCATACATTAATTGCAAGCAGCAGTGGGAATGTGTAAGTTATGTAAACAGTTCAGATCAGTGTTAGTTTTACCACATTACACTTCATGGGATCTTTCGTCAGATGTTTCAGAGCAAAGGGCAAGATAAACTGCATAGATGACTATAGAAAGTCTTGCTTTTAATTTTTTTTTTTTTTAATTCTCATCCATCAGCCTTTGTTTCTACTACGATAGTAACATTTTGCTCAAATATATGCATTATACTTTTTTTTTTTTAGGCTATCAAAGAGCAAACAGCTCAGACACAATCCCAGGGGAAGTGATTATTGTTTTTCTGTGCTTTGCAATAGCAGTACCTGGAATCCTTTTAAAAATGGCTCTGTGTAGCACTCGAGAAAGCCACTGTCCTGGAACAGGTGAAACTGTACTAGATGAGATCTGCAGAGAATGTAACGAAGAAACACTGCCTCTGTGAGACCAGTGGAGGATGGAGATGCAGAGGTAGAGAAGTGGTTTCCCCAAGTTATGCTTTGTTTATGGCAGAAATGAGAACCTGAGCCTCTGAATTAGGATTTCCACTTGACAGAGACTCAGGTGTAATGGGATGTTTCAAAGACTCACACTGACAGCGGGTGAGTGGTAGAGCCAGAACTGGTGCAGTTAAACTGCATTCACATACTCATAATGTATTCACCACAGTGTCATCAACTCCCGTGATGTCACTGGAAACATTCTGGCTGTCATGTCTGGATTTACACACTGAAATCCATACTTAGTTATGTAGTGAAAACAATCTGGTGTTTACAGACTATGCTTACTCTTACTGGAGTCATCAGAGCAGCTTGCCCTAGAAAGAGTTACAATTGTAAGAAATGCCTTAAGATCAAGGGCTTTTTGTTTATTTGTTTGCTTTTTAACTAAAAAAGATATTTTAAAATTACTCCATATATTTTGGTGGTTAAGAATTGATTGAGGGACCTACTCTTGGTCTCTTCAGTTTTACAAATATCTTGTATATCTAGTAAAACAATGGTGAAATCTCTGGGAAAAGTTATAAACAGGGGGTTTTATGAACAAATTTCTAAAAACATCAGGCACATCCCTGAAGTTTTTCTCTATAAAAGGATAAATAATTTACAACTTCACATGCAAAACTGTATGTAAAATGCGGTAATTCTTTTTAAAAAAGGAAATTCAGTTTTGAAACCTTGACAAAAATTTTTTTGCAAAGTGAGATTATGATAAACATATTCATAGATGTAGTTCTCCTACAGACAGAGAGGAAAAGGTGAAGTGAATACTTCTTCATCTGACACGTCATGGTTTAGGTTGTGTGAAGGAGCAAGAGACTTACGAGGATGGATACAGCAAAAATACCTCGCTGTTTCTCTGGATTTCGGCAGTTCAGAATGTGTTCGAGAATATGATTTAACACATACTGATAAATGTCACAGAGCATAAAGTTTTTAGTAGAAGGAGTTTTTAAGAACAAATGAGAACAAAATAGGGTGTCATTTGTAATTCATACAATGAAGAGAGTAGTGGTGGCGATGGTGCCGCTGGTAAAATTAAAATACATAGTAGTGTGCTAATGGAAGAGATTTTAATCTGAGGGGAATGGGATGTGGAGGTGTACAACATGTGTGTCTCCCGTGGCTTACTTTCCAGAACCTTAAGAAGATTTTGATGCTTTAATTCATCATCTCCCTTTGGAGAAGAATAATTTGAAGAACATATAAATTCCTTCTCAAGTTACATTTTCTCTGTTGTGATACTTCTTTACAAGAAATGAAAGCAGTACAGCAGAGAAGGGAGTAGAAACCAATTCATATCACCAAGTACTTTAAAAAAAAATTATATAGTCTTCCATTATTGCATACGTGTTTGCATGTATATGTTAGAATTATTCCCCAAGGCCTTGCTCATAAGGCCCACTCTGTGAATCTAAGTGATTGCATGTGGACAAGAGGTAAGAGGAGATGATATATTGTGAACACAGGAAATTTGTATACTTCTGATAATCTGCGGTAAATCCACCAGGAAGCTAATGAAGTCTGATCTTGAGTTAATTTTTGTGTGGCTACTATCTGGGTATGAGGATGCTCTCAGAAGGAGCATGGAAGATGTTTGCTCTTTGAAATGCCCAGACACATGGCTTTCTCAGGCAAGACAAGTCCTACAGTCTGCCTGGATCCTCCCTTACCAATTTATGCAAGTTATATGGAGTATCAGAGAAGCATAGCAGAAGTGCTTTTCTCCCCAACAAAATTATCCCTCTTGATTGCTTTTCCATCACAAGGGGTGTGTGCATGTTCTTGGTCTCACTAGGATGCTGGGTTTGCCTTTTTTTCCCCCTCCCTCCTAGAATAATATTGAGCTTATGGTGCTTGAGCCTATCTACATTTGTTTGATAGCCTCTTATAAGCTCTGAAAGACTGATTCAAGTTTGTCACATCTCTGTGGAAAGCACCCTTTGATAATACACAGTATCCATGCCCACAGTGCAGGAGTTTTGGGTCTTGAGTCCAACCACCTATATAAAAGGGTTTTCACATGCATCTTTTTTGATTGGCTTTTACCTTTGGAGCCACAATCTGTGCAGTTTCTCCTGACAATAAACACTTATGGCTCTCAACTCATTGACCATGAATGTGCCTTCAGTCAGTTGTTCCTGGAATGGAAGAGGTGCCACTTGCGTAAAGGCCATTTGTGTAAATGTTAACTAGCCATCTTCATCACCTACTCTCAGGGCCTTTTCCTGGCTTCAAGACTTTCATCTTGTCTCTATCTTTCCTTGTCCTTACTTTCAAATGATATTCTCTCTTTTGTTTCTCCTCTGTGTTTTCTCAGCAGCTAGGAGTCTCTTCTTTGGCTCCTGTAAGAGCAGGCTGCTGTCAGCATGCTGACTGAGTGTTCTCTAGACCAGACCTCCATGTCTTCCTGACTCTAGTCTTCCTTCCTTTTTCAACCTGAAAACCTTCTTCTCCCCCATTACTCGAAAAAAAATTTGAACTTTCTGTAAAACTACAAGGAAAATAAAATCATTCCATACTGAGAACAGCCTTCATCATTTTTCTACATCAGAAATCATATTCCTGAACTCACTATCTAGGGTATATGGATGTAATTTTCCTGAACTTTTGGAAGAAGGTGAACAATGGGATACTGCTCCCAAGGCATCATCACAAACATTACAGTCTGTCATCCTGGCCAGTCTTCTGCTAGTCTTGATCCAAGAATACTACTGTTTTGTCTGACAGAAGCCATTTTTTGCATTAGTTTCAAAGCATGGCAGAAAAATGCTGGCAGAGCACCTCCTAGTCAGAAGTAGCACAATATCTCATATCCCTGATCCCAGGGAGAATATCTTTTGCACTTGGCAGTCATCTTTTTCAAACCTTTCCTTGGAATGATATTGGAGACTCCCAGGTCTTCTGTAAGAGACCATTAGTCCATACCTGAATGTGCAGGGGCTCCCATCTCCAGGGATCAGAGCTTGTGCATGCAGAGCTCATAGGGAAGACAAAGAAAACAGCAGTAGAGCTAAGGGCAGTCCCAAAGGACCTTAAGTCCAGAGAACAAACACATGTTTGAAAGTACAAAAATATTTAATTGTTGTCAAATGTATAAACCTGATGTGCAATTCTAACCAGATCAGGCTTTGGGCTGTTTGCCCAGTTATTCATAAGAAAGTGTCCAGAATGGATAAGATTGTAAGATTCTCCTGGGACACTGCTTTTGATCTGGTTATTTTTTGTTGTGTTTGATAATACACAGTTCTCTGCCAGAGGGAATTCTGGGCTTGCATCCATGTTCATCCTCATGTTCAGACAACATTGATAGAACTAGTTATGCTTGTGTATTGTGTGTAAATCAAGAGTCCCTCTGAGCAATGGTGAAATTGTGTGAAGTCTGGTCTAAAAGTGATCTACTTCACTCTGCCTCATTTTCTACAGAATGAACACTGTCTTGATATTTTCTACTGTAAATCTCCCTTGAGGATTTGATCATCTTGCTTCCTAGAAATGTTGAGTAATTTCCTTGGAAAGTTCTGAAGTGGAGCTTGTGGAGTAGGGAATCAGCAAAAAACAATTGTTCCTCCTCATCAGTAGTAGGGACGATAGTCTGAATATATCCCAAATGGGTTTTCCAGATGACTGTAGGTGTAGCAGAACTATATCCTACACAGCATGAGCGAATAATGATCTCTGGCTTGTGATTAGTGCTCACACGTATGTGACAGAAGAATAACTTGTAGATGCATAATGGAAGAAGTTGCCAGCCTGGAACCATGGTGCTGGGCAGTGAATATCTTTGGGACAGTTCTCACTGCCTCTAGGTAATGATTTCAAACAAGCTAAAGAGTTTTCCTTGCTAGGTTAGAAGGTCCTACAAAGCAAATGGGAGGAGGAGGTCACTCATAGGCTTATGTGCATGGCAGATGTTTTGCTGTCTTTCTCTCTGAAAGTATCCTTTAGGGGTACTTTCCTAAAATATCCTTTAAAGTATACTTTAGGGGTATCCTTTTCTCCTTTATGTTTTGAATTACTGATTTGGAGATCTGTCTTCCCAGCTTCCATTCCAAGAACAGAAGAAGCTGCACAGCAGTCTTATGATGGACCTCCTTATACACAGCCTCCTTCCAATCAGAGTTATTGCCTTTGGCTCATAAGGCTCCACCAACTTTTCTTCCTCCTTGTGTCAATGCTTTGCTCTCTGCATTAAGCTGACTTGGTCCAAATTTTCAGTGGTCTCTTTAAAATATGAGTTGCTGCATCTGACTTTCCCAGACTATGCTCATAAACTCTGTCCAGTTTGTCTCCTGATTTGTTGATTTCTCAGCAGTAGCATACTGTCATTTGCTTGGGTGCCATACTTAGAAATGAGAGGCGTATGTGTGCCATGGTTTCTTGAAGAGAGACTTTCTATGTGCAGAAAGGAGGAACAGGGTTATGGCACGAAGATCTCATGATCTAATTCTACAAAGTCTTGTGAGAGTGGATAGACTTGTGTACTTCAGGAGAGGCACTACAGTGTACTGGTATCAAGGCTGTATCGGGGGTTACATCCTGGAGGTGCTGGGTATTTGCATTGTTGTGTCCCACACATTTCCCTGTTCAAGCAACAACATGACTACCATATGCAAGAGAACATTTCAAAAGTACATGGAAGTACTAAGGGAATTTGGTCAGGAAATTTGACCTCAGGGCTGCCAACAGAACCCCATTCCAACAGGGCAGTCCAGACATGGCTTTCCAGGTTTACATGTCTCCATGTACTAAGAATAATTAATATTTTGGCTTAAAAAAAGGCACAGAACTTCAGAGACTATTTGTGTAAGTTTCAGAAAAGTTATGTGTTCAAGACCATTTCAGCTCTTGAGAGATATGTTTGAACAGATTCCATCATCTCAAGTGCCATTCATTCATGAACAAATAGAGTTCATGGAAATAGCAAATTCTATTTTAGGTTCACAGAACTCCATAAGTACACCCAGATTTATTGCAGCAGCTGAAAGACATTCAGTGGTATCTAATGTGCAAGAATTAATATTTTATCCATTTTGTTTACTGTGCCATCTTTACTCGCGCATGTAATGTGCAAAATACAGGAAGCATCACTGAGTTACAGGTGAATTTATAGAAGTTCAAATAAAAAAGTTGATCCCAGTATGTTCTCAGGAGCATAGCTTGTTGTTCTAACTTGTGTAACAGTAACAATCTTACACAACTGTTATTTTTTATGATGGACTAGTGAGAATTTTTAGGTGACTAATGAGGATGTGTATGGGATAAACAGGACATTTTCCCTTCAACTGAGGGAGGATATGTATTTTCCCACTCTAGAAATCATGATTTTAATCGTTTTTGGACAACAGCTATCACTGGTCACAATGATGTTCTATATATTTAAGGCTACAGGCAGAGCTTGTAAGAACTGCTTAATTACATGATATATTAATGTTCTATTGATTATGTTATTGCCTGTAAATCCTGTTGCTTAATAAAGCTGCAGTCATTTTGCAATAAAGTTGTGTTTGCAGTCAATTAATGGCTTTCTGGGGGCAATGGACAAAGTAATAGGGATATTGGTGTTGTGTGGAAAGCATGGTAATGTGGCTTCCAATATAAAACTAGGGAATATAAATGCGTGGATTGAGTAAAAGAGAGAAAATATTAGCTTCTGTTCAGTACAATGATTCACAGTTTTCTTTTAGGTCCAACAGAAAAAGCAGCATTGTGCAAAGCATCTGCACATGAATACAGGGCAGGATAATATTTGATTTAAAAATACAAGTAAACGATAACTGCCAATATTGAGACCATGTGAAGGCAAAGGAACAAAGCATACTTTCATTGCTAATCATGTTAACATCAAAGTTTGAAGAGTACATTCGCCTATTCAGAGGAAATGCCATCACACTTCTGACGATCACATCTGCCACTAATATCATCCGGCATGTGGTCAGGTCTCTGTTCTGACTTTTATCTCTCTACCAAAATTTCATGTCTTGATTTTAACATCTGATGCTAAATTCAGGTCACTACAAAATAAGTACAACTTTTATTTCTTTTCCACTTTCATGATGTTTTCAAGAGGTATATCTTAAAATCAGTATATATATGAAATATATGTCACTTTTTAATTTTTTTACAAAGCTTTTCCAGGATCTAGGAGATATATATATTTTTTTTGGAGGGGGGGTGTGGGCAGGGGAAAGGTGAGGTTGTTGTGTGTTCTGTTTTGTTTAATTTGCCTTAGAAAACTTTGTTAGACTTGTAGGAAGTAGAGAGGTCTGACTTATTTCTAAAATACTCTACTTTCATGCCAGAAACCAGTGAAGTTTCATCTCTGTATAACTGGACTAAGTCACTTCGTGCACTTTTAATCCATAGGGTCTCATGCACTGCTTCTCAAGTCTATTAAAGCCTGAATTTTTACCTTCCCTGAAGTTTTATCCTGACAACATATATCTGGCTAAATATATGTTGATGGCAACATCACATAAACATATATGGTATTTTATAACTACTACTTTTTAGCTATGTCCCTGATGTTAATGTTTTCCTGTTTTTGTTGACAGGATGAACTAAAGACCTCTTCCTCTTACATTCAGGTTGTTTAAATAAAGAAAAAATGTTTCCACAGATATATGTCAGTATCTCTTCAAAGACATTTTGTATTCTAAAAGCTGTTACAAATGGAGCTTTACAGCAGCTACCTAATTTAGGAGGAAGGGTGTTCCCTGGTTTTAAAATTGCAGTGGGACTATTCAGAGATTTCTGAGTACATAAAACAAAGGCGTATGTTCATAGATTTTTCATTGTTTGCCAATATTGCACTCATCTTTAGACTGGAAAGTAATAAATTCTCATTTCAAAGCTGAAGCAACTAAGGGCTTTTAATGAAGTGGAAGAATAGGGAATACTGTGTTTCTTTATACAGTAAAGAAATCCTTCCATATATCCCAATGTGATATTAAGCACATGTGTCTTCTGGGCCTGTAACAGGTTCTTAGGTGGAATCTAACAACCCTGTACTGCTTTTCAAAGCAGAGAAGGAAGTCATGTAGCATATGGGTCAACATCTTTTCAAGAGTAAGAATGGATTATAATCAGCAAAGGCTATGCATATTTTAGTTTTGTTAATGACACACATTTTGGTAGGTCTACCTCCACAATCATTGTAGTATCAGTTGGAACAATTATAAAGAGCCGTGAGCAAAAACTCAGAGAGTGAAAAATGTATCATAGCACTTGGGTCCTTGATGTTTCTTGAACTAAATTTTGTCTTCTTGTCAGGTCTTTTACCATGTCTTTTTTGGGCAATTTCTTATGTTGTCCTTCCAGTTCTCTGCATCTGCACAAACACTCGCAAAAAAACCCACGACTCACAGAAGATAAGCACTTCTAGTAAAGGCTATTTTTAGTCCCTCAGATAAAATTTGTTGACAGAAATGGACCAATATATTTTCAAATTTTGTGTATTTTTTTTTTTAATTTACTTTTATTTTTCCCTCAAGTATATCAAATACAAAATGTACAAAGGTTAATCAGTTGTTTTTTTCATCTGCTTTACACACCAGTGTAGAGCTCACACACACATACAAAGACCTGTTTTTATACAGCCAAAACCAGTGAATATAAAAATTGCATCTAAACAATGCTAGTTTCTAGCTGCAACACATTCAGTGGTGTTACTTGTTGAACACCTGACATGTAACTGATTTCATGTAGATAGTAAATACCTTTGTTTTTCTAGTAGCATATAAAAGCTACTTCTTGATATAAGCTTATCCCGTATGGTTTTAGTAAAAAAATAGATCTTAATTCTGTCAAAAAACAAGATGGAGTGCTACTGACAACCACCTGACTACACTAAAAGGTCAGATAATAGAATGACAGTTTCTTTTGCCAAATCCCTGTATTTAACCTCTATGGCCATAAGTAAAAGTACAACTATAGTAACTACGCTCTTATTGTTCTGTTATTGCTAGTGTGACAAATTTATTATCAAAGTTTCATTGTGGGTTAATGTGAAAGTGACTTTTCAATATTCTGCTTCTTAGCAATGATGGAAATGACAGTGTTACATCCCTCTACATAATTTAAAACACAATTCTGTGAATCTTTTCTGAAGTTCAGCTCTAGGTACATAGCACGTTTTAAGTGGTTAAGTAAACAGCATGGTATATTAATCTAAATTTTTTGTCATTTGTTGAAATTTGTTAGGATTAACTTCTATTTTTACCTTTAACTAAATGTGAAACAGACTGTTCAGTTTTCATGAAAGTGCTATTCAACAGTACTTCAAAGAAGTAATTCCATTATCTAAAATAGTTTAGATACCAGACCACATTTTTGAGATTATTGATTTTAATATTACTATTAGTAAAATAGAATATTCCATAATATAAGAAAAATGGCATATAATTTTGGTCCTGTGTAATGTTGAAGGTTTTATAAATTACCTGTCAAAAAAGGACATCATGAGTGATCAGTATTTGTCTTACCAAGAAAAAACATGTAGACAGTCAAAAAATTTAAAAAATTGTGATAAAAATTGAAAGTAGAGTTATTGAAAATATAATTGTAAAATATATTTTCCTTTAATGTTTTTAATTTACTTTAATGTATTTTCACCCTTGCACAGAGATCTTGGAATACACATATAACAAGTACTCTTTCTGATTAATTCTAAATGTTCATAAGAAACTTGTCATTACTGACATTTTCTATTTTCTCTTTGTAAACTCATCAAGTATGAGAGAATGATAAACAAGAAACGTATGTGCAAGCTTTCCCACAGAACTGGGATGAAAGTTTCCTTGGCATACAGAAAGGTTTGCAGACATTCCTGGAGAAGCCACTTAGTGGGTGGCTTTGATGGAAGACTTCAAATCCTGGAGTCAGGAAATAGAGGTACGTATCTCTCAATAGCGGCTTGCTGTCACCAGCCACCTGACAGACCATACTGGGTAACCTGTGGTAGCTTAAAAGCCCTTAAAAGAAGTCCACCCACAGGACTGTCCCCTCAAGTTGCTGAGTGTGTCACATCTGTGATCACTGAGGGGCCTTGGAGCAGTCAGGGGTGTAAGGAAGAAAATGCGGTTTGTTGCCAGCTCTGATTGGAGCATGAAGGACATTACATCGACCTTCTGATGAAAGAGGATTTCCCCAGAGCCCAGTCCAGCTTGGGGAAGATTGTCACAAGTCTGCCCCCTAAACTAAATCTCTCCACAAAGACCTGATGAGAAGTGGCCAGAACAACCTCACTCCTGGGAATCAGCAGTAGACAATCCACTCCTTGCTGGAAAAGTGGTTCCAGCTCCTTTGCCTGCCAAGGCTTAACAAGCTGAAGGGAGAAAGCCTGTAGGAGGAAGGATATGGAGAGGCAGGGCAAGAAATGATTGCATGAGGAGAACAAATGAATGCATCAGGAGACAAAACAGTTTTGCTCTGAGGTCACCAGAGGCCCAGATCCACTGGAGACTGAGATGACATTGAAGAGGAGATGGTGAGGGACCAGCAGGAGGTACAGATGCTGCCTGTGTTTATGGCTCTGGCTGAGATTTCCTCCAGAAAGAAGCAACAAACTTCCTGCAGAAGGGACAAATTCATTGCTTTCTTTCCTCTGCAGACATGGGAAGCATCTGTAGTCCACTACCTGGCCTAGCCTGGGCTCAGTGTCTTGAGACAGTGAAAGGTGGCTTAAACACCTGCCAGTGATTAGCTAGGATTGAAGGTAGTGGGCTATCCTGAAGGCAGGACACAGGAATCAGCCTTGCCCGGACATCATCTCCTGGTGGTCAAAAATGCCATAATTGTATATCTTCTTTTTGACCTGCAGTGCTTCTGCCCTCTTCTGTACAGTGAAGAAGCAGATCTCTTCTATATCAACTGTTGAAGAAGCTGGGTAGAGAGGACCTGACTTTCTTTGCAATATTGCAAAATTACCTTGACTTCAGCAGATGTAGGTCTCCAGTCCCCTCAGTGCTTGTCCCCATCTCCTTTGGGTGACACAGAGCCAGGAGAGCTTCTGACCAAAATAAAGTGATACCAGGCAAACTTGACTGAAAACTGCTGCAACATATAGGGGTCAGATGTTTCCCCAGACTGCCCAGAGGCTGATTCCAGAGAGGAGGCTGTGATCAGGCCTCCAGAGAAAGCAGTCTGGGATGTAAAAGCTTAAGTGCTGGGAGCATGAGCAAAGGCAGAAGGATGCTTTTGAAAGTGGGTTGTGCACCATGGAAAGCTGCAAAGAGTGCAGATGGCAAGGAGCAACCAGGCCATGGGATAGCACTCTGGGGTTCTCCTTTGTTGCTGCCATGAGAAAGCAGGTGGCTTATTTCCAACCTGAAGGCTCATGTTTCCAAAGGGGGCTAAGAAACGGTAGCCATCATCCCAGAGAAGATGAGAGCTCAGAGTACCTGTCTTGGAGAGGCCAAATAAGGACACTTTTGCAGGCAGGAGTATGGGAGAGAGAAACTGGAGAGAAATCAGCTTAGCCCCGCAATAACACAGGCCCTGTGTGCATCCTCTTGGTCACTTCTGTCCTGCTCAGCAGCAGGCAGAGTGCTTCCAACGATAGCCAACCCTTCACTTGCAACCAAAACATTTCTGAAGAAAAACTGGAGATAATTTCCCAACAAAGGGTGTTGGTGAGCTGACAAGGGGGGTGCAGATCAAAGGAATTCTCTGTCCCCCTCTGCTCAGCTCTGAGAAAGAGAGACACCTGGAGTACTGTGTCCATTTTGTGCTCCCCAGGTAGTGTAAGTCTGGCAGCGACATGCCAGAGAGAGCTCATCCGAGGGCCACCAGGTTGAGCAGGGTCTGGGGTGCAGAGCACCTGCAGGGAGGTTTAGATCTTTGTTCATCTGTAAGAAGAACACGTGAAAGGGAGAACTTACTGCTGTCTCCATCTACCCTGGAGGATGTCAAAAGCCAGATCCAGGCTTTAGCCACAGCTGCACAGCGACAGGATAGACAGCAACGGATGCAAGGTACATCCGTTTAGAGATTATGAAAAATCTTTTCTCCACAAAGATTTTCAAGCACATGCAAGAACTTCTTGAATTCTCTGCGGAGATACCCAAAACTATGCTGGACACATCCTTGAGCAGCCCAGTTTCAGGTGGCCTTGCAGGATCAGATCACCTCCAGAAGTTCTTTCTACTCAGTTATCACATGACTCCATTAAATACATTGGAGCTGTTGTCACAGTGCCAGAATTGGGTACATAAAAAGGAGTGGATGGTAAATTGTCCTTACCAGCTTACAGGCAGTGGGTGACTGTACCTAGTGTTTATTTAATCACTGCTATGGTCAAGAGTACTGTGCAAATTATCTACTTTTTTTTTTTTTTTAAATGGTAGTATATTGATTGTTTTTACCTCCTTAGGAAGCACTGTTATAAAAATCTTTATACTCCCGCAAGTCCTTTAGTAAAGAGGCTAAAAATCAAATTTCACAGCTGTGCTAACATTAGGCGCAGACCATTTTCAGTACATATTAAATAAAAAATGCTAAAATAACATTAGAAGCCTAATTTAAGCTGACAAAGGCAAAGAAATCAGAATTTGGATGAAGAAAAGATGAAAAAGAAACTAACCTCTCTCTAGACATATACACACCAACTTTCTAAAGTTTTTTTAATAAGATTTATATTTCTTTTGGAAAAAGTCAAATGTCCCTGGGACTATTAGGGAACAAATAACATGGGATCTTTTCCAAAATAATCTATTGTAATTCAGGATTTTCATAAATGTTAAAATATTAAATATAATTACTAAATTTTAACATATGATAGTAAGGATATTGGTTTTTTATGTTCCAATTAAATCCTTTGGATTTGTCATATTGGGAATATTGCATCATTAAAAAGTATTAGAATAATATGTGCAGTTAAACGCACTTCTACAAAAGGACTTAAAGGATATTCAGAGCAACTTCTCAAATGCAAACAGATCTCACTGATTGTTTATTTTGGGGAGAGAAGTAGATCAGGAAGTTCAGCTAGTTCAAGTGTATTTTTAGAGAAAGACAAACTTTCAGAACTTCTTATGTCAATATATCAGTGGGAGATACAGGGGCGTCCCATGATTAACCTGCAGGAAAATTAGAAGAAGAATGAATTATTGTAAAAATGGCATCATTAGTATGGATGGCTCTGTGTATAATTTCTACCTTCTAATCAACTCTGAATGAACCTATACTTGCTGCAAAAATGTTCTTTGTTTTGTGTTAGATGGATATTCTGTAGATTTAGCGGAAAAGGTGGTGCAACTATTTCCTGTCTTTGTGCACTACAGATATATATATGTTGTGAGATGGTTTAAAATTCCTTTTGAAGCTTACTTTTGTATTGAAAAGCATTTACAGTAAAGGTGCACACCATACATGATTGCATACACTATAGCTTTGGAACAGGGTATGCTAAGGAGTAGATGAAGCTTGGTCTGATGTCACCAGGTACAGACATCTGTTGAGTAGTCACTGATGTGCTGCACTGCTGGATTTGCTCAGACATGTAGGATCTGGAAGAGGAAGCTGGGGTCTGAAGTGTCAACCTTTGTTATCACAGGGTGAGTGACCTTTCAAAATGTATGATAACTCAAGGCCTTCTAATAATTTGTCAATGCAACATTGTCTCAGAATTCCCCAGCTGATCTCGGATAGTGTACCTTGCTGTGTCTTTCAGTCTTGTGGATATAGCTTTTTCCTGCAAGAAAACACCTATTTTTACTTTCAGACAAAGGCACACTGTTTTCAACCAAGTGGAAAAAAAGTAACTGTTAGCCTATCTTTAAAAATATTTTCTATAATATATTAATGTGTGATATAGCTACATTTAACATGGGAGATATCCATATCAAAAGAAAATTATACTAAAGATAAAATTCCAGTACAGAAGCTTACAAATACTCCAGCATTCTGCTTTAAATGGCTCAGCCACAGTCAATCCAAACAAAATCAGTGGATTTTGCTTATTTTTTGATACAGGCCTTAGGAAATGAAACTACTCGTTGTAAAAGGTAGGAAAAAAGGTACGGAAGTAAAAAAATTAAATAAATAAACTATAAACCAGAAGAAACCAATCCCTCTCCTGCTCATCCACTTGCCCTTGAAGGCTGAAGTTCTACTTGAAAATTGCTTTGCCACCTAGAAGAGGTCACCCGATGTCAGCCCCTCTCTAATGACTCTCATGGTGTTATCACAAGTTTCTTGTGTGTGCACATCAACAAGTAGCATGCCAGTACGAGCTCTCACAGCTGCAAGGACAAGGATCAGCTTAGAACATCAAAAGAGATTTTGACTTCGACTCCAGGGCTCCCAGCTAGTTTGTACACTGTGTTTTTCTTTGGCCATATCATGGCTATTGTAGTATGAGATGTTGGTCTGTGTCAGATAATCCCGAACCATTTGGAGATATTCTGGAATTTGATACTTCAGTGAATGACTTATTTTTTTTTTAACAATTGAAAACCAAATCAAACAAAACCAATAACAATAACCCCCCCCCCCCCGCCAAAGCACCCAAACAACAGGTGAAATGTATATATGAATTAGTGCATGTGCAAATATATTCAGAGGGGAAAACAAATTAAGGATTTAATTTTTTTTTTAATAGACATATTCGCTAATAACAGAATGTGTTACTTTTCTAGTGCATAAAGTGTCTGAAAATTAAAGTATTTCTACTGACATGAAGTGGGAGTTATGACAATTGTTTTTTTGGGGTTTTTTTATCCCCTTTCCCAATACCCTACCCCTGAGAACGTTTAACAAAACCCAACAACCGAAAAGGGTAAATCTGCATAGCAAATTCTTTAAATTGTCCATATAAGCATACCTTGTGGTCTGATATGTAGTTCAGGATGTAGTTTTCAAAAATTTCAAGCATGCACATGACTTATAAACACACATCACTTTTCAGTTTTGACAATTTTAGAGAAATCACCCAAAGGCCAGAAGAGCAAAAAACATTCATACCCAGTAGAAAATATATTTTATAGTAAATTTAGCTTATGAATGGAAACCTGTTGAAGCTACATTCTTATAGCCAAAGTGCTCATCATTTGTTGGCAATATTCCAGTTCTGTTTTATGGAAAACATACATACTTATTTAATAAGCTCCCTTCTCTACATTAGTACTTTGCTACATTAAATCACTGTTTTTTCCAACACAGATGTTACCACTCTTCGTCTTGTAGCAAAGATGATCTTAACATACATAGCATAAGATTGACTTTGATGAAAACCTATCTAGCAGAGGATACCACTTGGTCATCCTATAAGAAGAATAATGTTTTTATAGCTTTCTATATTTTTTTTTTTTCAGGGGATTTGGGTCCATCTTTCTTTCATTTCATTGTCTATACTCTTTTCAGCTTGCCTATAGCCACTGTACGCTTCACACAGTTTTCCCACATAATTATTCTGTAGAGAAAAACACAAAATTAGGAATTTTGCACCTATACAATTGTAGTCTAGGAAATTCTTGCTGTAACCATTGCCTACCTCCTCATCTTACAAAATTTTAGCAGCAAGTCAGCAGATTTATGTTTTAGATAAAAGTCACCTAATTGCATTCCTTGGTTTGAGAAAAATAAACTTACAAAAAACTCATCTGTCTTGACTACAAAGTCAGTTTACAAAAGAACTTTAGTACAGAAAAATACTGGACAGGGTTCTGAATAGTTTTTTTCTTGCAATATTTATATAAACTACTTTTAAAAGCATAAGGACTGTTTTCCCTCTTCATACATTTATAGCATAAATATCATCAATGGAGGTAGAAATGATACAAATGTTTGGACAATAAACCCTTTAAAGACTATGACTGAAACATGCAGAACTAGGAAAAGAATCCCTTAAAGAAGAAATGCACCAATAATGAACTCAGCAATTAGAGTGCTTTACGAGCATATTGTTCATATTTTTAACACATCAGTGGAGACAGAGGTGTAGTTACTAACTTTTGATGATCCCACAGTGAGCCATATCATGCAATGTTAGCAATATCAGTTTAAAACGTAAATATATGTGAACATCTAAAGAAAACTAAAGAAATAAAGAAGACCTCTTGAGTCATCCTCAAACAATGCCAATGTCCATATAAGCAATGAATTAAATTAAACCTATTGTACCCACAGAGGTTTTGTATAGGCACTTGTATGTTTGTTTAAACCAAGCTATTGTTCTAGAAGAGATACACGTTATTTGATTGTTTTCTGGTTTGTTTGTTTGGTTTTTTTTTTTTTTTTTTTTTGTGTCAGGTTCCGTTGTCTGTATCTACAGAGGGCAGGACATTGGAATTTAATATTAAAGTGAACAAATGCATTTAGTTCAGCTGCATATTCCATCCCTACAGTGATAAATAGCTTTTATAGGTTAGACATTTCCATTAAGGCTTACTGAAAGCAAAGGAATTTGCTTTTGGAAAATTCTGAATTAAAGAGTAAGCAGGTAAGCCAATTTCTTGACAGAGTATTCTGCAATGACATCTGTGTAACAGTAACTGTAGGTTATTGGCTAAGTGTTGCTGCCTTTAAAAAAAAAGTTGAAAAATTTCTGCATTCAAAATCCGCACTGCTAAATCCTGAACGCTGATAAAATAAGCAAATTTCCTATGTTTAGTCTATAATAATCATGATGGGCTCCTCTAGAACTAACAGGGTTAAAGCTTTCAAGCTGTTTGTGTGAGGCAATCAGAGGCCAAACCTGAGAGGAAACAAGCTGGAATGCTGAGTGGTGCTAGTGGCAGTTGTATGGCGTGATCAGCACACGGCAGGATGAGACTCACAGCATAGTCTTGTGAGAACTAAATGAAATATAATTCCACCAGGAAAACCTTCATAGTGTTATCCAGTGCATTGACCCTGGAAAATCCATAGACTGTCTTATAGCACCTTTGGTCTAGATCACATATAAGTTTTACCCTTTCAGTTATGCTCTTAGCTATTGAACTCTAGATCTTTCAGTCACGTGTCAAAATAAATACTGTTTGACAGCTAAAGAATACCTTTATCATTCCCCGTTGCTCACTGACTTCATAGAAGCATACCTTTAGTCTTCACAAGAAAAAAGGAGGCTGTGATCTCAATATTTCAACACTTTTATTTACCTTATCTGTAATATAATTAATAGATGACTGCATAAAGATCAAGGTGGCTATCAAAGAAAATGAGACAGCTTCATATGAAACTTGCTCTTTTGAATCAGTCTAGGACTCTATCAAAGCATGTGTGATAATTTCATGTAAATCCCGGTGTTCTGAATCTGTATCTTTTAACCTGTACATACCATTTTTAACACACTACATTTCAAAGACATTCAAAGCTGATCTAATTTGTATTACAGAATTACATTATAATCTGCAAGCAGCACATCATACTGATTTCTTAAAATTAATGTGGAAGCTCATTATAAAGACATCTGCAGAGGGCTCATGTAGTCTTTCTCAAAAATACTGTGACTTAAACCAACCACATTCTCTACTTAAAGTACACCTTTTTCTAGCCAGTCAGATCTTTCTCTGAAGTCTTGATTTTGAAATTCTGTATTTTGAGCACAAACTCAAGAGCAAAATATTCACCGTCATCCAGGATTGCCATTTGTAAGCCACCCTGAAAATTTAGTGTTGAAATTCATGAAAAAGTTTTCAGCTTTTGATTTATGAGATGATAAATTAAGGAGATTCTTTACCATGGTGGAAATAAATGCAAGAGATGGACTGAAGTAAAAAGCAGTATTACTAAGTAGGGTTGTGTTTTTGCTACCTTGTTAACATGAGACCTAAATTGACTTTTAAAAGTGAACCTAATATTATAAATTCAATAAACAGACTTAAAAAAAAGAGTTTTGTAATCTTTGTCATGACAAAATAACAGACACTTGTTTACCAGAGAACCATTCTAGCTGGGATACAGCCAGGATCTGCCTTTTTACCGTGTCCCAGGACAAACCACTTTTTTGAAAAACACAGCAAAAGTAGTGTAGGTTTGCAGGCCAATCTATTCAGACAGATTATAAATTGTAAACTGACCACTCTCTAAGTCTGTTTTTAAATTAATACTGAGTCATTACACTTGAGAACTCTCCCATGACAACATTGCTTTACTTACTAACCTCCTGTCTGCCCAAATAAGCAAATTACATCTGCCTATTTTTATTCTCTTTTCCAGATTAGCAGGAACCAGCCACATTATCCAAGATAATAATACCTAATAAAAACTAAATATGAAATATATACCAGGTAAATAGCTGACCTGAGTCAAGGTTCATCAAATGATGAAAAAAAAAAACCAGAAAAAAAAACATGAAAAAAAAAAAGAAATAGGTCTTCTTTGGAAAGACCTTGGCCCTTAAACCCAGTTTGATATGCTGAATACTGCAACTGAAGAAGCTGAATTACAGCTATCAGTTTTTAATCCATGACCATGTCTAAAACAGAAGTCAGATAATCTGAGCACAGAAAACTCCAAGACAGCTAGATCATAGTTCATGCCCATGTTACTTTCTAATGGAGTGGTATCAAACCAGGTGTTTATATCCTTGGTCTAGCTGATAGCATTATTATGTGTTCTTTCAAGAAAATGTCTTTATAAAGGGACAAAGAGAACTGATCCTATTCCTGCTTACCAAATTGCTTCCATATAGATTGCTGGGAGTCATAAACCCCCAAGAAGAATCAAAATTTATGAGCCCAAATAACTTGTATTAGCTACAGTTACAGGAAGTCTTGAAAGTCTAAAAATGTACCAAGCAGACCTTTTGTTTAGAACATACGGGAAAAAGGACTAGAAGAAATGTTTTCGAGTTAACTCCACAGATCTAGTTGTGCTTCTTTCTGAAGAGAAAGAGGATCTTCAGAGTGCCTAAGTCCTTATGAGCACAGCCCAGTTTGATACAGCTCTTTACCCATTGTTTCAGAACACTCAACTTTACAGCAAGGCAGAGCTGTGAGGTTCACAGCTGGTGACTGCCTAGTAGCTGCCATACAATCCAGGAAAATCAGTGGCTGAATAGAGGAAAAGCCCACAGAAATCAGATGAATAGGAAAACAAAGTTGACACACTGTCAACTTTTAAGGTCATCTTTCTGCTTCAGCCATTTGCAAGTGGAGGGTGTTTGACTACTCTTTTTTTCTGTGAAAACATCTGTATCTTGGGTTCCTACTATCAAGCACCTAGGTTTTTCGGACTAATTTGGAGCAGACAGAGGTTAGATTTAGAGCAAGGGATTAGATGTGGAGTCTTCATTTGCAAGGCAACAGGAATAAGGACTGTACAATGCACAGAGACATTATAGCACTTTTCCTGAATCTCATACAGGCAATCCCAGCTACAATTTTAGATTTTTTTGTTCATCAGCTCCAATAAAATTGGTACAAAATTCTTGGAGTTCATGATCACATAACTGAGGACAACATTTCACTCATTACCTTTAATTGGAAGAATGTGCATGCCAAGGAAAAGCTTGGTCAGTTCTGGAGAGGGCATTAGCAACTGTATAGAGCAAAAAAAGGTGAAAGCTAAAGCCCATGAAAGCTTCCTGTTTCACCAAGGGACCCTGCCAATAATACACTCTCTCTACACTAAAACATGATCATCCTGGGATATTTATTAATTTTGGCTTGAAAGAGCGATAACTTAATGTAATACAGAAACAAACCTGCTACAGTGAAAACATTTTGCACCACTTTCCAAAAACTGTTTAATAATTTGAATGAATCTTTTAAACAAGCAGAAAACTAAAGAATGATTCCACTATCTGGGTGCCATGAAATCTGCTGGCCTTTCTTAAGAATTCTTTAAAAAAACCCTGAAACAACAATTCCTGTTTCACCTCTTCCCTAGAGAAAAAGAGTCCAAACAGAGAAATGATCCCTGCTAAAAACAGGTACTGACCTGAAGCAACTAGTGATGTTTCAGCTTTGAGTGCATGCCTTATTTTTCAGGAAATAACTTAAATCCAGTACAGATTACAGCTATGAAATAAAAAGCAGAGCCACATCTGGCTGTCACATCTGTGCGAAGCAAAGCTTACTTTGTTTAGGCTGTCTGATTTATGGGTGTCTCTAAATCACCTCAAGGCTATTTCATTTCTCATTTGCATAAAGGCACTAACAATATTGCATAATTTTTAATTGCTATAATGTGCAAACAGATTGTGAACCGTGTCACTTTACTGCAGTATCTTTTAAGAATATCTAAGCCAAGGGGGAAAATTGCACAAATACGTTTCCCAAATTTCAAAACAGAACATAAATATCGCAAATGAATAAAATGTATGTTTAAATCTACAACTACTACAAACTATAAAATTAGATATTCTATTATATAATACAAAATATATGTGGTCTTTTTAGAGATATTAAAAATTATTGAGTCAAATGAGGGAAAGCTGCTGCCTCATTTTTATTACAACAAACTTTGGTCAGATTTTTAGCCTTGTAAATGAATTACATAGATTAATGGGTTCATTATAAGGTAAAGAACCCATTAAATTACAGTCCTTAAAATTAGGCTACCAATCAAATGCAATGAAAATTTTAAAAATATTTTCTAGTTTTGCAGTGTTGAATGTAGAAAAAAAAAAAAATTGAAATTCCACTTGAAATATTTTTTTTTTAAATTGCTAAGCTTTTCTTCAAGTTATACTTTTATTGTTACTGCCTACTTATAAAATTCTATCAAATACATAACATTCATGATAACTGCATTTCATATTTTTATGTACATGTTATTACTAATACTTTTAAATACGACAAGGAGAAGCTTCCACGATTCTGATGTATTACTGAGTTTAACTCAAGCTATGCATAAATCCATATATACCTCACTGTGTTTTTTTTTTACTGTTATCATGGATTTAGTTGCATAGATGTCACTATGGAAAACTAAGCTTTTATATTATAAACTGTTACACATTTGGTTAAATTCACACACATAGCCTGCTTCAAAAAATCGTGAAAACACACAGGCAAACTTTACGCAAATGTTTCATTCCATTCTTACTCAAAAAAGAGGGTGAAAATAAGCACAGTGGATTAGGTTCGTTAACTGATCTACTAAATTTGAGTATGTATATGCATAGAGCCAAATAACTGGACCCAGAATAAATGTAGTGATCATTTAACCCTCTTAGAAGAAAGGATCTGAAAGAAAATGTGAAGAAAAAAAGAGTCACAAAACAAGCTTAACAAAAAGAAAACAGCCATTTTTAATTTTGCAGCAATTCAGTTTGCTTATTACAAAGCGGATGGAGAAAAAGATAAGAGAAAAACAACGTAAAGTTCAGACATCAATATATACAATAAATGCAGCTGCAACACACTGTTAAAAGAATGAAATTGTAAGTGAAATACAAAAACCTATATTTGTTGACTGGTATTAGCTTAAGATAATCACTGTCTGTAATGGGAAAATGCTATGATTTATTTTAAAACAAACTTTATAGTTTGGAGGTTAGATCAACACTGACTTTAGATGTCATAAATTGTTATCTCTTTGAAGAAGTAGGTTCAAATCATAGTTATTCAAACAGACAATCTACACAGTGAAAAAAACCCCTCGGGATTAATACAATGGCATTTATATCAGAAATCTCTTATTTAGCAATAGTTACCTTTAAATTTTTTAAAAGACATTTTCTCGTACATTATGAGACAAAAGTCATGTGCATAATATGGTTTTATGATGTATTTTCTAGGAAAGGGCACACAACATTTGCGTATTTGTTTCATTCACACGGCAAATACATTCTACCATGAGCCTCATTTCTCTAATGCTGTGATGTTGCTTTCATTCCCTCTGTGCTCCAACAAAACTATGTTGAAAGAATATACTTTAAAGTGCTAAACACATAGCAAAACTGCTCCAATAACTTGAAAGTATGTGGACAGTTTTGAAAAACATTGAGATAAAACAATCAAGTTTAAGAGATTCAAAACTCATACAGTCATTTCATGCAATATGTTCTTCATGTGAATGGCTGTTTTCTTTAGCTCACATTAAAGATATGGAATGTTTGACAATAGCCATGAATGACATTTGGACCAGATTAAAACTACATTGGCTTACAAAATCAGAGTCAGACTGGAAAGACAAGATACAGGTTATGTAATTCAGAAATGACAAACAATTTCTAGTGTGTTACAGTTGTTGTACTAAGTTCTGTTCTCAAGTATTGGTATCTGCAAATTAGTAGAATATTTTTCCAACTACAAAGAAATTTTACATAGAGAAACATTTAGAATAATAATACCTCCCCAAACCTCAAAACACTCAAACCATGACCTATTTAAAATAGCCCTCAAACAGTTCAACTTTTAGAATGCTTATTGTAGAAAACTGTAAGCACTGAAAACTAGGGTGATAACAAAGTTATTTTCCTTGAAATTTCAGATATGATATACCTATACTGAAAACACGTATTTACTTTTCTTCAGAGATCTCAAAGATAAAAAAAAAGAAAACACAAAGAATAAATTGCATCTACCTTCAAACTGTGAGCCCTCTGGTGAAAGAACTATACATTCTTCTGTTCTAATGTAATATTTAACACAGTGGGGCTTTGGTTTTGGTTAGTTCCTGGCAATAATACAGTAAACAAGATTAAATTCAAATAACAGTAGCAATTCAGATGTTCTGGTTCACTTTGTTTTGGAAGAGATGGGAAAGTTCATGTTCAGAAGATCTGTGATTACAGTGTAATTCCAGTAGATCATTTTGGGGAAACCTCATGTTACATAGACCTGGTATTCACTTTTTTCAGAGTGGTGAATTTTATCCAGTCCTCTCTGTAAGTTCTTCCACCTTGAACTGATTTTGTCTTTTCCTCCTGCCCTTCCCTCAGCAGCTGGGCAGGTAGATATATGAGGAAAGTGAGGTAATCCAGCCCATTTCCTTAATCTCGGGTTGGTGTTGAAAATGTCTGCACCATCTGATTTTAAAAGTCAAGATTTCTAATGTCTCTCTGGGAAATCGATTCCTGCTCTTGTCTAGTCTTCCCACTAGGAAGTTTCATTCCTAGTCTGGAGCTTAATTTCATCTCCCAGTTTAAAGCCTTCATTTCTTCCCTACCCACACTCAGTGTGGAGAACAACTTATTTCCTCTTTCTTATCACATTTCCACATCAGTTACTTACCACTCTGTATATCTTCTCCAAACTAGATTATCCCTGTGTTTGAAATGTTCTTTGTAAGCACTCTCTCTCAGACCTGTTACTGTCCTTCATTACTTTCTACTTATGAACCTCAATTGGAAACAAGAGCCCATGCTGGCTGAAGTCTTGCATATTCTGGGATAGGACACCTATTTATTTCTCCCAGAGTGCTGCTTGCCTGTTGGAAATTGACAATATCTGACTTCTGATTCACTAGTGAAAGTACAATTGTCCAAAATATTTCAGCACACTCTGGAATCTGGTATGTTGTCTTAAAAGTGTTCGTGTTTTATTGACATGAAAACATTTTATTTCCACACACAAAGGCTCCTCATCTTGTAGAAGAAAATTAGACATGTTTGACTACTATGTTGGCTTTGGTTAGTGTCCATATAATCTTCCATCTTTCTACAAATTTTGTAATTAATTTGTATCAGTGAAGTTAAGCTGACTGCTTGTAATTTCTATTTTTCTCCTGCACTTTTAAAAGTGGATGTTATTTTCGCTGTATTAGTCTTCTGGAACTTCACTTATTGTCACAAATTTTCCAGAAAGACTTCTAATGCCTCTGACATTAGTGAAATTATCTTTTTACATGCCTTGGAGTGGAAATGGGCATGTGCAGCTGACTTACAAGTGTATAAATATTTTTAGCAATCTCAGGCTTGTTTTTATCCTTCTATAGCTTGACTCATCCTTTTGTCATGAGCATTAACTGCATTGCCTGTTCGACTGAACTTGACCTTTTAGTGAAGACTCGAGCAAAAAAGACATTAGATTTACTTTCAGTTTCTTGATATCATATGTTGATAGCTTCCTGGTCCCTTGGGAGGTGGCCAGCCCTTTTGCTGATGTTCTTGCTATTCACATCTCTTGCCAGCAGTGATTGCTTTGAGCTTTGGCTCTTCTATTCTTTTCCTCATGCTCCAACTATTATTTTAAGATCCTTCATAAATTACCTAATTTCTACATCTCTATTCTTCATTCTTAAATTTTAAGTGATTGCAAACTCATTATGACCAATTTCACTTTCTATCTTTCATCTGCAGCTGTAATTTACACTTGTGCCCTTAATATAATTTTTAAAACAATAGCTAAATTTTCAAAACCCAGTTTTTCCTCATCAGGTTTCTTTTCCACAAAAGTATACTTAAAAAGCCTTGAGTTTATTGGAGTCTGCTTTTCACACATTTTTTTGGTCTTAATATTCTGTTTTCACTCTCTTTCTTCCTAAGTAATGAATGTTGTCATATTGTTGGCAGTCCATCAGAGTTGCCTTTCATCCTCTGATTTTCATCCAGTTGTCTCCTGTTTGTTAGAGTGAATCTAGAAAATCATCTTTCCCTGCTTCTTGTTCTCTTCACTGTTTGTGTTCCAAAAATCTCTGAGAAATTTAGTTCTTGTTTTCTTCCTTTCTCAGCCGTTCTCTGAGTAAAGGCTTCTGTCACTCTCAACTTTTTGTGTGATTCTGCTAATTTTTAAAAATAAAGTGGCTCGATTAGTTAATTTTCTTAAGGGGTTGAGAATTAGAACACCTAGTAAACAAAGACTTAGGACCACAGTTTTCCATCTTATGAGGGGCCTGTGTTTCCTTTACAGCCAAAAGTGCTTGTCAGAAATGGCATTTGACATCTTCTATCACTCTCTCTCCCCTCCACACATTGATTTTCACCTTGTACAGTACTTTAGCTTCAATTAGGCACAAGGTGTTATGCCTGAGACCACTTAGATACCCATCAGAAAGGCTACAACCAGCCATGGCTGCTGTAGAGACCAAGGACAGAAAAACTGATTTGGCTGTCAGACACGCTGAAAAAGTTTTTGTGGTAGCTGCAGGCTAAAAACATGAACTATAAGCAATGTAATTATGAAGTAGATGAAAACAAACTCCATGGTTACCCAGCTCCCTCATTATGATCAGATCACTTGGCACATCGCAGCAGAGAACTTTGCTTTGGAAAAACATTACATTTTTCATGAGCAGTTCAATAAAAGAAACTATTTTATGGGTCCAGGAGATGGTTGAGGGGTTCAGAAGGAAATAATTTGCTTTTATTTTGCTTTAGAAATTAATTCCAATTTTTATAGCAATTTACAACAAATTCCTGCACATTAAATACAAAGCACTAAAGCAAAAGTTACAAACAGTATGTATTAGTATTTTTGGAATGAAAATTAAAACGTGCTGCCACTTCTGCAGTCCAAGTCATTATGTTTTATGGCTTAGGTTAACATTGTGCTATAAAATAGAGTAAATAACTGTTAAAAGCAGTCATTTGCTCAGAATTATTATGAGTTTCATTTTGGGAATGATTCAACCTACCATTAATTTTTTTTTCCTTTATAAATGGCAAATTTTTGAATTTTACTGCTCAGCTCTTAACTCTGTCCTGTCATACTGAGTGCAGATACCATGTTAAGAAGTCAACTTTAAATAAGCCAACAACTACTGTGTTTGATGTCACTACTTCATTTGTAGAAAACTGTATGTGGTAAGATATACTCCTATTTTTAAACTATCACCTCATATGGGAAAGCTATGTTTGTTCAGAAATCATTCTTAGCAAGAGAGGCTGACAGGGTCCCTTTTTCTAACCAATCAATGTTATGTAGCAGGAGTCTCAGCATGAGATAATAGCTCCAACTTCTTGCTAAAATCTCTTTTAAGTCCAGTCTTTCACATCTTCTCTTAGTAATCAAGTACAAAAATAACAGCAGTTTACGAGCCATATTAAGGTTCTGGAATGTTTTGAATACATATAACCAGTCTGTTAAAAAAGAAATTAAATATTAGGTCTATAGGTGTCCTCTGCTACTTGAGGGATCTGTGGGTTTCTTCTTTTGATCCAGTACCATATTGTAAGACAGTAAAAACTTGCTTGTGCTGTGTCTCTATTCTCCTTAAATATGTGCTGTTTTGATTTTAATTTACTATTATATTACCCCTATGTTAGGGTATTTCATTATCCCTCCAGGTCCTCTAACACTTCATTAAGAATTTTAAGCTATCCAGGGTCATTGTACTGTATTTTTCTAGCTGCTGGTTCAAAGAGGTTAAACATATATTTTTCTATGTATTTCATCATTCCAGTGAGTCTGTATGACCCTTTCATAATTGCTGGAGGACAGATTTGGGGGTTGGCTCTGATTATATTGCTAACTGCATGTACAGTTTATTCACTTCTTTCTGAAATGTTACTTCTATTACTCACACTTCTTGACTGCTGTTGCTTTTTGCAAAGCTGTCTTAAGCCACCAGTCACAGCCTTCTACCACTTTTCTTAAATCAAGATGTCATTTCTTTAGACCTTAATATAAGTTCTAGAGCAGCAAATGTTGTATTTTCCTGTGAAATGTCATTGATGTTGTACATAAATCAATTTAAAGAAATGGTGGTTTTCACAGCAGTGTTGAACAGATGTTCCATTTTTTAAGCATTCCACTTGAACCTCCCTGATTGTTCAAGCTTAGAAAAGTGATATCAACCATTTCTCCCCAAATTTCCCTTTCCCTTCCTGCTTTAGAACAATGACATAAATTTCTTTTCATTAATTCATGTCTATGTATAAATATGAGATCTGTTTGGATTTTTTTTCACCTACAGTGACCAGTTATATACTTTCCAGTTTATATACTTTTTACCAGTTATATACTTATAATACTATATATTCCCTTTGTTTCTCTCCTCATGCAATAATTTCCAGAGCTGTGAGCCTATTAAACTTGATTTGCATCCTCTAGCATAGGATGGAATGGTTTTTCCTGTGAGAAGCCATCGCAAAGAATTATTTCATTATTCTTTTTCTTCATGCTGTTAGCATGATTATAGAAAGATTTGGGGTAAATCAGCTAATATTTTACATAAAGTCACAGCTTAATCTGTACTTTATATGTTTATTTAAAATTCCAGTGTAAGTTCTCATCCTGTTAAATTTTTTTTCTCACACTTGTAACAGCAGACACTGTGGGTTTTTTGTGGTTTTTTATAAAGTTTTTTCTGTCCCTGTGTATTTCCCTCCATTTATAGACCAGTAGTATGGTGTTATACTCCATGCTCTTTGAACTAGCCTCTAACATACGGTGATTTAAAGTCTTGTTTCAGGTTTTCAGTGTTCAAAGTGAATAAGTGCTCTCTTTTGTACCCAGAAGACAAATGAATGCCAACAACCTGTAACTGCCTTTGATGCTTGACCTCTGTATTGAAAGTTTGTTATGTCACTCTGAAGAAATATAAACATGGAGAGATCATCTCAGTTGCTTCATAGCCCAAATGCATGCCTTAAACTGAAAACATCTCTCTGACAAGAAACTGAATTTATGTAACTGCATGAATTGTGTTGAAGTGCTGCTGCTGCAGGTTTGTATTCAGGGCTTCACCAACAAACATACACAGCTAAGGAGGGAATGGAACTTTGTTTTTCTTGCAGCCTGAATACTTAGTCATTAGTATTCTTTACAGGCAAATAAACAAAACAGTGTAATCGGTTCCTCACTGTTATGTAAAGTGGAAAATGTTTTATCTGGTTTGTTCAGAAGTATGTGATTTCGTGAAATCTGTGTTGCTTTCATAAATTAAGAGATTTGTGAATGGGTGGCACTTTAAGAGTCCCTTTTATTTTCCTCTGCTGCCACAAGAGAAATGGGAGACAGAAAATTGTCCGTTATTCTCTGTTTTTCCTGTTTATGTGATGAGGAAGAAAGTATAGGGCATGAAAGAAAAACTGTCTTTTTTCTCACTGTCAGCCATAGGAGAGACTGTCAGCTGTGGAGCCTGGAAGGACTTTTTTCTTTAAACACACTTGTAAGAGCGAGCTTGCTCTGACCCTTTTGGTCTTAAAAAAACGTTTGTAACATTGATTTTGCCCACATGTTTTTTTTTTCCTAAAGAACTTCCAGGTGAGCTGACCATGCTTTTAAGGTACATTTCAATATCATATTCATCACTATTGCAGACAGAGCTGCATCAGTGCACCAGCACGGGTTAGGACTTGTTCGTATGCACTTCCCATGTCCAGCAAATAAAGCACAAGGGGAGATAATCCCTTAAGACAGAAATTTCTCATGGAACAAAACTAATACTTCATCTTTCATAAACAGCAGGCTTAACATCTAGAGATCCAGTCTTGTGAGACTGTGAAACTGTACAGAGTTCGTATGGAGAGGGGCATGTGGAATGAATATGTCCCAGGAAATCCCTACGGGATCTTTAAGGACCATATACAGATATAAAGGTTTGCTCTGCTCTGTGAAGGTGCTGAAATTTTTAACACCTCTGCCTCATGCTACCTGATCACAAGAAAATGATTGATAGTGCATAGGAAACCAATGTTTATTTTGAGCAGAAATAAACAAACAGAAAGTGAGCATACTAGAAATGTTTCAGATTCTGCAAGAATGTGATAAACATCCTACTGAGTGAGGCCAGTTTCCTACACCACACCCTGCCTCTAACACTAGCAGTGGGTGATGATATTTAGTCAGAACACGTGAATTTGGCCACCTGCCTTTTTCCTCTCCTGGGATTCACAGCCGTTGAATACGTGATACATACAGATATGGGATAGAGTATATATCCCTAGATATACTCTGTAGTTCCTTAGTCTGATCTCTTTTTGAAACACTGATACTATCTGCACAGCCTCCTGTGACAACGCATTTTAAAAGTTCATTACCTATTCAATTAAAAAAATCTAATTTTTCCATCTGTTTTATGATCTTTTATGAGATTCAGAGCTCTGAAATTCCAGATTTTGGGAATTTTCTATATAACAATTCTTAATGATCTTACTCCATCATCATGATGATTATATAAGCCTCATTTGTATTTCTCTTTAGTCTTCTCTCTAAAAGTCTTATTTTATTTTTCACCTCGAGGCAACTGCTTTATTCCTATAGCCATTTCTGTTGCCGTTTCTTGTACCTTTTCTGACTTCAACTTGTCTTCCAATGAATGTTGAATGTCAGTCAGGGAGTTATGGTGCTAAGCATCTGAAATGACCACTGAAGAACTAATGAATTGGAGCCTCATTCTGTTGATCCCTTAGCTCTGTAATATTCCTCTTCCCATCAGGAGTCACAGCATAACCTGCACTTTTGCTGCCTTGCCAAATGTTAATACCATTTAGTGAGTGCATGCTTGTGTGAGTATCAGGAATAAGCAGAGCTTATTAAAATATTCACTGTCACCAAAAGTCCAGCTCAACACTATTTCCTGGAAAATATTCCTTCAATACTTAGTCTTTTTATTTCAGTTATTTTGTTTGATTTCTGCAAATAGTTTTAGTAGAGAGATTTATTATAGAAATGTTCACTGGTATATAAAACTTACAAGCAAATATTGAAGAATATTATTGTAAAAATATTTTAAAATTCACATACATGAATGTTTGGAAACCAAAGCTGAAATTTTGTGGAGCTGACCTAGAGCAAAAATAAATTCAGTGAAATATTGTGGCCCTATAAGTCCTTATTATGGTCGATTTCCAAATAATTCTTTTACAATTAGATACAGCCATGAATTAATTACATGAATAATTAATTGATTAATTTCAAATAAATAAATCTAAAAAAATTATCAACTGTTCAAAGAAAATTTGCCAATAGAAAAAGGAAAAAATTATCTTATAATTTATTTACTATGTATAATTCTCCCAACTCTACATGAGTCACTGGTGCCCTGAGCATCCATTATTTATACGCTTCTTAATTTTGTTTGTTGATTGATTTTAGTAAAATCACTAAAATTAGAAATGGGAAAATTCAGGGTTGTTCAGTCTAATATATCCTTTTGAATTTCAGCCAGTGTGTCTGCCATCTTTCAAAAGTTCAGCTGACTAAATTTCAGCTGTGACCATCACAAATCATGGCTTCATTTCTTTTTCCTTTCAGTGTCCTTTTCCTTTCACCAGTCCCAGTCTACTTTGCCTACTTGAATTTAGATCAATGACACAGGAAAATTTCATAGTTATAAAGGAAACCTTGAAAGTTGGTAGAGTAATAGCTATAATTTTCATGGGTGTTAAGAACACAAAGATGCTATCATTGTTACCTCAGAAGAAGGAAAATTTCATCCAGTATTTCAGTAGATGGTTGCACCAGAAAAAAGTCGTGACAATTTTGCATAAGCCAGGCTTTCCTATGCAAAACCTATGCATTCCTACTTATGCACAAGATATAAATTAGATTATGAATTTTAGAGTCTGCACAGACCTAAAATTTCTTTCTTGGTCATATTTAACATAGGATAAAGATCATTACATTTGTCATGCTAAAAGTTAATTACAGGTGGGCACAGCTTAATGAAATGAAGTGAAATTAAATCAAATTAAATTATCTGCGCCTCATTTTTATTCCTGCTTGGAGTCTACCAGGGTACTGAGAAACTGTAGGGAAGATACCCTCAAGACAAGACAATATATTCCAGGTACGTTATTCTGCTCTGTCATCTTTGTGATGGTTGTGAAGAATTTTTCTGGGAGATCTCCAAGGCTTTGGCTCCCATTGTCCTGACCTTCTATTATGGTACCATCCCTGATTGTGCTCCTAATCATATCATGGTGCTTTTCTGATTCCCTGAGTTAATGCAGCAGATTTGGCGTCCTTGGAGGGCTAGCTCAGAAATCTGAATAGTGGATCCAGCAGTGGAGAAATAGGGAAAAATATTAATGGGTGATTGAAATGTCATTTCCCAGTTGTAGGTCTGGGTTCATCATGTGACCCTGCATATAACTGTGTCCACTGTTCATGACTGCATTCAGGATGAGGTCTTGACCTGCTCCCACCTCCACACAAGCTGCTTTCATTCCTGTCACTCATCCTGAGGAAGCTGCAAAAGGGTTACCTCAAATCATCAGTGCAAGGGCCTCCAAGATTGTCTACAGAGCCATCTTTAAACAGATTATCCACCAGCTCTGATGCCAGACGTCATCCTCCCCCTATCTCATCTCATGTCACGTATTTCTCTCACACTACCCAGCTCAGCCTGTGAACCTCTCATTCTCATAGTGATTATCATCTCGTGCCAAAACAAACCCTCTCAACCTCGGGATCAAGAAAATATCACTGAACAAGGGGGTGGGTCTCTCTCACTGTCAGCCTTCAGCTCATCAGATGCTAGAACTCATCCATGCAATCTTTCTCCAGAACAGAGCAGAATGCTTTTCACTGGGAACTTTGCTACCAAGTCAATCACTTGAAGGTGAATTTTCTTTCATTATAGGCATCCATGCAGGCAAAAACCTGCCCTGCAAAATTGTTTGTGCTGTTTTATCACTGCACGTATACAAAACCAGGACAATTACAAATCAATGCCTTTGTGTTTATATATTGGCTAATTTCAATATATTTCCTGATTACACACCAGCCAAAACCAGTTTCAAGATGTTAGCCTAACAAATACAGCCTGCAATAATATGAGGGCTCCTTTTCCAGTCAGTTAGAATTATTAAAATATGTCCCTTATTTCTGTAGAGTGAGAAATGCAGGTAAATGATTCAAAAGATACTTGGAAAGTGATTTCTTTATTATTATTACCTTAGTGAGTAAGATGTCTGGATTTGTGAATTTTTCATGGTCTTCATCTGAATCCAGATTCCAAATGCTCTGTTGAGTTTTAAAATTCAGGAAAGAAGTCCATTACTGCTCTCAGTAGGTGTCACTTATGTGTCTCTGCACTGCATCTGTCAAGATGAAAGAACAATCAAAAAAGTGTTTGGCCTCATATATGCAGTGTTTCTCTACGGTACAAAAAAGAAATTCTTAGGTCTAAGTAGTAAACTATATATTAGTTATAATGACACTCCCATATAATATCTTTTCTGGAGAAAATACCTATGTTACTATGCACGTGGGTCTCTGGAGAAAATGTTGTTTCAGTTTTGAAAAAGGTAACAAAAAATACTGGATAGCAAAGGACCTTTCTAATGGAAAACACTAGAATCCATCTTATACTATTTGATTAACCCTCTGTGTTAATAATATACTAAAGTAATCTGATTTTAAAATTTTATGTTATCCAATTTATAAATTTTATATATGTACAAATATATTAATATACACAAATATTTTCTTGATCCAGAAAAAATATATTCAAATACAAGGAGAAATGAGATATGATCACTGAAAATTACCACAGCGGTTTAAAGTCAGATTTGAGCTGCTATACAGGAAAAATGTTACACATTGCTTACTGTGTTAATTGTTAACATCATAAGTTTTGTGCATTCAGCCTTATCTGAACTCCACTTATTTGTTGCAGATTGAAGTACCAAAAAATCAAGAATAAAAATATTAGAAAATTTCTTATCCCTTTTATTGCCAAGGTTAAATTACAGGAAATCTTCCTGTTCTCTAACAGGATTTTTTATAATTATAAATATTTCTTGGCACTTTAAGTAAGATCTTGGTTTCCAGATTTTTTAATGGCACTGCTTTAACCCTTGATCTGACACTTTTGCGTTCAAAGTGCCCAAATTTGTCTGATATTTTGGTATGGAGCAGGACAAAAGGGAGGTGAGAGAGGAAGGAGGAGCAAGAGTGGTTATGGAAGTGAGAATGCAGCCACCCCTGAAAGTGAAGCTATGTTTTTCGCTTGTTAAAAATTGTTGTTATTTTTAGTGCTAGAAATGAATGTTAATGAATGTTATGACCTTCTCTGGTCATTTCTTCATCTGGAATCCATTTTCCTTGGAGGAAATACTTGAAATTTGGCAAGAGAATATATTTGTGTAGACATACTCTTTGCTGATCGCACTAAAATCTACTCCGATTTGGCCATGCTTTTAAACTTCTTTTGAAATTAGAACTTTCTATTCCCTGCTGTTGGCAAATATCTGTGAAAAGCATCTCATTCTTAGTCAAGGAAGGGGAAAATGAGTCTCCATGCATATCTGTGGGCTCCCTTGGTAGTGTTCCATACATATTCTAGGCCAGCTCATCAGCAATACTGGTATGAAATACAAACCTCAAAATAATGCCATGGAATAACAAGGGAGGAGGAGGAGGACGTCACTACACACTTTGAAAAACTAAAGAAGTACAGTCAAAACTACACTGGAAAACGTTATCAAGTCTGTGAAGTCAAACACTGAGGTTAGGTGTTGCCACACTTCCAACCTTTATTCAGTTCTTATCCATGTCCATTATGACACAGCACTAACAGAGCAGTTAGACAAGGGAAAAGTTAAGGTGGCATCATATTTTAGCCCTTGAACTCTGCGTTGGCATCCAGCATCAAGGCATCAATGCCCATTAAGCGCACAGGGGAAACTGAATATGTACATGTTGTCATACGACAGCACTGGCCTCAGGTTAACTTGTGCTTGGAGATACTCTGACATTAAGGAACCAATTCATACAAACCTCTTGCTATCCTTTTTAAGATTTTATAGATATTTACAACTTACTTGAATGTACAAAAGGCTTAATTATGAGAAACAGTTCTTCCCCACCACTTGTAAAGCTTACCCAATGATAGAAGTGCAAGGCATGGGAAGAAAGATCTTGAAAGAAAAATATACAGTTGATAAAAAAAGTACAGAAACAGCATAGGACCCAACTGCAAATTGAACTCTCCAAACGTGCAGCAGCCATCTGAAAGATATTAACATAAGAATTTGAGCTTTCTATGAAAGTAAATGGAGCTACAGAGAAAACTGAGGAAAATGGGATTTTTCTCTTATTATTCTTGTTAAGCCCATGACATTAGATTTTCTGAAAAGTCTTCCATTAAAATGATCAAGAAGAAGCCAATTATCAGACAGAGCTACAGAAATTAAAAGAATGTTACACTGGTAGTGAGAATGTACATAAAGAATTAGTCTCAGAAGCGGAGACACTGGCCTCTCATTAATCACCCAATATGAACATCATGTATTTTGGAGTGAAATTCAAAATGTTTGCGTGCTGAACAGCCCAATTAGCATTTTGTTGCCTGGAGCTAAGAAGCAGGAATGGGTTGGAACAGGGGTGCATCCTAATTCTTGCAGTTTAACTGCATTGTTATGAGCAAAATGGGGTATTTTTATATATTTAGATAGCACAGCTCAGAGCCACCTCATGGAGATCAGTGACAATATATTATTTCCAAAGAAAAAAGGGTTCAATACTTTTTAAAACCAGCCAGAGAAGGTGCTCCTTCTGACTGTAGCGTTGCTTCTTGTGAGAGGCAGTAATTCTGGAGCATATTAAATGTGTTTTGAGAGCACTGCAAAGTCCTGGAGGACGAAAGCAGTCAAATGCATGGCTTCTAGACACTAGACAAGAGCCTCAGCACAAGCTGGATGCTGAGTTGCCCAGACTGTAAAGACTTGGCATGCTTTAGTGCCTGTGGAGGTCTGAAGCTAAAAATTATGAAAGAGAAGGTAATGAAAACTTAAGTACCCCTAAGATTAGCTGGCAGCTGACAGTACTTTCTAAGCGTTTGTAGTTTTGGAGGCAGGACTCCAAACTCTTCTTCCTCATTTCAGTGCAGGGTTAGTGTGGCAGATTTAGGTGCATTCTTTCCTTATGTGATTGTTTGCTGTTTTTCCAATGAAGATCTTTTTTTGTGACAAAAACCAGGGATGGACCAATGTTGTCATTAATAAAGCTGTTGTCTCCTTCATTCCCATGTTGGTGCAGGAATAAGAAGGTATTAGTGAATGTATCTTATAATTGCAGTTGAGGATGAGAGGTAATACAGTCTTGCAATTGTTTCACCCTGGAGAACCAAATTCTTTACTGACCTGTCATGATATTTAGCAAGCTCCTTACACCAGACTTTTCACAAGGGACGTCTGATTCTACGTACATAATTTTTTGTGTACCTGGGCTCACCTCATACCATGGTACTGAGAGAAGCTGCAGTGATGAGTAAAGCCAATTGAAGCTGTGTTTTAGAGAATACCTCTGGTGTGTTTTTGAAAACCAGTTGGGTAAGGTATTTCAGGCTGGATACTTAAAATAATTGGAAAGTTCTGGCTTCTGTGTCTGTGTGGTTCAGCACTTTGTAAAGTGAAGGTAGCTAAATCTCTCTACTTCACATTGTTACTTTGAAAATAAGTTCTTATATTACAGTGACATGGAAAAACACCCGGGGAAAAGTAAAGTGTCTGTGTTCAGATTGGGATTTGAGCTAAAGCGATCTAAAGTAAAAGCTGTGAGAGGCACACACTGAAGACAGCCCAGTATTAAACATTATCTCAGGATCCCAGTGTCAGTCATTCTGCGTGCTGAATGAAGTGGTAAACTTCTGTGGGGAATGGCATGTGATTAATTAACTCCACACTATTTTAAAATGTCACAAGAGCCCTGAACTAAATTTTTACTATCAACTTTAATACTGACACCTCAAAACGTCAGTGATTTGCTTTTGTAAACTTCATGTTATTCTACATTGTTTTTCACAAGTTTTTTTATTTATATGATAGTTCTATGTAGAGGCTGCATAACTAAGTATTTAAGAGGTTTGGGGGTTTGGGGTTTTTTTTGGGGTTTTTTGATGAATGGTGAATAAACCCATCCTGTCAGTAAGAATATTTCTTGGAAGGAATATCTTGCAGTATGTTTAATTATATTTTACATATATCATATTTTGATATGAAGAGCTATCCCTTGGAAGTTGGTGATTTTTTTGCAAAGGATTTTAAAGAAATTTTTTTATAGAAAGTAAAGAAGTATTCTGTCTTCCAATCCACTGACTTATTATGATCAATCAGTTCACTTGTGTAGCAGGAAAAGGAAAAACCGTTCTCAAGGGTTTTGCAAGGGATAAATCTGATAGGTTTTCCTTTAAAAGCTGATAGTCAGTACTATTCACCCTGGATCTTTTAGTGTGAAGTGCAGGTGAGGAGAAAGGGAAACACGCTGCCATGTTTTGTTTCTGTTTTAATAGGAAACTTTTAATATGCTGAGAGAGTTGAAAAGTTAGAAGTAGATATAGAGGGGGTGATTTACTAGGCATGTTACAGGTAACGCAGTTATTGAAAAAACGCACTGCAATATTTGTTCTGTGACCAGTAACAGTAATTATCCTCTCCCCACAACTGAGTCTCAGGAAGTTACATAGCTTTTTTTATTAATGCCTACAGTTGCTTCCATTTTACTTGAAGGGGAGTCTTTCAATGGAATATAAATGTAACATTTTGTATCCCAGGCTTCATTAAAAGGATGCAACCACTTGATAAAGTGGCAGTGAAAGTGATTTTCCTGCATGCAAAATTTATCTAGATATTTGTGAGCCGGATCAGTGACAATTTAAAAATGCACGTGTAAACAAAATGTAGTTATTCCAATTAGACCATAAATATAAATATTTGTCTATCTTAACTGCTGCATTTTTTTCTTTCTAGGTCTTTTCTAAGGAGTTTTTGGTGGAGTGAGGAAAGTGAATTGCAGCTATTTTTAACTGTTAAAAATAAACAAAATATATAAAAAGTGTTAGGAAGGTATGTTTCTTCCAGGAATGCCTGCCACATGAAATGTGAATAAGCAACTGAGAGAGAAATTAAATTCTATCACAAAAAATTTACTATCCTATTTATATATGTTTTTACCCTTTTTCTTATTTGAACTATATTTATTTTCTTTTAAAAAAAAAATCTGAATTATATAAGGAATTAGCTGAAGAAAGCAAAATCTGAATTTCTTACTTATTGGAGAGCTAGATGGAGAGATATACAGGATACAGACACTCAAGAGGTTGATTGAAGATCTACAACTTCTAGAGTTAAAATTGCTTCATTGTGTCCAGGAAAAACTTTGAAGAGCCTTAGGTGAAGACAGAAATAGGTTTTGTACTTCTTTTTTAATTTGGATGAATTTATGTTACAACACAAAACATTAAAGTCCAGAGGAGAAAAACTCCACAAAGTGTTCAGAAGGTACATCTGAAATAATGTTGAACCTGTGACATATACAGGAAGCACGAAACCTGTAGGTACAGGCAGCAGTCAGAAATATCAAGAACATTCCCTGCTCGGGTTAGAGTCATGTACAGTGGAAGGCCAGGATACAACAGCCACAAGTTGCAATAAGGCCCTGAACAATTAATCTTGAAGCTCATTCTGATGCAGACAGAAGATTGGATTAGGTGGCCTGTGGAGGTCTCTTCCAACCAAGCTTTTCTTTGGTTCTGCGAGTTAGAATTTGTCCTGATGGGCTGAGACATGAAACCTGTGTTATTCCTTGGGATATGGAGGTCTGCAAAACCTTATATAGCCTTAGAGTTTGATTTCATCAAACTTGTTTTAGTCATTGTCTGGCTTTTTACCTGTAAAATTAATAATTGTGGTTTAGTTAAATTTATGGATATAAAGCAATAAACTCTTTTAATCTTATATTTACTTGTATCTAGGGTGTGAGAAGACATGACACAACTTTCTTGTTTTATCTTTGTATGAGATGATAATTCTGATTTATGTTTTGACTTAAAAAATTTTGCTGGACTCTGTTTTGCAATGGCTGCTCAGTAAAAGTGCATGTTTAGGACAAGTTTATAGCCCATAGTGTTTAAATATCTTGAACTATTGAAATGACAAAGTAAAATAGACACTTTTAAGGGGAAACAAAATAACATTTTTCTAGAGAATATTATGAGCTCTTCCTAAGAGAAAATTTAAACAGAAATTAACAACGTGTGAACTATAAAGCTGATGGTTGATTTCTGAGGTGTGACTATGTAATGTGCTGATAAAGTAAACTTAATAAATCAGAAAAAAAATCTAAAGTTTCATAGCTATTGCCTACACTTGAACTTAAGTGTGCCTTTTTTTCTAGTCATTAGGAACTGCAAAAATCCTAAATAATATGGTATACACCACATAGTGCTGTAATCTGGTGTAATGTAATTGAGATATGTGGATTTTCTTTCTTCAACTGTAGCTATTAATTGTCATGTTCATCTGTTTTCTTTTTTGCTTGCTGAAGGGGCAGTTCTGTTCTTGGCCTTCCTAAGGGTCTGCAATTATAACATTCATAAAATCAGCTAGTCATAAACATGTCACATAAAGTATTTCACAGAGTTTATGCGAAAGGAAATTGAAGTCTCTTGGAAATGGAACTGAATCTTGTCCAAACAACCTTCGATACACTAATCCAACTTTATTGTTTTTGTATATTACAGGCTTCTTTATCCATGCATACTATCATTAACCATACAGTATGTTTTGATAAATGTTCCCCTTCCTGGAAACTCGTGCAGTTCTTTGACCACTGTCTCTGTTGGTGGTGCTTTTTCATTAAGTCTAAACTGGAAAAGGAGATGTCATATTTAGGTGAAAGAAACTGATAAAATGAAAAAGTAATTACCTCCCAAGGTGTTTGTGTGGTAGATTTATCTGTCTGCACTTTAAGACTCCTAGATAATTGGGTAATATTTGAGAAATAATAAACAATTATACCTAAGGCTAATAGCACCACTTAATTTTTATTAAAGATCTACAATGGCCAGGGTCACCATGTAATTTGAATTAGTCAGGCAATAATACCAAACAGTACTCAGGATATGAGTTGCGATATATTTTGGGGGAGCAGTTCCTTCATTTTAACAAATGATATAGGAAACAATAAAGAAAAGAAGAATTTGTGGTATGAATTTCAGGCTAGCTATACTTCTACCTATACATATTTTGGCTGTAAAATCCAGCTAAATGTTGCTTTGATCCGCATCATAGTTCTTCAGAGTTTTTCTTTGCCTCACGGGCAGTTAGTTGTGTGTGTGTTGGTCCATTCAGTCTCGTGTGCCTCTGGTGCTGCTCCTGGCCAGAATCCAGTGTGCATTCATGGGGGATGGCTCAGGGAGTAGCCTCAGAAAAGTGGACTAGTCCTACCCTCACTCTGCTCAGGAGCATGTACATGTGTGTCTGCATCATGACTCAGTTATCAGTTCACTATTATATTGAAGTTCTGCCTTGCATGTGCTTGCTGCTGTCATGCATGAGCACATGCTTGAGCACAGAGGTAGCTCCAGACGTGGAAGGGAAAAGCCAATTTGTGTCCTCATCGTATGTGCATACACTATCCCCTCTACAAATGAAATAGGTTAGACTGTGAATGCAATAGCAGGCTGTTCAAATTTGGCTCCAAGTGTTAAGGTAATGATTTCAGTCTGTTAGAGCTGCTTAAAATCCAACAATAAATTCAGTAAACCTGTGGATTAGGTAAATTGTGTAAATTTGATTTTAATGTCTGTGTTACCAAAGCTTCTTTTTCTTCTTTTTTCCCCGAGCTTTTAGACTTGTCTGATTCTGTCTATGATGCAGGCATTCAGCCACAGAGTACACTGGCTGTGTGCCCATATGTGCTTCTGTAACTGCACCTGATCAGGCCAGCGGGCTCCTGTGTCCCATGGATATAAAGACCCAAAGCAGGTAACTCTGGGGGGTGTCAGATCACAGCCCTGCACAGTCTGTGATCTGCTCTGCTCTCTTTGGCTGTTTGTCCCTCTTGGGGGTAAAACCACTGTGTTTATGATGTGTGAAGTATGAGACTGAGGTCTCAGTACCAGCAGCAACTGTTTTTATGTAGAGGAGCATATGACATTCACAGGAGCATGGTTAAAGAGGAGCATGGTTTAAGCACCCACAGACCAGTAAATAACTTTTTCTGCTACACTAAGATAAAACTTCTAAAAAGAGATGTTGGAAACTTCTATGATTAGTTTGGGATTTTGCAAACTCAATGCAAAGTGAAAATTTTAACAGAACTCTCTTCTTGAAAAATACTTTGACAGTATAACTGACCAGATGCGTTTATGAACTCCAATCAGGGAACTTCTGAAAACCTCTTGCTATGCTTACGGGGGAAAATGATGTCACTGGTGCTCCTGCTCAGATTTTTCTGGCTGATATGAGCTTTTGCTATAGTAAGTCATACCAATAGGGCCAAGAAAAGATCTTTTCATCAGCATTTTTCTAAGAAAACTTTGTTCAGGATCTAAACCTGTAAAACACTATGTCCATAAATTTTNNGAATTATTATTATTATTATTATTATTTCTCTCTTTCTTAGCTAGATATATGGGGTATAGTTTTCCAAAAAAATGTTGTCTGACATGCCTTGGTTACTTCAATTGCCTAATTTTGAGTCTGCAAGAACTGGTTGACTATCAGTTTCTTTCACATTTGATACTAGTTGACCTTCTTCAAACGCCTTCACTTCTAACACTGGAAATTATGGAAGAGAAAAACAAGCTTTAGCATTTGTAACAATTGCCACAAAGTGGTGGAGCTTTGTGACAGAAAGAACACAATAGAGAAGAAGTGAAGCGCTGTTTGGGACGAAGGGCATATAGCTGACTGTGGTTTTCAGTTTTCATTGTGTTCTTTCACACCTGTTTGAAGGTTTCCTCTCTATGTGTCACTTCTATGCTGTTAGAAGTTATGTCTTTTGTTAAATAATTCAGAGCTTTCCAGTCTGCCAGTCAGGGAAGGATTAAAGCTATGGTGTTTGGGTTTTTTTCTTTCTTTCCTTTTCTTTCCTTTTCTTTCCTTCTCTTTTCTTTCTTTCCTTCTTGCTTTCTTGTTTTCTGTTTGCTGCTCTGTGTTTCTTTTAAAAAAGAGAAAAGGAGAAGGCAAAATGAAAAAAAAAAATAATATCCACTACAGATGTACTATAACTGTGTTAGATTTTTCCTGAAAGAATAGGCAGAGGTCACACTAGGAATCATATTTTACACTGTGCTCTTTTGTGAAAACAAACATTTTATTAAATCAAATCACTATTTATGATTTAAATTTTTAATTCTATCTTGCTTTCCTATCTTTAATTCATGATGTTTTAAGTGAAATTGTATTCACAAGGTTCAGAATATGAAACCTATTTAAAGCTACAATTTGCATACAAAATTATGAACCAATTTTAAAATAAAAACAATTCTATTGTTTTGGGATTGTCTTCATTAACATGAAAATATAAAAAGTCTTTGCTTGAGGCAGATCACTCGAGGTCCGCTTTGAGATTTTCTTGGTATTTGTCCTCTTGCAACATGTGTTTTAGCAAGGAGAGCAACAAGCAAATAATGAACTCCTCCACTTCTCTGGAGGATAATCTCAGTGAACCTGATGCCCCAAATATTGTGAAACATACAATAATCTAGAAAGACCTTAAGTATGAATTGCTGAACTCTAGCCATAATATTAACTATTCAATTTTGCTTCCCTTCTCCCAGGCAATATTCTTGAGAAAAGAATGGCAAAAAACCATGAGTAGTATCAGCTGACAAGAGTGTTCTAGACTTTTCTTTGTCCAGTGGTTGCAGAAATCAATAAATATTCCCAGAATTAGACAAAGTATTTTGCTAATTTACTCAGTTGTTTTGTGGATAATCCACCACATTTGGCCACGTGCCCAATTTCATGACATTAGAAGGGTTGTCAAAACAACTTTAAATTGGCTTTGTTCACTCTCATCACAGCTGTCAGAGGGTTGCGATTGGCAGAATCTCCTAAAAGACCCTTTTGAATCCTTCATCTCATGAAAAAAAAATGTACATTGTATATTATGCTATTCAATCCTATTGTTCAGTATCAATGCAAGACCATAAAACCGAGATTTTATTGACCTGGATGCAGAATTCCTGGACATCTGACTGTTCTTCTCTGCTCACCCTCCCATCAATGTCATCACCTAGTTGCCCATATGTTTGTAAGAAATAAGGAGTTGGATAAAACCCAGGAACCTCCAGATTAACTAAAGCCTGAATAAGGAAACACATTACACAATTGACAGACAACAAGTTGAAAAAGTACTCATCTACTGACTGTCAAGGAATGTGTGGTTTGAAGGTGCTACTTTGTTTGTACCTTAACCTGTATGGTAAAACAGCAGCATTCACCATTGCACACTTTCCTCTTTTCCTTTCCTGCCCGTCTGAACATTAGACATTTGTTCCAGTGAGATAAAAAGCTCATTTGTTTGTCCTAAAAAACAATGCCATTTTTTTTGGTAGTAAATCACAAGAGAGCTGTATGAAGTTGCTTCCATGAATGTGCTTAGACTTTCTGTAGTAAGGATGAGAAAAAATTGATCATATGGTGGAGATCAGTGCTTTACATGTAGCCAAACAAATTTTGATGCAAGATGCTCAGCTAACCGGGTTTTTTAGCTTTTCAGAAAACAAACCTCTATCCTTAAGCTCCTGTTCTCTCCAGTGCTGCTGCCTGTGCAGAGGGTCTCAGCTGAGGCAGGCTGAGCACAGTACTGTTAACGGGGTGGCTGAGCATGGCCTTTTGTGAGAAGTGTTAGCATCTTTATCTGTCTCTTTCCTTTGTCTGCAGGACCAGTTTAGTCTCCTGACATCCACCAGCTTCAAAGTTCACACGCTGAACTTGATTCTTCCTGAGGTATGCCTTAAATACGTCTGTCAATGTAGTAAAATTTTATTCTCATATTCAAGTTTTTCTGTAAAGAATGAGGATTGGAAATAAGTATGTTTTTAATTTAAATGGAGAATTTTAAATTCATGGGTTTCTTTAGAACCTGGATGCAGAAGATCCTTGTATCATTTACCTTCTTGTTTTGCATGTTTATAATCATAATGAGTGCACTTAAGTTGTACTGATTTTATACACTAAGTTCTGATAGTGTTATATGTGTACACATAGTGTTTGAATTCTGATACTTGCTATACAAGTAGAATACGCAGAAAAAGTGACTATTTTAGTAATCCTGACCTCATTTACATTCATATAAATATATGCAATCATAGACTACTCATGAAAAAAGCCATACTGCAAAAACATAGTTGGTTAAAACTACTCTCATAATTTTTTACGCAGTTTTATTTTCTATTTTTACAGTTAGCACTTGTATAAATCTTGACTGTTCTCCAAAGAGAAACTTATTGTGAATGGTATTTGATGCAACAGTAACACAAATCTTTCATTATGTTTTATAGTATCGTAAGTAAAACAGACCTACAGAATTTAACATAGAGATATTTGTTTTGAAAAGGTGGAAAAATGCATCTGAAAACAATCTGATCCTGTGCCTTATTTTTGCTGCATAAAGATTCAGCTTCATAAGAAGCAAAGTCCTCTGTCTTTTACTCCCGGTGACATCCTGTAAGGTGATGATTACAGCTAGCTCCTGAGGGGATCACTCAAGCCTATCTGAGTGAAGGAAGAGCTAGATCCCAAATCTAGACATGCTCTGTCTGGAAAATGGACTCTGTGTCTTGTGGCTGGAGTTTCTGCTACACAAAGTCTATCAAGATAATCTGTCAAGGGTTTACCATGACCTTCATGAAGAAAGCACAAGTGTTCTGTCTGCCTCTGGATGACAAAGCAGTTCCCTGAATCCTGTTTCTAAAGTCTGACTGGGACATGTGTAGCCTTGTGAGCCAGGCTTTGCAGTGTAACTAAATAAATATATTAGCCCATAGGAAGGAGCTGACTACTTGCCTTGGGTGCTTCAAGATTTTGCTGGTACTTGGACATAAGCATTCTGGATCAGAAAGGAAGTGACTTGCTTCCCAAAGTCTAGCCTGATTAACTGGATCACTTTTTGTAGAGCTTTGCAATAAATTAATCCCTGTAGAGCATATTGAACAGATTATTACTTTGTTTTGCATTGCTACAAAAGGTACCTCAGCACGTTTCTAAAAATGGGGTTTAGCACTCCTCTTTGCTGCAGGGTTGCCCACTCTGAAGTAAAAGACGAAAGTTGTCACTAATGAGGAAAATTAAGTTTAATCTCACTAAGGCAGTCCTACTGGCCTACATCATTAAAATATTATTTATGACATATTTTGGAGGCAAGTGTCCTATAAAATCCAAACCTTATATTAAAAAAAAAAGAGTTTTCATTGTCTGTTAATACACAAGATGATTAAAACTTGTGCACAAGGTGAGACAAACTGCCTGGAAATGAATGTTTTTATGTGCAAACAAGCGAACAGATACTCCTGACCAGATTCTTCAAAGTTTCTTCAAACAAAAATGTTACCTTTTTAGTGCCTCCCCTGTCTCAACAGTGCTTGTTGCATATATTAGATTTGCTTCAAGGTGATTTGAATGTACATGCTCCGTGTTTAAAAAATTCTTTGTTTTCCATTCATGAAAGATCATTTATTCATATTTGATTTTATCCCCCTTGTCTTTGTCCTTATTTGGACTTCACATGCCTGGCAGATACAAATGTATAGAAAATAATCCATATTGCTTTGTATTGGATTCATGTATATTACAAAGGAAAATCCCCATAGCATTAGGATTTTGTGTGTATAAATTCCTCTTAGAAGTGTACCCTTAGTGAGAGCAGCATATTAAGAAGCTAAGACAGAAGATGTATTTCAGCATTAGAGGGGTTCTGATTCCTCCAAGAGAGTTTGGGTTCTAATGATCCTGATTAAAGAAAGAGGATGCTAAGGAAGAAGGCACAAGTAAGTAGTCCATGTTGCTTTTTGATATGTTATAATCAAGCAAGGCCTATTGGTACAATCTGTCGGTTACAACCAAACAACACAGAAAATTTAAAAAACAGAGATGAAATTAACCTCAAAATAATAATTTAACAATTCTTTCCATAGCTCCTGCAAGTAGCAGAAGGGAAAATGGCTGTTAATTTATAACACCACATTTAATTTTTTTTCATCAAAAATTAAAGGTTGTTTTCAATTACCTAAAGAAGTAGTTCTGCAAGTTTACAGTGATTTAAACTTCCCTGGCCTTCTCAATTCTTTGTACAGGCATTATGACCACGACTTTTATTACTGCTTTCTCAAAAAGACCCAGTGTCTTGAGCGATCATTGAGTTCTGCTTAATTAGGATCCATTTATAGAGAACATTCTGTGTTTTCTCTCTAAAAAAAATAAGGACGCAATACAGCTAATCTCCTCCAATTTTAGAATAAGAATTTCAAATGTTTTAATTACATTAGAGGTTTTTTCTTTTGTTTATATTTTTTGGGAATCATGTAGGGGAAGGTGACATTACAAAGAAAAGCATGGAATATATTAACCCTTTGTCTTGTGTATAATATAAATCTAACTGTGTGTGTTCCCTTCAGTGCAATCCTGCCTCTTGGAATAATCTGCCCTTCCATGAGCAGATGAAGAAGTTAGTGTCTGTAAGTAGCTGAGATGAGAAAAGGAAGGACCTGCAAAAATTCTGTCTGTTGGGGTCACTGAAGGCGGATGTGCCACCTCTGACACACTGCAAACCAAGCCTGTTGAAGTCCTGCACAGGACCTAATGTTGATGAAACTGAATATCTTCCAAATCAAAATGGAGTGTCCTTGTATTCTGGGTCACTGTGGTTTTATTTTTATTCCAATATTATCTTTTAAAAGTACTGTGTGACTATGGATTTTATTATAATAACATAGAACATATGATAATGCTCTAGCATTCAAAATAATCCAAAATAATTTGAAAATAATGAGATAATAATTGCCCTCTTTACACATGGTACTTATGTAATTATTACAGGATAAACTGATCTCATTTAAATTACCTATTTGATTATGTAATGTATGCTTTGTGAGATAGTGTTACCCAGTCCATTTATGTGTCTGTTTTGATTGACATCACTTTCACACTAAATACTTTCCTTCTGTATTCAGCTAAAAGAGACTAAATTCATCATGCTCTGAATGGAAACTTAAGAATAAGTGTTTAGATAATTGGGCATCAGGGATTCTTGGAAGTCTTTATTATGTGAGAGTGCCCAAATAACATCTGTTCCTACATTCCTGTTATTCAGGGTTGCTTTGTAGTTATTGGGTCTTCAGGGACATCAGAAGCAAGAAACAAAGATATGCTGAATAAAATCCACTTTATGTAAAGCCTTTTACACCCATCTAGTTAGTGAATGTGGCCTGGTTTAGGATGAGCCTGAATATCAGTAAAGAGAGGCGTGACTGGTTTTTGATCCTCAAAACCAGCCATGTGTAAGGAATACAGAGAGAAGTTGTTTAGGAGAGTACCAATGCCTAGACACCTGGTAGAACCAAAAGGGAGCCAGCTTTTTCAAGGCTTATTTCAACATCTGTAATTTTCCCCCAAAACCCAATAATTTCCAGTATATTCTCTAGAGAAAGTGATATCACAGGTTCAAAGTAAATGTAATTAAAGCTAAAAACATAATAATGAATTGTTTGAGAACAAAGGAAGAAACAAGTATGGCATGAAGGGCCATGCTCCTCAGAGATTAGAAGCAGCTAGTCAATAGTAAAACATCAGTTTACTGGAATTATACCTGTTGACTGTCCCAAACCCAATTTATTTATATCCCAGTTCCTTACACAGACTGGTTTAATGGTGAATTATGGTAGGATAAGTGAGAGATTCAGCTTTCCATTTGACTGAAGATTAATTTTCATCATTTCTCAATATTATGCTTGCAATCCTCCCCTCTATTTCTGTTTCATGGCTCTACTTTTGAAATGTTTAATGGTCTTGATTTAACACTGATTTAACACCCATTTTTGATGAAGCACACCTTAATCTCATGAAATCTCAAAAGCCAGCAACAGGTATTTTTTAAGTGTGTTATTCTCAAGAGTCGCCAGCTTTTGTCTCTGTTCTCTATTCTCTTAAAGAGATTTGATCATGACTTGGTTTTTACAGCATAAGATGATACCCGGAATTCAAAGCTAGATTTCTTTCTGTGATGTGTTAGTCAAGATAAAACTGATGAGAAAGGAGGCACAAAATTGGGTTTTCTCTGAGAAAAATCAGGTGTGTGACATTGCGCTGCTATTAGCATTTCTTATAGCATAACTTTAAAATGAAGAGGAGGGATGACTTTGACATAATTTAGGAACATGGTCTGTGGCAACGTATAGACAGGAAATTGACAGTCAGGGAATCATTGGTTAAAGAAATGATTTTTTCGTATGTTCCATTTCACTTTAGTGATTTTCAGCATGCTCCACTTCTATTAACTAATGGTTATCCAGAAGCTTTTATCTCTCACTAGTATTATCTCAGATAATTATGAAATGAAGCTGTACTTAAAAACAGAAAAAAAAAAAAGAGAGAATTGTTTAATTATTATTCATTCTTAAAAAGCAGTGGATAAATAGATATTAAATTAAAATTCACAGGCTTAGGAATTCAGAGGATCTTTTTCCTAATTTTTTTTTATAGTACACCTCTTTTTTTAATTATTGAAAGATTAAAACCTAATTATCATTCCAAAGTTAAAGTATTGTATCAGACCTCTTCATGTCTAAACTATAGTTTTAGATAGCCAGAATACCAAAGCAGGGTTCTTTGCATTTTCAGACATATATTACCATTTATGTTCTGGTCTCTTGAGTGCCACTGGAGAGTTTTGCTGCATTCCTGTGCCTTAGTTTTCCTATCTGTAAAATGGTGATGACAGCACTGACCTCTTTAATTGTTTTACACCCAAAATCCTCTAATTCATTAAGGTGAGCAGCGGCTGGCAAAACCTGCTTACAGTTGTGAAAGTAGGGGGCTGTGATTTAAGAGTGACCTTGAAGACCTTACAGGGGCTGATGTGGGTCTGTGAGAGCAGCTGCACTCAGGATTACGTAGATGCCTAAAACAGATGTCTGTATGGAAGTAAATCACCAGCATGAAAGCTAGGCAGCAATAAGGAAGCTAAGGAAGGAGGAAGAACTGAGTCTAGAGCTGCTCCCAGCTCTGTCAGCCTGTGTGCCACCAGCTCGCTGAGGCTGTGTGAGTCACACAGGAGCAGAGAGAGGCTGTGTGGGTCACACAGGAGGGGGCAGAGGGGAGGTCAGTCCCCAGCTCTGTGGTTCCCTGATAGGGAGCACAGACCCTTGACATCATTTTGTCCCTAGCAGTGGCTTCTCAAACTCTTCTCCTAACCTAATTGTCAGCACAGCATTACAGACAAAGATATTTAGAATCTAGTGGCCCTTGTCCCTCCTATAGGCCTGTGTTATAACCTGTTAAATAGGTATCTAAATATACTCATTATCATCTTCAGCAACGGCCGTCATATGTCAGGCTCTATATACCAATAAATAAAACCTGCTTCTCAGTTAATAGTTTATAATCCTTTTTAGCCAGTATGCTATTGAAAACAAATTAACATTATTCATATTTGCTTTTATCAAACTGGGAATGATATAATGTGGGATTTCTTGGTATTTCCTCCCTGTTCTGATTTTGTTTCTTACTTGCTTACTCCAGAAGATGTTCCAATCCCTTTTGCAATGGCTACAAATTTTGGTGAAATTGTTCCTGTCTGTTTAACTCTTCTGTTAATTTGAATAAGTTGCTAATAAAGTCTGTTCAGAAGAACTGTTCAGAATAATAATTTCTTCTGAACATCCCTGACTGCAAGTAAGGAAAGAAGGGAGGAAAGGAAGCAGATTTTAAGTACTGCTTCTCCTGCAGTCTGTCACCATCTTCAGTATCCAAAATGTGTCATGAACCTCATGAGATATGAAAAGATCACTTGTGCTTTGTGCATGATTAAAAAATGCAAAGAATTTCCTGTAATGAAATAACTATAGCTTTCTGAAGAAATTAATTTCTGAAGCCCAAAATTCAGATATACTTTTGGATGGAATTTTGTGATCTTTTGGTATCAAATGATGGTATGATAAGCCTAAACCTTATATTCTTTTTTTTGCAATAGCAATTTATTCTGTTAAGAAGTTGCTAAAAAACCTTGTGAAAGAAACAATGTGATATGCTACATTATTAAAATGATTATTTACAGCCTCTGAAAACAGCCTGTTTTTAAATTCATACCTCCTACTGAGTTATTTTCTATACATTCAATGCAATATTTTCTGAAGGTGTTTTTCTTCTTCGGAAGTAGTTTTTAAGACATTATTACAAATTATTTGCTAATTAGACTATAATTATAGGAAGCTATCAGACTGCTTTCCGTAATCCACTGATTTACTCAAATATTCTGTTGCTTTGTATTTAGATTCTGCTTTCAATTTGTACACCATCAGTGTGTACAAATTTGCAGCATTCCTTCTATCTGCATCTCTCCAGCCCTTCGTAAGTGTCTCTGTCTGTGTTATTGTTAAAGGGAAAAATATTCTCTGCNAGATAGAAATATTCCAGCCCTTGATAGAGGTGCTGGTACAGATAAAATCCAAACCAAGATCCACGTGAACATTATTGGATTTATTGCTTTCTATCTATCTGATCTCCTTCGTTCCTTTTGATATAAAGGTATTTGATTGAGAGCTATAATTGTAAATATTTATTGATATTCTAATTATTTGAGGGTTTTTCAAAGTATTGCACACTTTGAAGTATTTAAAAAATATTTAATAAACCTGTGAAGAACTAATTTTTAAATATTAGATATTTATGCTATAGAATTGTGTTATTTTCCAGTGAAATAACATTCAATTAACCCTACATTTACTGATCTAGTGGTTTTACTGTGATATCGCTATGATTTTAGCTCATACCCTAGAAATGCAAAAATGGTAAGCAATAAAGTCAGGTATTTATATCAGTCATTTGTGTCCTTAAGACAAAATGGTGTACACATGTATTTTAACTTAGGACATCTATGGTGTCTCTTAGTAATTTTGGAATATTTCAATTATTCTAATGCTGCAGCTAAACTACAAGTTAAAGGGAGTATACAATAATTTCTATATCTCTTTCAGGTTGTGCATAATGTATCTAGTTCTTGATATGTGTAGTTTTTTTATGAATTATTTTTGGACACAAATTCTTTCAGCTCTGACAGGTCAGATTATGCATCCAGTACAATTTTTGCTTGGTAGTCTATTATTAAAACAGACTGTCATGAAGTAAAGATAATAGAGGGTACCTTCTAAATGCAAAATTATTTAACCTGATAATTTACAATAATTTTCTTAATTAGTTCACCTTTGATTGCAATAAATAATCCTTGATGAAATGAGAATCTCTTCCATCTTCGTGATCTTAGTTATAGAAACAGTTCTTCAAATTTCCATTGTAGATAAAAAAAAAATACTCAAATTAATTGACTGCGCTTGGCCAGATCTCTTCCAATGTTAAAAGTGTGTAGAAGTACTTCTTCATATCTCAGAATAATGCAAGAATTATCTCCAATAAATACCATCATGCCTTTGGAGCAGAAAGACAGATGGACTCCAAACCAGTTTACCTCATGCCCATTCCTTACATTAACTCAAAGGAAAGATTCTCATGCTTTGCTTTTCAGAGTCGGCAGAAATGAGGCGAAGTGGAGCACCATATCAAACCACAAATGTGTCCTTAAAACTTTCTGCCATGTAAAGGTGGCACTGAAGGCATGGAAGCTACTCTAATTTGCATGGTGTTGCAGTAGTTGCATTATGATTCTTTCCCTTATTAAAATGGTCAAATGAAATAGCCCTCCTTCACCTTTTTTCTGCTATTTTTTTCCATCTCATATTACTGAGGTTGATAGAGGTGAGGATTTAGGCTTTAAAACATACAATTCAACCATTTCATCTCAATACTCATCAGAGTAAAGAAGTGGGCATGTTTCTCCTTGGAAAAAAAAGGTCACAGAAGGTATGCTATTTAGCAGCAAAATATACTTTAAAAATTTTTATAGCATCATAGAATGTTTTTGGCTGTAAAGGACCTTAATGACCATCAAGTTCCAGCCCTCTGCCATGGGGATGGGCACATTCCACTAGACTGGGTTGCTCAAAGTCCAATCGAATCTGGCCTTCAAGACTTTCAGGGGTGGAACATCCATAACTTCTCTTTGCAGCTTGTTCCAGGGTCTCACTCCCCGTTTTGAGTATATGGAGACTAAGTGCATAACAAAGCTCTATAGGTCTGATTCAAGATATTATTTCTCGACATCAAAATCATGCTGTATGTTTCTATTCTCTCCGCCATTCCTCAGAAACTGATTTAAAATATTTTCCTGTTTTTTATTAAATTGAAATTGAAGGATGCAGAAAACTTCAGTCCACACTCAGTCTTCAAGTTAACACAAATCCCTTGTATTTGATGGGGCAGAGCTTTGGCTGTAGGCACAATTAGTCTTTCTGAGCCCTTATAGTCTAAAGAGCTTGATCTGACCTGAGAAGCCAATAAGAAACTTATGATCTTGTACACTGAAGAAAAGACTTTGTTCACCTGCTTTAATTTTACACCATGTAGGAGTGTTTTATTTAGTAAGTAATTTTCTGTGTGCAGTTTTTCCCAAGCATTTTGAAAAGTAGGGCAGTTTTTGGCTTTGACAGCATTGTCTCCTCAATAGAATAAGGTTGATATTTGGGAAAGACTTCTCACACAGGCTCTTTTTCTGCTTTTATTCCTTTGTGACTCCAAAACAAGATTTGTGAGTAGCACTTACTCTGAGATTTCAGGCTCTGGCTACCCTTGGGTGGATGGGAATAGTTTAAAATACTGAAATATTCAAATAGGTACAGTTAAAGTATGGATATATTTCACTGGCCAAAGTATGCATGCTATCTGAAATCTCCAAGCCTTACATTCTGAAAACTGTCATTAAACACTGGAATATTCTCTGACAGGTTGCATAGTTTTCATGTTACATATTTATATTGTGCAGCTAAACCTCCTCTTTGCTCTCAGAACCAGTGGAAGGAAGGAAAAATACACAGAAACAGAAATATTGCCTGCCAGAGTGAAGGGTCAAGCAAAACTAGCCTTTTTAAAGAAAAAAATGTGGGATGCTGACAATGTTATCAATTAAATTTCTCCTCCTTTCTTTCCTTACTTCTTCATAGAGATGGGGATAAGACACCAGCATGACACCAAGAGAACCTCAATGCTGTATGCAGCTGTGATCAAGATGCTTTGTTAAAGTAACCAGGTATTTCTCAAACCACTTAAATCCAAGATCCAAACTTTGCAAAAACATATTCTATGGTTAACTTATTTCTATAAGGTAGAAGAAACTGAAGAAAATTATTAAGTGAACTGTAACTTATGCAAATAGTGACAGTTCTGAATGCTCAGAGTAAGTGTAGCGAGAGACTGAGATAAGCCCAATTTTACCAGGAGATAATCCTTCAGAATTAATAGGAAATATTTTCTTTCTATTCATGGCCTCTTCGGTGAGGTTTCTAATAACAAAGCATAGGTACATATGCTTGCTTTATATTATGATCTGAATACAGATTACCAACTCATTTAACATATTTCAGGCACAAGACAACTATAAATAGTTATAATACTGTTTATCTTTATTAATATAAATTACTTACCTAGTTAATATTTTATTGATACTGCTGGTTTTTTTGAAAGTTAACACTTGTTCAAACCCTGGAAGATTGGTTGGCTTGGAACTCAGAGAATATTTTTCTTATCTCTGACCACCTTACTGGGTTGTAAAAATCTTCTCCCCTGTAAAAAAATTCACATATTTAGTTTGATTTTGAGACAACATAAAATAGATACACATATTAAGAAAAATGAAACCCAGAATGAACATATGTAAGAATTGTACTGAATAGTACTGCATCACTCCCATTCTTTGTCTCTGTAAATTTTTGGTTTCTTCTCTTAATCAGATCCTAAAGTGAAATTTGTGTCCAAGATTTTCTGGAAGAGATGTCAATGGTTATTCTCTGAGTGTCGATGGAGCAAATTAAAAAATGTCTTGATTCTCAGAAGTCCATAATGTGCAGGTACTCTCATTGATATAAGCAGGACTTGGTGGGTTCTCAGCAACTTTAGAAATCCTTCTATTAAAGTAGGAACTTCTTCTGTCACAGGAAGAAATGATAATTAAAGCTGTGTTTCCCTCTGAATCCTACTTCTGAAACTGTGCTGTTTGCCGTTCCTGCTTCTGAAACTGTAGACTTTATCTCCTCTAAGTCTGAAGTTTTAACCCTTTTTGCTTTTCTGGTTTCCACTCATGTAACTTCTCCAGCTTTCTGTTTGCCCAGAATGCTACATCTACGATCACCGTCTTCAGCTACTCTTACCACAACAAGAGTTTTGTCATGCTGTACACTGGACTCCGAGCTGTTACTCTGCCATGAGAGTCAACACAATTTTACCAATAAATGTATATTACCTACATTTTTTCCCCCCCCAGGATTTCTTTATATACACATTGGAAAATTATCCTTTAGATGATGGGATTTTTTGCCTTCTCATATTCACACGCCCATTGTCTTCTTCCCAATTCCCCAGATTTCATATGTTTCCTTTTTGCTTCAAATGCTTTTTAATGTTTTTGTCAGTTTTCTTTGCTGATGCCAACAATGATTATGTCTTCATACCTTTAGTACTGGAGGTAATGTATGATGTTATAAAGTCATTGGGGGAAGGATTTTGTTTTACAGAGAATTTTGAAATGCTGTGGACATTTAAAACCAAGCATAGAATCATAGAATGGTTGGGATCGGAAGGGACTTTAAAGATGGTCTAGGTCTAACGCCCCTGCCATGGGCAGGGACACCTTTCACAAGAACAGGCTTCTCAAAGCCTAATTCAGCCTGGCCTTGAGCACTACCAGGGATGGGGCATCCAGAACCTATCTGAGCATCTTGTTCCAGTGCCTCACCACCCTCAGAGTAAAGAATTTCTTCTCAATATCCAATCTAAACCTACCCTCTTTCTGTGTGAAACCATTCCCCCTTGTCCTGTCACGACATGCTCTTGTAAATACTCTCTCTCAAAATAATGTCCAAAAGCACATAATGGAGGCACAACTGTATTCAACTTTTTGTAAAAAACAAGACAAAATACTTCCCTGTGATATGCATGGAAAATCACACATATACTCAGTTCTCTGCATCCATGGAACACTCATGAATGCCTCATTAATTGTAATAAAACCTTATATTTATAAAGGCCATATAGAGTATAAAAAATTATATCTCCTTTGGATTGTCAGAAAATTTAATCTCATGTTTAAAAAAATACTGCAGTATTCAAAAATTAATATTTCCTGCTATGTATGGGAACAGGTATTGAATTCAATTATTTGAGATACAATTTCTCAGGACTTCATCAAATATGTGAGCTACTACAAATAATTTTTTGACCACTCAAATTTTGTCCGTGTTATTTATTTATTTATTTTATAGCAAATTTTGGACAAGAATCAAGAGTTGTTAGCTATACACAGATATGTATCTTTTAACACAATATGGCCTTGATATGACTTGGGACTTTATAATTGTTATTAATAGTAATAGCAAATGACAGTACTTCCACCAATACTTACAGGAAATTGAAACACACTGACTGAATTCAGCTTGCTTATTTTAACACACTTTTGTCCCATATTGTGTAATAACCCATATTAATTTCAGAGTGGTGTTCTATTCTGCCAGTATCACTGTGAGAGTACATCTCGGCCACCTTTCTGATGAGTCACACTTCTGGTTCCAAAGCGAAATAGACTGACAAAAAGAGATGTTTAGTACATGTCTCTTTCTGTTTTATTTTGTTTCTGTTAGTTGCATGGAGTTAAAGTGTAAAATCAATGTAATTTTAACTATATTTTGATTAAAGGACTGTATTTTTCTAATAGGAAAAGTCACACTGCTCTGTTGAACATGTCAGCACAGGCTAGAAAAGAATAGATTTTTTTGCTAACTACTTCAAATGCAGGAGATATAGCCGGATGGGACCCTCTGCTCAAAGGAGAAGCTATGTGCAGTAGGATTCCTTAGAAAAAAAAATTACCTGAATTCTGAAGTTCAGAAGGAAGAAGAAACTAAGGAAGAGAAGATACAAATGAACCCCCTTTTTTGTCTAGGTAGATGCTTGCATATTTTAGTTATCTGTTTTTCCAATATATTTAATTAATTTCCTAATAGCTGCCTCATATTCCAGAATAACTGAAAAATTAGATAAATAAATTAGATGGTGCTCTGATTGTAGACCATTGAAAAGTATGGAAACAGGGTAGAAAGTTAAGGTCTTGACTTACCATAGAAACAAACAAAATAGGAGATGATGACTGTTAAAGTACCACACAAGATGCACACAGTGTGCTAGAGGAAAAAAAGACCTGGGCCCACAGTTAGACAAGATTCCAGATGATTGAGATTCAAGTATACTTAATGAATATCAGACCAGAGGATTCCATCAGAGCCCCAGCACTCTGCTGTCATCATAGTTTTTATGAAAGCTACTGGAACACAACAAACAATACCCCACTGTGGTGTTTCAGAAAACCTTCAAGTAAGCACTGTTTTGCTTTTCAAGTAAGCAACACTTATGTTTGTAACATTAAGCTGCATTAATTTATGTTGCAGAAAAATTATTTGCCTGTCTGCTCCTTCTGCTACCAGAGCTTGTTTATCAAAACTTCCCAAAAAATCATGTTGACTCAAATTCAAATTAAATTGAAAATAACAGAAACTTTCTTGTCAGTGGAAAAACATGTTAAAAATAATATAGACTGTAAAATCTATGACATGAAAATGCCTTCCAGAGCATTTGTCACTATGTGACCACAATAAACTTCCATTACCTTTGTCATACCATTTCACAAAATCTTAACTATGCTACTCATAAGGGTCTTGAAAGTTAATTTTGAATGAGTCTTGGATGTACAGTAACAAAACAAAAATAACACACCACCAAAACTAAATAAAATTCTGTGCAGCCTGGGGGAACTAGTGATTTCCATAACATAGTCTCAAAGGATGACTGCAGAATTACTTCCTTCAGACTTTTTAATTCTACCTGTGATGCCAGTAATTTATTGAAGACATACAGGAATTAGAATTGAAATTCTTTGATATATTGTTTGGTTAGGTCTTAAAAATTATTATCGTAGGGCTTGCCTGAATTCTAAGTATTGAAACAATAATATTGCTTAAGTTAGCTTTGATATTTTCCTGTAACCTTTGTTAATAAATTGTTCTCTACAGTAGTGACTGTGAACAGTTAAATCACTGAAATCGGTAAGTTTTATTGAATCTGCTCTCTTGTAAGGAACTAGGATGTTTTTTAATTACCCACAGGATGGGTCCCAGATGCTTACTCTGTGTTTGCTCTGCATGCAGATCTGGTGTTGCCATCATTGGGATTCCAGAGAGAGCAGGAGTGCAGAGGAGATCCTCACAGCAGATAAGGAAGTGCAATGCAGTCTGAGCATTTTTCCTTCAAATGGGTAGTCTACTTGCAGGGGGGAAAAAAAAGAAAAAAAAAACCCTGTTAGGCTTCCCTTCCTTGATTGAGAGAGAGAGAGAGCATAAGCAGGGACAAGAAATTATGCTTTCTTTTTTTAAATTTTCTTACTGCTTTAAACAACATAACGAGTTAATGCCACCTGGGTTTGAGACTGTGTTGTGTGTACATCTGCTCAAACAGACTTTTATTCAGTACTTGTGGCTCCTGGCTTTAGCTGACTGCTGCACCTCACACCTCTTTAGCTGCACGTCTGTGCCCTGCCAGGTGTATTGCTACTGCACATTAGCGAGATCTGCAGAGTTAACTTCAACACTAAAGAGATAGTTATAACCCTTCCTATGCAGCAAGTATTAACTAAAGACTTAGGAGCTGTGGAATCTTATGGAAATTTTAGACTTTGACACAAATATTACTTTTTTTCATGCTCTGTAAATTATTCTAGTGAATAATCGTCTTTGAAGAAAACTCACTGAATTGTAATCAAAATAATTTGCATCAGACACCTGAGATTTAATAGTCAAGCTTATCTAGTTTAAGAACAAAAATGAGCCGTGTAGCTAATATAAATAACCTAGTTTTTAAATTAAATATTCAAAATAAACTACCTCAGAGTTGTTAGATATCTAATAAATTATCAGTATATTTTTGAGGAATAAATCTGTAATTCAAATAATTCAATAACTGAAGAATAATGTGTTCTGTTTGCAGACAATTTATGAACAGAAAAAAGAAATCAAATAAATCAAATACTATTTTTGCATTACCTGCTCATATTTATTAAGCATTTGTTATAATATGAATTAAAGAACTGAACTGGGTTTCTTGAACTGTCTTGGGAAGGTTTTCTTCATTATGACATATTATTATTAAATAGCAGGCTTGTCATCTTTAAATTATTCTGTAAATATAAGTCTGTAAGAGATATTAGTCACATTTTGAAACTATTTGATACCTATTTTTGAGGCAAACATGCAATAAAATGGAATAAGTAAAAAGCCTGTAATTAACAGAATGTTAATGAATTAACACTTTTTATAGAATAGGATGAAACATTTGGATTAAGGTTTTAAGTAGACTGTAGTAATTTGAACTGTCTTTTATTATTACATCCAGTTTCTGAAATTCTCATTGAAAACTTAGCTGAGATTCTGTAATAGCTCTTCTACTACATTTCCATAGATACCTGAAAATACAATACTAGCATAATGGGCCAGAAAAACTATACAAATCAGAGTGTATTATCTTGCAGTAATTTTCCCCATTAGCATCTTTTTCTTCAAGTTTCCATCTTCATGAATTTAGAGTTGTAAAATCATATACAAATTTCCTGCACAAAATCTTAATAAAGAATTATTGTCTTAAGAAAAGAGTAAGTTCAAATTAATGTTTTTTGTACCAACAAATCTCTCCAAATTCAGGTTCTATGTTAGCATATCTTTAGACAAATTCTGTTAAAACATTTGAAAATTAAGATAATTGTCTTAACTTCATGTTGATGAATTTCCTTTACGTACAGATTTTTGAATTGTCTGTGGTTCTGTGTGTTCCTATGATCATGCTTTATATCTTATACACCCTAATATCTTATAATATTTCTTTTTGCTGTAACTCATCTCAGCAGATGGTTTTAGCATTCACTTGCTTGTATTCATCTGTTACATCTCTGGTTCACAAACAGACCTGGAAATCCTGGAAGAAGCCGTCCACTTTACAAGGTGACCTTTATATTCTCTCAAAAAGAAGGATTTCTTCTCGTTGTCCTCTTGAACTTCTTGTGAGAGTCTCAGATCGTTTAAAAGTCAGTGAATATGTGGCATTTGGTTTACATCAGGCAAATCGTGAAATCACATTTAGGAGCTAAGATACACTATATCCTAGCTTGTAATTTACAAAGAGCTTGACCAGTACAGTGAGCAAAATATTACAAGCATTACTACAGCTTTAATAGGAATGAAAACACACTATTATAATTTTATAAGTGATTTCGGAGACTGGAAGAGAAAGGTGCTTTTAAAGAAAAAAATACCTGGAGAAGGAATACAAACAACCGCATTAAAAAATCCCGAGGCAGAATTATGTATTGGCATTTCTTAGCAGTAACATGTTGCTGCTTTAAGACTCATTAGAACAAAATCTTCTTGATGTTAAATTTCTCTTACAGAAGTGCCAGAAGTACTTTATTCTTAGACACCCTATGACTATTTAATCACAATTTCTGTGAGAAAAGACTATTGTATATCATGATTCTAGCAATTAGGAAGTTTAAATGTATCTTTATATTAAACAGACGCTTTGCACACTTTCCAACCTGTAGTCATCTTGAGAGAAATGTCATAATTAATTGCTCTGTTGACTGTTTTGAGGGGGGAAAAAAGCAGAATCTGAGTGTTGATGAAACTGTAAATAGTCAAACTTTTCTCAGGAAGAAGAGACAACTAAGGCATTTCTTGTGTAAACTGCTAAATATATCTCAATAGGCTAGTCTAACGAAGTCCTTGAATAGCTAAGCATCTTGACAAAATGATAAATAGTCCCTTTTATCAAGGGGAAAATGTTGTAAATAAGTTTTTCTAATGCTTTTATTTTATGAGATTAGATTAATTTTTCATTGCTTTATTTTACCACATTACCTTTAACTAGGACACTGAGTATTCCTTGTAGTTTATATAATGTGCTTTTCTTTTGAAAGAAGCTGCCTTCCCATAGTAAAATATGATCCCTTTGTCCATTTTTTTCCTACCTTATGCCATTGATATCCAGAGTAATGCAGCTAAAACCAATGGACTTGCTCAAGATTTACAGTAATGTAAATAGGAATGGATTTGGGCTCTTGGTGCTCTCAGTCAGCCTCATGTTCCCTCTTTCCTCTGAAATATCAGCCATGCAATTGTCAAACAGTTACTAGTTCACTAAGTGTTTCAGAAAAAAAAAAAAAAGGAAAGAATATCCTTCTAATTTATTGCTTTCAGATGATACATTTGCCACTGTAGGCCACCAAGACAGTGAGCTGAAGAATTTCACTGTGCCTCTGTGAACTAAGTAATTATTATCTTCAGGCTTGACTTGCTGTCTCATAATTTTGGTTGTGCCTGGTGTCATTTTCTCATAAGACTATCTACATATAAACAGAGGGATGTGTGATGGAGGACCATGAGATTTGAATATGAATTATCTCTTTGTTGTGTATTGTATCTTATGCATAAATTCATGGCTTTACCGTTTGCAAGTTATCAGAAGATAAAAACATTTCATGGCTGAAAATTGTTCTCGTTATTCCATTCCTTAAATTATTTTCCTCCATTGTGGCTTTTAATTCACTACGTTTTGTTGTTAATTTATTTCTAAATAGGCTTTTTATTGAATATGCTATGTCAGGATTTAATAGAGGATGCCCCTTGTCTGGTATTAAGTTCCTCTGTATGTGGATAATGGTGTCCAACCCACTATAAGCTAAAAGAGTGCTTTTTCCAATGCACACATGACATTTTAACGCTGCAACTCTACTGATGCTTTTGGGAGCTTTCTGAAACCATACATCTGTGAGAATCCTTGTTTGGATTTCCTGTACCCTGACTTACCTGAAAATCAAAGCTGCTACAAATGGGCTCAGTTTGTGGGATTCATTGCCCCAAACAAGACAAGGAATGTGTGCTCACCACACAGGTTGTGTCTATTTACTGCAGCGTGGCTAAATACACAAACACGTAGAGCTGTCATGTACAATAGATATTAGGTCTGACCTCTTGGCTAAGATCAAGTGAAACCACTTTAATATCTGATACATTATCTCCCATGGGACTGTGCCCTGTTCTTGTAAGGAAATGGACTCAGCAATCTGACAGGTCATTTCCTTTGCCAGCTACTCGTAGGTGTACTAAGAGCAGATATAGGGGAAGTTTGTGGAAGCTGGAAGTGGACACTAAGTGTTCTCTACCTTACTGAGAAATAGTCTGCTGGCTCAGTAAAGGGCACAGGTTGTGGAAAGAAAAGCACTTTTTGAATCTCTCAAGAAGAGCAAAATGTTGACAGAATTAGTGGCAGGTTCACGGATGAAGAATTTATGTCTTCAGTTTTAGGCTGTAAATCAAGATCTTTGTAAAAAGATGTAGAAATAACAGGTAGAGACTGTAGACTGGATTTTTGGGGGGAGGTGAATATCCCTGCCTGTGTCCCTCTTGCAACAGCTCCATCAAGCTCCATCAAGATTTTCTGCAGACAATGGGGTAGACAAACAAGACTCTTACTGCCTCCCTTCATCTGAGTCAGTGGCACTTGAGATAAATAATAGCTGCAAACACCACAAATTTTTCACTTAAATCCACAAAAATCTAAAAAGATGAAACCAGACATTTTTAGCTGTCTGGATGGTAAAAAAAAAAAAAAAAAAAAGACAGATTGAGCAAGTATACATGTACATAAGCCACTACAGTTCTTGTGCACCTAACAGGGAGCGATTGAGAAGCAGACTAAGCTAGCAAAAAGGCTAAACTGAAGAGGAAAACAGGAGGTCAGCTATATTCCTTTGCTTAACATCTCACTCAGGGGTATGTACTACTGTTTCTCCAGTAGGACTCAAAGGATGTAATTCAACCATCTGATAAGTTGGCTATAGTTCACGCCAGCATCCTTCCCTGATCACTTCACCATTGTATGTTTACTCTTTCACAAGTGTAATTTTGTCACAGATCAATCAGTCCCTTCCAAGATAGAGGTAAGATGCGGCTCAAGCCAGAAACTTTCTACTATACTCCATCTTTGCTTTACTCCATCTGCCACATGGAGGCCTTCAACATTCAAAGAATCACAGAATCAATAGAGTGGCTTGGTTGGAAGTGAGCTTAAAGATTGTCTGGTTCCAAACTGGAGGTGTATTGTGGTACCTACCAGCCATGTGCCTGAGGTGGTGTCCTAGATACCTGTTGTAGCTGGATCATTCTTCTGCAGGACACTCATTATTGAAGGCTCCTGCTGGGGTGACATAAACCTGCAGAGGTCAGGAAGGGTCAGTGACTATCAGGCCCAGCCCAACTCTGAGCTATTAACATCTTTAGCTTAGTGCCAAATGAGAAAAAAAATGGACAATGTCTGCCCAAACGGTATTCGGTTTAGATAGGGACATAGTGTTAAATTATGCTCTTGGAAGGCCAATCATTGCATAATTCTTATGTCATGATGTTGTAAATTATTCCAAATGAAAACTCCAGCAGCTAATTAGCTAGCTGGATGTCTACATGTTATTTACTCTTAAAACAACAGCAATATAAGTTAATGCAGTCAGAAACATTTTTTATTCCAAAAAGCACGGTGCACTTTTTGTAAACTTCAGCCCTTGTTGATATGCTTTTCCTTGGCATCTGTGTAGTAGCTGGAGACTATGATCCTGTGACTTTTTCCACTGGCACTCTTTCATAAACAAGACTTATACCAGCTAATGTTTTGCTTTAATAATTTGTGGTCAGGCACAGTGCCTGTCACATCTGTGATCCAACTACGCATGGAAGCAATTAAATGTGATTGTCTCCACTTTCAGAATGGGTGTGTGGCTATACCTGGAGCTCCAACAGTTGCAGGGCAGGGTTGAGGGTTGTTTTGTTGTTAATCACTGCACCAACAGTCTGATACATATTTCCTTCTTGAGAAGAAAAAAAATCAGACCTGTAGGTACTGATGATGGTGTGTGCATGAGGAATGGAGAATGATGGCTTCTGGATTATTTTTTTATATTTCCCCTTTCAGACTTCTCAACTTGCTGTTTCATTTAACAAATCCACCGTCCAAGCAAAGCTAAGCTCCATTCCTTAACACAGCCTATTTACTACACAGGTGAGGCTTTTTGCTTTTCTGTCCTTCTAGCTAGTGTAAGGAAGATGTTTGCACACAGCTGTAGTACAATAGCTGCAGATAGATCTACCATATTCCAAGGAGTCCCTCAGCTCAAATGGGCTGGACTTCATCATCTTCCCAATGGGTTTTTCCCAGGGAGAAGGAGAAGTGTCCGAGACTAGAATGGTTCATGCCTCAAAAATTGATGTAAAATTTTAAACTGTATAAAGAAGACCACCCCTCCCTAAAGGATGCCTGATTGGAACTTTGGACTGGAGATCAGATAAATGGAAACCCATTCTTCAGTCACCCAGGCCTAGGAAAAAGCAAACAAGGCTGGGGTGAAACGAATGCATCCACAAGGGAACCAAATGCAGCAGCCATCCTGAGAGTCAGCTCTGGCTGAGTTTAGGGTGAGGGAGACCACAGCCCACAGAAGCCAGGTTTGCACAGATTACCCCCCTCCCCCGCCACACACACACCCGAAATGAGGGAGAGAGGAGATTTCGGGTGTAACCTCTGGTCAGAGACAGTGCCATCCTCCCTTACAAAAACTGGCCCAGCTGTGAAACCCCCCACAGGCCACATCCACGGGACCTTCATGTGAGAGGCAGCTGAGGGGGTGCCATAATCCATCAAAGACCCCCCAAAGTGCCACCCAGAGGCCTTGCACCACAGGATTGCACGTGATACAGCAGATCCAGAGTCTGCTCCAAGGGACCTCCCCCCCCACCCCCCGGGTGATGTACCTGGACATTGCCACCTGGCCTGAGCATGTATGAACCCATCGAATTCTGTGCTTTTCGGGGGATCTTCTCCATCAAGAAGACCAGAAGAAGAGGATCAATGGAATGGCATCAGGACCCATGGAGTGGTGATACTTTCTACCTAATCTGTCTCCACCTCACTCTCTCCTCTGCCATATTCCCCAAGCTCCTCTTTCCCTATTTCTTTCTCTCCCCTTTTCTTTCCCTCATATTTGCTATTAAATAAAATCCATACCATTGTCACTGGCATATGGTCTCATTTGCACCATAATTCAGGCTGAGGAATTCCTCAATAATTTTAATAACCAGAACTTAACAAGAAGCTTTTTATCAAGTTCAGAGGAAACAAACCTCACAAGCTGTTGAGGACTGTAGCAGCTTCTTCTATGGAGTATAACAGGTGAGAAGCCTTGCATTTAATTTCACACAAAAATAGAATGTTTGGGGTTGGAAGAGACCGTAAGGATCAGCTGGTTCCATCACTGTGGGCAGGGATGCCACCCACTAGACCAGGTTGTTCAGAGCTCCATCCAGCCTGGCTGTCTCTTTTTAAATTATTGTCTGAAACTGGTTTCACATTTAGAAGACATTGACATTTTCTTAGAAGAAAACACAGGTTTTATGGTTTTTTCCATAAAGCCAAAAAAAGAAAGAAAAATAGCAGTATTTCTCTAATGATGTTGGAAAACAAGATGCTGGAAAAAAAGACGCTGGTAAAAATGTATTCTGTGACATTCCAATTTCCATATCATATTCAGTCCTTGTAAAGGTACTCTCTTTTTCTAAAATACTTAGAGAAAATTTTCCTGGCAAAATAATGTCAATTAGATCACAAATAACATTGATACTTGAAGACTAAAAACTAGTGGTGAAAACTGGAAGTCTCTGAAGGCCCACAGATTTTACTATTAATTTCAATGTAATTTCTTCATCCAAAATAAGGGGTTTTTTTCCCTCCAAAAACCAAATTAACTTCTGAAATTAACTAGAAACACAAGCATTTTCAGAAGCATTACTGAAAAGCTATTTTTTTTGCTTATGCTATCGGTACCATTTCTGGAGCAATTCCTCTTTGGGAGAAGAAATATTTTACTGAATCCTGTGTATTTAAAGTCATGCACCCTCATGGCAGGTGCTGATTTTCCCACTTGAGTCAAATAATATTTTTCTTTTTTCCTTGCATTAAACAATCTTATTAGATAGAGTGTAATCTTGAAACAAAGTGCCACCACCTGATTTCTTGTGGCAGAAGTCAGAAATATGGTAGCATGCAATAAAATATCCAAATGACAACATTATCATATTTTCTACAGGGAAGGCCAACCAGGAAAATGTGTGTGTTTTGCTGAGAAGCTATGTTCTATATTTTGTCCTCTATGCTTACATTAAAATCAAATAAAAAATATTCACAAAAATAGGTTAATGCTGCCTAGTCATTTTGGACTCACTAAGAGTCCTTTTATTGACCAAACTTCAGCAGCTAAATAACTAGTTTATTTACTCTAAAAAGTCTTTGTTCAGTTTAATCCGTGCAGTATGTCCTGGATGAGCCTGTTTTTTACTAGCTGTAAAAATAAACAGAGAATACAAGGAAATAATAATAATTGCAAAAACCCCATAGGCTGGAGCCAATGATAATACGGTAATAATAATACACCATGTGAACAAAAGATTCTTACATTACAGCTCGTATTATGGTCTTTTATTTTATTAAACACATTTTAAAGAGAGAATAACTCATCAGTAGCATAATATTTTCAGTTTACATTTTCTAGTGTTAGGAAAAGTGCAAGACTCAGGCTTGTCCCACTTGTCTCCAACAGCAGCAATTGTGCGTAATGCAAAGGTTAGGCTTTGGAAGATAGTGGCCTGTGCTGGTATTATTGCTTGCAATCACATTACAGCAAACTAACGAAAAGTCAAAAAACTGGGAAAGACTCATATTTTGGGGTTTTTTTAGGCTTTTTTCCAGAGAAATCTGGATCAGGCCCTGGGTGAAAGATGTTGTGGAAGGTTACTGTTTTAAGATGGATTACTATTCATTACCTACAAATTGGCTGCCAAAAATATGACCAAACAATAAAATGCAGATGCTTGGTTATGGCCAGAAATTCTTTGGAAAATTTATAAAAATACAAAAAGTCAGAATGTACAATTATGTAATTAAGTAATTTTTATGTTTCTTCTGAAATTATAACCAGCATACAGGCTATGTCAGGATGTGGCTCCTATTCACAACACCCACCATCTGATAACATCACAACTATTTTCAGCTCTCTGAGCTAATTGGAAACATCAAATCTGCTTTGCTAGAATTTAGTCATGCTTCATTTGAAAGTTAAAAGCAGCTCCTGGGAGGAGGGAGATTCTTTATTCAAACCTCCTTTTATAAGCAGTGTGGTTAGAGCTGGAATATTTAAATACTTGTTTCTAAGCCTTGCTTTAGGCCTCACCATCTTTTTATTTTAAGGGGGAGAAACGTAGTGCACCAATAGTAAGAATTAGACTGTTTTGTTATCCAAATACTGTGTTGGCATTGGGCAGCATCAAAAAATACATTATCATTACGTCAAATGTTTTCATCTGCAGAATATATGGAGACAAGATCAGTGTCTTCATGTTCCTTTCCAGAAATAGAATCAGTTGGCATGATATTGAGGATTTTAATAGTAGCTTGCCAAGAAAACCCATATTCAACCCAGTAAACCTGCATATTCATGGAATATACACATGCTTTTTTGAAGGCTATTCTGGTCACAACAAGTATAGGTTACCATAGAGCCCTAGGTTTGGATTCTACAGAGCTGGTAGTGACTTAGTACTTACAAATTCTTTGCCAATGTGAGCTCAGAGTCTCAGCTGAGGTGGGACACAGATGTTTAGTGTCTTGGGCACATCTACATAGGACACTCCAGCCAGTAAAAAGATGTCTTATAATCCCTAAAAATTCATAAACATCTATTTACCTTCAAATAGAATTTTCATTTTCTGATTCCTTAAGCCTTTCTTTGCAGAAACTTCTTTACAAATAGTCTACAGCAGTGGGACTGGGAAGAAAGAGAACAGTGAAAGGTGGGTAACATTATCAGAAATAAATATAGAACTTCTATGGTCCTTTTTTAATGATATTTTTTCATTAACTGTGAAACAGTAATTTTCAACTCCCTTTTCAACAATGGTCTTTTGACAAAAGAATGAAAATTCCTGACATATTCCAGGTGTAATTAATGCTGAACTTATCTACCTTTTTTCAGCATGCTGTGCAGCACTCACGTAGCTGATAGTCTGCAGTCAGTAGTGAAGGCAGTCAGTGTGTTTTATTCTCTCCCCTGGTTAGAAACCTGTGGGTGTCAGTAATCTCAGTGGGTTTAGGCATCAGTTTCTTTTCCTGGCACAGAGGAGCATCAAGAAGTATGGGCACAAGAATAAAAATATAAGGCACAGGCATCACTGCCTTAGGACACAGCCAAACCTGTGATCTGTGGTGGCTTTAGGAGAAGAATTTTCTTGTGGTCAGGTTAATTTTTAATTCTGCGGTAGAACTGACGTACACGTGGAGTCTTTTGTGATGACGTGTCAGAGACAGACATGAGAGAAGTAATGTCCGCTATTCACATAAAAGGATTCTTACCTCCTGCAATGGTAAGACTGATTGTCTTCCATAGGAGGAGGAGCTGGAAAGACACACTTCCCCACCAGAGACTGCTGAAGATATAAACTCACTTAATCTCATCAAAACTAGTCATCTAATCGCTCATAGGATACTTGGTCATGAAAAGGTACAAATAACAAAAGAAAAAATATCCTAGGCATTCCTCTGTGATTAGGCAAGAATTTTATGTCATTAAAAAAGACTTGAAGGAAGTGCATGTGAAATTTTAGTAAATGAAATTCGTAAAAGGTCTTGGAAGTGTCCAGGGCTAGTGTATGATGAAAGCCTTTTTAAAATGTCACAGTCAGTAGAAAATGTGAATGTTATTTCCTAAAATGCTGTTTTAAAAGTCTTCAGCAGTGACTAAACCCCACATTGTTACGGCAACTGTGTTGCAGTCAATGCACCTGTGAACTTTATTTTCCTCAGGGTTTTATGCTATGTAGTTTCTAACAGCTATTGATTGCTTTCTTCCACCTCTTTTGACAATGACACCGTAAAGTGGCATGGAGTATAAACATTCCTAAAGGAGCGATGTAATTGTTTGGGGCAATAACGTAGTGTACAGCTTTTGTTCAACCTTGTAAAACTCTTTAAAAGAGTCACAAATTATTCAGCAAGTCCTGAAAAGTATGATGTATGTTCACCTTAATCCTTTTAACTCCAACTCCTAGTCCTGTACTTCAGCAACACACATACTGTATTGTACATCAGGGTAGATAATGACTCGCTTAAGTAGTTTCAGCAGGAAACACACTTTTGTGGATCTCATTAAGGGGTTCTCAGTGTCTTCCACAAGATCTTCACCTCCTGCTGAAAGAGGGACTGAAAATCACTGGCTTCCAACCAGTGCTTGCAAAAACAATCAAAACTACCAGAGAGTTCCAGCCTAAAATTCTTGAGTAGTGCCTACAATCTGCTAGATATTATTTTTATTCTCAGACAACTTCAGGAGAATTAGCTCTTAAATTTGAGATAAATACCATTGAAAAGTTACTTTTCCCCATATAAGGAATTGCATAGCTAAAAGGAAAGGCAGAAATGTTTTAAAAGTTCTATTTAAAAGTCTATATTTCAATTGTTTACCTTATTTTTAATTTTTTTAATGAGCGGATAAAATTCTCTGTTTTTCTGAGTTATTGGACTGAGGATTTCTGCTCCTGCAAACATTCCCTTTTCCAAATCTTGTTTGAGATACAGTAATAGAGTCACAGTAAAATCATCTGCACTTTCTTACATCAAAGTAATTAAAATAATGTCACTGCACAGATGATAATCCAGTATCCATTTAGGGCAGAGAGAAAAAGGGATGCTGGGTCTGCTGCCTTGTGATGGAGGGCTGTCACACAGGAGGTCTGAAATCTGGTTGCATGTCTCTTTGCAGGGAGCCTTTCTGTGGTTCAGAAACTGTCCAAGAAAATGTAACTTAACCACCAAATTTTTATAACTTACTTTAATTTGTGATGCTATCAGTGATAGTGAACTTTTTAATCCAGATGTGGAGATTATTTTTGTAAAGCAAAAATAAAAAAACTTCTCTGATAGGGTTGGCTGTAATTATATTCTTAATATGTTTTAAGCCCCTTGTGGGGAACTGGTGTTCTCTTACACATGGAAACAGACATGTTCAATAATAGACAGATACATGGAGCTATTCGTATTTTTGGTGTTATGGGGATTTGGTAGCTCACTTCCCAGCAGGGAGAAGCATCCAGCACATTGTACAATTAAAACCATTCTTATTCCTTCTGAGAAGGCAGCTGATTAAATTCTCTGTTGTCAAGGAAATGTAATACTTTTCCTCTTGTCAGGCTGTGTGGTGGACATCTCAGTTTTGAATATTTTTTTATCCAAATTGGTTGTGCAAAAATAGTTCCTTCCCTGCTGAGCTACTGAGAGAACTTGTCTACCCTACCACTCTACAGGAGCTGCAGTGAAGCAGCTGTGGGATTTTAATGCTGAGGGGGAAGGATTTGGATCCAAATGCGATATGAAGAGGAACTGCAAGCATCCTGACATAGAGTGTGGTCTTGTAGGAATGTCACTTCATCTTTCTTGATTCTTACGGTCTCAGCACACTTGAAATGGACTGGCATGTTCATAACACTGTGAATAAAGCAAGCATTAGCGGTCCACTTATAATACTTCTCTGTGTATATTAGAGTATGAACTTTTATTAAAACTTCTGAATATGTTGCAAAGCAATTTTATAATGGCAAATAGGTGTTTTAATGTTTCTCTCTTTCAGCCTAAGGGCTCATATTTTGAAAGCTTTATGTAAGTCCTATATGTTTCCAAAAATCACTTTGGCTTCAACAAAACTGCATATTTTTCTGGTGCTATTTTTCAGTGGAAGTACTCTGAAAAAAATCTAGGAGTAAGCAGGAGAGTCTTCACTTTTATGTTATGACCATCATCTGCAAAGAAGGAGTCACACTTAACCCCTTCAATATCCCCTTGCTCAAAATCTACTAAGAGAAGGAAAGAGAATTCAAGCTGAGACAATATGTCAACAGAGACATTATGTAAGCAAAGTTATATAATTTTACCCAACATTAGCAGGATTCCTATCTTGTTATGAAAGTATATTTACAAATGCCCTGACTTGCATGTGGACTTTGGAGGACTACCCAGCAAAATATAGGTGCAACTTTATTGTGCATATGCTAACTTAATCTCTTTGCCATCAGTAAAAATAACAAAAAGTTTGGGTGAATAGTTCATGTTAATATGATCTCATGCTCCTCAGAGACTTGGAATATCTTGTCTCATGTGCTTAGAGCTTGAACTCACAGACAATGACATCTACACCAAGCGCATTAGCTTTAACAAATAATGCACTTTGATATTCTTTGTCACTCACTGGATTTCATGCAGATGAAGATATTCTGATACTTGTGAGAAGACTAACCAGACAGTTTGCTTGCCAAGATCAAATACTCTGACCGGCATGGATGTGCTCTTTCATTGAAGACATTTCAACACTGCTTGGAGTGAATTAAGTTAATGGTTCTTTTAATGTAAATTTCTTTTGCATGCTGTAGAAATTTTCCTGGGTCAAAGAACTTACTCTTGAATGTGGGAGCAGTTGAAATTTTTTATTCCATGGTTTTCATTGAATTCCTCTGTCAGCAAAGTTTTTTCACAATTGTCTACTAAAGGTCCTTGATAATGATTCCCTAATGTTTGGTATCTGCCATACTTCAAAACTAATTTCTTCCATTAGGGTGTGAGTGACCAAGTGTAAGCAAAGTCATTCTGTTCCTGTATGCCAAATGTTAGTCCCCTGAGCACACAAGCTTCATGAACCTTCAGAGAGTGAGCTGTGGCATTTGGTGTATTCATATGTGGTGCCTCACATTTCATAGACCTGATCAACCACTTTCAAGGATGTGGGAATAAATAAGAAAAAAAAGTAACCTCAGATTTTAAGCTTGCTTGGATGCCCTATCTGAGTAACTTAGAGTCTTAAAATCAAGTAGTTTTGTCTGCCAGGTTAGCTTCCTAACCACTTTACTTTCCAATATCTTTATTCAGCAGCTTAGAGTTTCTCCTCATTCAATGTGTTTTTCCAGTCAATTGCATTCATTTCATTCTTTTCTACTGGAAATGGTAGAAAACTATGGAGAGGAATTTGGATGTTATCAGCATTCCAGGAAAAGGATTGGACAACTTATTTGACTATAAAGTATCTGATCAGATGAATACTTTTATTAATAATTTAAATTTTTATTTTAAATGGTTCTATTTTCAATGATTCAGTGGATTATTCAAGAAATCATTTTTCTGAAATGTCTGAAAACTATTGACGACAGTTAATTCATCCCTGACATATGTGAACAGATGCAAGGAGTTTAGAGAGGATTATTTGAGAATTTTGTGCATAAACACCTGTTCAAATTCCTAGTTACTCATTTGGAAGGGTGCACATGCCACCTTGAATATCACTATTCTAAAAATAAATAAATAATTTATATAAAAACCAATTAAATGTATAAAAGGAAGTCAAAGTACTTTGAAAGAAAACTTGCAGGATTTCTTTTTCTAAAAATATCAATATCTTGAAATATAGTATCTCAGAGCTACTATTAATACACATGCACTTCTGCAAATCACTACTTTGAAATAGGAGGTAAATCAACTCACAATAAATGTTTGTCAGTTTCCACATTCAAGCCACTGTGTGTTTGTCTATAATGATAGTACAATGAAGAAAATTAGTCCAGTGAAGCCCATAAAGGTTTGATTAACATTTCTGATATCAGCACATTTGCATTTATTTTGCAATGATGTAATATCCCTCCTAATGTAATTAATTGCTAAAGATTTTCTTTCAAAAATTTCCTTGCAAAAATATAGGAAAAGAGATAAAATGTAAGTCTCCTATCCAAGACCCTTATGGAATTGAAATATATTTGTCTTATTAATTATTTAATTTTTTTAAAACTTAAAAATGCCTCTGATCATTTTGGATGATTCCTAAAATTTTTACATCTGATTTTTGGCTGTGGAATTGTGGAAGTTCAAGAAGTCCAGGCAGTAAAATCTGCAGATGATATTTACATCTACTAATCCTAGATAATCCAGAAAAACACAGACAGTGGTCTGGGGTCATGTCTGAATTCAGAGATCTTATCTGATAAAAATATGGATTTTTTTTTTTTTATTTGTGTGTCTGCATCCCTTTTCTTTTGTTTAGTTTAGTTTACAATATTTCTAAGTCTTCAGCATTTAATTTCAATGTGTTAGAATCACAGCAGCTCTAGACTGCGTAAAAATAAACCTATAGCTTTAAAATCTGAACTTTGTATTATATATGTTATTACCTCACATTCCTCTAGTGAAAACAGTTTTCTTTTCCAAATGGTCTGTTACTGAATATTTACCAGATTACAGTTTGCAGAAACTGAAGACTTTTATATCTTCAACTAGTAAATACATATGGATAATCCAGAAGTAAATTTTAGGACCATATATGAATTCAGTCTTGAAGAGATTAGAATATGAGTATCTCAAATCTTGAATTCTGACTGCAATTTTTCAAATATCTAAGGTAATTTTCATGCACTACATGATCTGTTTGCTGCACATTATGTAAAGATCCATTTGAAAAAATCCTGTAGATGTTTATAGTAATAAATTTGTGCAGGTTCTCATAGCAACAGTTTTAGCCATGTGATTAATCATTGTTGAGGTTAACATTGGATGTCTATAAATACACACTTTACTCATATTCAAGTCATGAAACCCACCTAAACAATGTTAATTACTTAATTAGGACTTGCATACATACAACTAATTCCTGTTTCAACTATATTATATTTTGAATATTTATATAGTTAGTATAAGAAAAAACCCCTCATTTTTCCTGAATGCCTCATATATTAATAACTTTAACAATTGTTCAGGAACCCTTAAGTAACATTGGAGGTGTAAGATCATTTAATGGCTGGATTTTTGTCACGATTTCCTGGATAATTTAACATGAGGAATTCTATAATGCTTATAAAGAAAATTCTTTCAGAGCCTTAGCTCCATCTAGGCATTTCATAGAATCAGTCTTACAATTCATATGTGGTGGGGTTTTTTTATTATTTCTGATTTCTAGAACCACCCCTTAATATCAACCTTAATTTCCAGTTTGAAGTTAAACTTAAAATAAAATGTTATATGGGAAGTATGACATCAGAAGGCATTTTTAAGGAATTCAGGAAACAACTGGATATTATCTTTGAATATACATACTTAGAAAAATATACTAAATCAGGAACTAATAATTTTATTAAGGTTAACGGTATGATATTGTTTTTAGCAGTTGATACAAGATAAATGGAAGTAAATCATGAGAAATACTTTATGACAATAATTTATTTTTTCCATATCCTTGTATAATGCAGAGTCACTCTTGGTGTAATATCTAGACAGAGTGGATGAGGAAGAGGGCTGTCAAAATGGGGCAATAGCCGCCGCACCAGTGGCTATTCTACTTTGATGGGGGAAATTAGGAGGAATCATTCGGGGTGATATAAAATCCATGAAATGTGAAATACCACCTGATGAAGTACATTCCATGTTCAAATCAAGATGGGAATCATATGGAATTGTTAAAGGCCTTGGTGGATTACATCTGATTGGCCAAGCTGACAATGCCTTCTGAACCATTATCACAGCTAAGGAAATTTCCAAAAATATCAAAGAGATGAGTAAGATCTCTGTTCCAGGGCCAGATGGGATTACTTTGAGGGACCTTAGTAAAATGGACCCCAAATATTCCCAGACCATGGAAATTTTCAATCAATGGCTGGCATCAAGAATGACAACAGACATAGCGAAGGGATTCCAGACTGTTTTAATACCAAAATCAGCCAAACCAGAATGCCTAAGGAACTAATGACCTACCACCATCAACTCAACCATTTAAGGACAATTTTCTAGACTAATAACAACAAGGCAGCCTGGTCCCTGGCCCCCAGGGCACTCCTCTGTAGGTATCGTACGTATGTTCTTTAGCAAAGTATGTACTGTTATATCATCTTAGTTAATAATAACATTTCATAGTTACTCATATTCATGCTGTAAATGTAAGGCCACCACAATCCAGCTAAATCCATGGACAGATAGTAGGTAGAGAACATGAAGGAATTATATTATGACATGTAAGATATCAACAATTCGGGATAAAATTCCACCAAGTTTGACCAAGGAGAATGGGCCACCTACGCATAAACTAGAAAAGGAACATATATCAATTATATATGTTTGATAAACAGACACTCAGTTTTTTGACTACTTTCCTGTATTTCTGATAAATAACACATCACAACCCCCCAGCTTAGGAATGTCTTTCTTGTTTGGGTGAAAGGCTATGCATTTGTATGTGGACAAGAAGACAGAAATGTTCAGTGGTCTCAGGGCTCATTCTGCCCTGCAGAGGAGCTTAACAGGAGTAGGTGAAGTGGTTGAGGCAACTGAAGTCTGTTTTCCTTCTTGCCAGTCACTGACCTCATTCAAGATTAATGAGGAAGTTGATCACTGCCAGGATCTTTTTCCCTTTGCCTGAAAAACATGTTTCTAAGTACACCTGTCCTTGCACTGGCCAAATGAAGTGGGAAAAATAAAAATGAATAGAATTTTCCATCCAGACTAGATTTTTAATGTGTGAGCGCATAAGAAAACAATTACCAAGTATCACAGGTTGTGATGACCAAACCCTTTGAGGTGCATGTAGTATTAAGGGCCTCTACAAACTTAGGGAACAAGATTTCCATGTTCTGTTTGTCCTTTTAAAAGCAGAGTGGTGACTTCGAGGAGAACACAGCGTTAAGTAAATACATTTCATTCCCTATCTGCATTTTGTGAGGTCACATAACACTCCAAGAGATCCACTTAAAGCCTTGAAAATCAAAAGTCAGTCACTCTTCCTGAATGTTACTGTTTATAAACTTAGGCTCTGTTCCATATACATGTCCATTCTGCATGTGCTCTTTCTCATATCAGTTCTGCTCTGATTATGGTGCTTGGTGGCCTGAGACACTGCTTCTTTGAATGTATGCTGATTTATCCTTAGCATATCACTGAACAGAATTTTAAAATCTCTAGGAGCAGGAAAGCAAAACCTTTGTGCTCTCACTTTTAAGGAGTGTCCTGATGTCTATGGGGCTGAGTCCATCATCACCTTGCATCATCTCTAGTGGAACTCATGTTTCTTCTATTTCCATCGCTGCCTTTTCTGGCCTTCTGGGAGAAGATATCCTTTGGTAAAGGAGGTGCTCTCATCAAGGGAGTTCAATGCAGGTTCACATCTGAATAGGAGCTAAAATATATCCAGGACTACCTACGTCCCATTCAATAGAATTAGCACAAAATTACACCTTACAAAGTGTGTCAATTGTCTATTTCCAGATTGCAAAAATGTTTTAGGTGAGGGTTATAGGCCTATCTATATGTTTCTGTACAGGTAGTCCAGAGGTTTTTCATCCTAAGGGTCCAGTGATTTAATATATGATAGGTCTAGGCAGTCCTAAAAATCCATTATAGATTTTGTCTGGAATTTTAAGTGAATTTTTGTTTCCCAAGGTGTAATTTGCCCATAATGACTTGAACAGCTGTGTCAGTCAGCTGTTGCTGGTATGTTATATTTCTGCTGTACATAAGGAGTAGTGACAGCAACACCATCCTACTCTCCTTCAGCAATTCAGTGCCTATCAGTTTCTTTCTGAACTTTCAAGTGTTAAGAATGCTAATGATTTTATTTTTTAAAGCAGAGACACAAATTGTTGATTTGGAACTTTTATTTACTGCAAACTACTGCCTCAATTACGTTCAGGCTGAGCTCTGTGTAAGTCGCTTAGCAAGCTACAACATATGTTGTGCAAATAACAACAGAAACTACTGTTTTCCATATAACTTGCCTAAAACTGATTAATAAGACAGAATTTCTCATTCCTAACCCGGTCTTACTTTAATCTTTTTCTAAAACCTGTAGAAAATAACTTAATTATGACAACAGCTTACTGTACCAGCACAAAACCCATGGGTAGATAAAGAAATGGCTTGTTTTCAAGGCTTTTAAATAGAAAGAGTTGAGAGTTTTCATACAGAAGTCTACATTCTCCATTGTCCTACTTTTTATACACTTTTAAGATAGTGTATAAAAATACTACAAAAGTGCAATACAGAAAAAAATAATAGGTTCAACCTAATTGAAATTGCTTGTTTTAATACAGAATATATCAACAGAGATGTTTTTTGGTGCTCTCAATGCCTCAGATGCTTGTAGGAAAAAATCTGGCTGCAAAAAAAAATCTATAGTGAAGACCTTAAATTATTATTCAGGGTACTTGAATGTATAGCTTGCATTACTAAATCTACTCAAAAAAGGGCATTTAAATTTAAAATAGTTGTATTAATGTCTTGGCCAACATTTTTTCAGTATGGGCCAAATTTAATGGTTAAATTATTTTAGTAGAAATTGTATCCCCACCTGAGGGAAAGTGGAGCTGAGTGCTGTATTACAGTTTGTCAAACTGAACAGAAAAATGTGAAATGAAAACAGGATTTCATAGGAATATCTGGTGTAAAACATGTTGGTTGTTACTGTTCAATACTTATGATGTTTCTTACTGCAACAGAATTTCTAACAGAAGAATATTTGTACAATGTGTTTGAGAGAAAAAAAAGATGCCTATTCCCTTTGCAGATTAATTGCTGTTGCTTTGTTTTATCCTTGCCAGTATCTCTCATTTCTGATACAAAATGCTTCACAATGGAAGAGGAGGCAAAAATCGGGTCTAAATGTTAAATCACATCCTTCAGAATAAAAAGTTAGATTTTTTTAATGTCCACAAATATCACTTTTATTTGCATATACATTTGTGATATTATAGACGTATTGTAATTTTATATTAATGGATACATAAAGCCGTGAAAGCATACATTTACATATCAATCAGAGTCCAACTCAATCCATCATTAAATGCTAACACCAGTCCCTAGAAGAAGCACTAAAATCCCTCTAGCATTTCTGTAATTTGCCTTTCAGTTGATTAGCCTGTCTCTGCTGCTTCTCTTTTTCTCTTCCTTCCTTCCTTCCTTCCTTCCTTCCTTCCTTCCTTCCTTCCTTCCTTCCTTCCTTCCTTCCTTCCTTNTTGATATTAGCCATCCTACTGAAAAAGAGAAATAAACACTCAATGCACTTTCTCTTCCTTCCTTCCTTCCTTCCTTCCCTCATTTCTTGCTCTTTTATTATATGTATAGAAATTTGCCTTATAAGGTACAGTTACTCACATTTTATGCAGCCTAAATTTTGTTGAAATTATGACTTTGCTTTAAAATAAACTGATGAAACATGCTAGCAGTCATTAAATATATATATTTTTATTTAAATATACTTTTAAAAAATAACTATAGAGATGTGCTTTTATCCACACATATCAAAATCCCACATCTGATCATAAAATTAATAGTAAAGAATGTGAAGTCACTAAAAGAAAAAGTTTCACATAGCAGTATATGGTTGCCTGTCTTCCTCATTTTCTTGAATGACCACACTGATTGTATATTAAACTTGCTGCAACTTAGAGGAATGTTAAAGATCTCTTTAGCATTGCCACTTTATCCTCTGCTTTCGTATTTTCTGTTTCTTAATGTTCCCACCCTCCTCATTTGATGGTGCATTCTAATTTATGATGCCAAGAAGCCACTCAATAAATGGACAGAACTTTGTCAAATTATGGGATTTCTCTTCACGCAAAGGGAAAAATTCAGATATGACAGTAAAAACTCTCTAGAGAAGAAGTGGTTTTGCTCCATGCAGACAAAGTCCTAAAGGGTTTTGGTACTGATACTACTGAAAATTCAAACCTAATAAAGGAAATGCATTAGAAGCAAAGGGTGAAAGATTTTAACTACAATAATTTAGGCTTTATACTTATATATTAGCATGAAACATGTCAGAGTAATAGTAATCTTTTGTGAAAAGAGTGAAAAATTCAGGTTTCTGACTTTCCCTCAGAATAGAAATCCACATATGACAAAAATGCTTTTGCCAAGCCCTCTTCCAGGGAGATGTATGGTTTTCATATGCAGAGTCAGGAGTTGGACAAAACAAGGAAAATCTGGGCCATGTCTGTTATTACATCCCAATCGAGACAAGCATCCCTAACAGCAGCATTTAACTTTATGTTTCTCTGTATAGTTTTTTTTTTAAGCAGAAAAATATGCTGGTAACAGAAATGACATCTTGATTACACTTCATAAAATGAACATAATTTAAAGCTAATTAAGTAGATGTAAGTATATGTTTGCAAATAGTGCTTTCTAGAAACTATCTTGACTGACTTAATACATTATGGATAAAATGAACCAGCCCATGTCAAATGAACAGTCCCCCCTGCCAAATGTTCCCCTTTTATTACGAGACAGGAAAAGGGAGATGGTTCAAAGAAAACAGAACTGATTGTCAGATCCAGTCTGAAAAATATGTTGAACATTCGGGCTAATACTATAGAAGAACAAATATTTTGGGGGTTTGCTATGAGTGTCACTGCTTTAAGAGGGAAGAATAATTTCTTTGATTCTACCAGAAAAAGACAGTATCAACACTGTCAAGTAGGAACAGAAATGCAGTCACTTCTAAAAATTTCAGATTCTAACTAATTTAAAATCCATGGGATTTTCAACTATTTCAAAGAAATTTTATTAATAATAAAGCTGAGTGAATAGGTTGTAATGAATTATTTAGTTAATGAATGCCACATGTTTGGGCAAATTTTCTGAGAAAAAGTTTGAAATTCTCAAGCTATGCATATTGAATTAAAAATGTGCTGTATTCAGTGAAATGTTCTTGCTGTACACACCATGCACAAATGGGGTTCACATTTTCGCGATTTTTCAGAGATCAAGAAATATCCCTTTGACTTCTTCAAATGATATGTGTGACTAACAAACAAAGAATGGGATTCAAATTGTGAAATCTTAAATTAAAAAGACACCAAAATTTAGAAAAGTTCTCACTGAATGTGTTTAAACACTGGAGGCATGAGCATACTAATGTTTTTTCCACCATTAGGTTAAAATCCCCTCATAAATATGTATATATATATAAAAAATTAATAAATTTGGGGGAATCAAGTAAAAGGTTTTCTGATTACTCTGCAAAGCATACAGTTTAGGAAATTACTGAAAACTTATCTCCTGCCCAATCAGAGTTTCATTTAGAGGGAGAAAAATTGCAAAAAAGCAGCCTTTCCCTTTGTGCTTTGGCAGCTAATGAAGAGACTATTTACATTTTCTTGTTTCTTTTCAGAATGTCTGACCTAAAATTCTCAACTTGGCTACCACTCCCTTTTGCAACATATACGTACAGTGTTGCTTTTCAAAGAAGTTCAGAAGTCCTCAAAAGCTTCAAAACCACAATAACACACAAAGGGAAACCATCCTTCTAGTCATTTTCTGTATAATTCTTTGACACAACATGCCCAAAGTGATATATCCAACTGTTTGAATGAGGATATTGTAGCACAAAGACAGCATTGACTGAGGCCAATCTGCAAAGGCTAATTTGTGTTTTCTTATCCTTCAGACAGACCTCTCCAGTGTCTATAAAACTGTAAATGACCACAGTCTGCAGCTGGAAAAGCCTGATGACTGGCAAGGGACCCAATGAGGACTGAATAATCAGGCTGGGCTATTAAAAGGTACAAGGCATCAATCCCAAATCACTGGGATGAGGCAAATCAGTTATTGTATTTTTTAATGTACATTCCTTTAATTGAACAGCTTTGTTCATGCTTTGTTGCTATGTGAAGATAAGCCAGAACAGGGGAGAAGCCACATTCCAAGGGCCTATTTCTCTAATTGCCAATAAAATCTACGCTGTCCAAGCTGGTGAGCAAAAGTAATCTCTGCTTTGCTAATTCTCTTCTTGTTCTTTCTTGTAGATAAAATTGGCTCATGTCCAATTTGGTTATATATTACATTTACATATATGGAACACTCAAGCAAAGTTTCTCTGTCAAAGTTTATGACAATCCCTTTTCAAAAATGTACACCATATGCATGAAGCACAACTAATACTGTGATTTATTTTTAATTTGTTTTCTGTTTTTTCTTTCAAAGAAATGATACTATGTGTGATCAGTGAAAAATTGAATTTGTGCTGGAAAGCCTGCAGGGTTCACAGAGGTGTGTGTATAGCTAGGTGTTATGGTTCTGCCCAAGACAGGGTTAATTTTTTGCAGTATCCAGTAGGGGCATTTGTTCAGTATTGCTTGGGCTGGGGTAAGAGATTCTCTTCTGGTCGGGGGTATCGTGGAGGTGGTTTGTGTGTTGCTGGTTTTATCACGTGTCATTCCTTTGCATGTTTTGTACACATTTTCATTAATATTGTTGCTGTACTGTTTCTTATTTCATAGCTGTTTCCAGTAAATTGTTCTTATTTCAACCTGTAATCTTTACCTTTCGTGCCTCCAATTCCCATCTTCAGCCCTCTGCAAGAGGAGGGGAAGGGAGAGGAGGAGTGAGCAAACAGAGCGTGGTTTGGAGCATTTCAGTGGGAACACTAAATTGGGAAATAGCATTCCTAAACAACAACCCTAGGAAACTTTTTTTGCCCATGTACAGCTTCTCAGGGAAGTTTTTCTATACATACATATTACATACATATGCAAAAAATATACATATTATATACAGACAATAATTTATTTTAATTTAAAAATGAACCACAATTTAAAAACAATTTCATTAATATGACTGCATTTGTTGCTAAGTATTGCACTGTAAACACTTGCACTGAAAAAAAAAATTTGCAGTTGAATAATGGACAGCAGAGAATCCATGAGTAATAAAACAAGATTTTCTATCATATAGCATTACAATAGATAAAGATGTATGCGTAACATATACATAGTCTAAAATTAAGTTCTATCATTAGTGGGTGTGTATGAGAAGAATGAAATATAAGGTTGTATGATAAGATCATACCAATGCATATAGCCTCATGTCTTTTAAGAACTTCAACCAATAGCTCTAAAAAATCAACAAAATGTATATATCATTAATATAAGAAGCAAAATTAGTAGACTCACTCTTAAATATATTAATTCTAAGTCAAGGTGGAGGTTGGTGATGAGTGGTATCCCTCAGGGCTCTGTTTTGGGACCACTGCTCTTTAATATCTTTATCAATGACAAAGACATTAAGATGGAGTGCACCCTCAACAAATTTACAGATGACACAACGATTAGCAGTGCTGTTGACACACCTGAAGGACATGATGCCACCCAGAGGGACCTGGACATACTTGAAAATTGAGCCCATAAGAATCTCATGGAATTCAACAAGTCCAAGGGCAACCTGTGTTGGGGCAATCCTAGACATGGCTACAGACTGGGAGAAGCACTCAATGAGAGAAGCCCGGTGAAGAAGGACTTGGGGGTTCTTGTGGATGAAAAGTTGGACATGAACCAACAGTGTGCACTTGCAGTTCAGAAAGCCAGCAGTAACCTGTGCTGCACCAAAACAAGTGTGGCCAGCAGGTCAGGAAAGTTTCTGCCGATCTATTCTGTCATGGTGAGATCCTAGCTGGAATGCTGCATCCAACTCTGGGATCCTCAGCACATGAAAAACACAGATCTGTTGGACCGAGTCCAGAGCAGGGCCATGAAGAGGGAGCACCTCTCCTACAGGGGACAATGAGGAGGTCTGGGAGCACCTCTCCTATGAGGACAGGCTGAGAGAGCAGGGGTTGTACAATGTGGAGAAGTGAAGGCTCTGAGGAGACCTAAGAACAGCCTTCCAGGACCTATAGAGGGCTTATAGAAAGAGGGATGATGAGTTTCTACATGGACAGGTAGTGATAGGACAAGGGGGAATGGCTTTAATCTAAGTAGTGAGGCACTGGACCAGGTTGCCCAGAGAAGTTGTGGACTCCTGAAAGCACCGAAGGACAGGTTGGAAGGTGCTTTGAGCTACCTGGTCTAGTGGAAAGTGGCTGTGCCCATGGTAGGGGGGGTTAGAACTTGAAGATCTTTAAAGTCCCTTCCAGTACAAACCATGCTATGTTTCTATGATTCATTTCTGACTATCCAGTTCTGCTCCCAAAACAGCCCCAAAATCTTAGAATGGGTCCTAAATGTACATCCAGAGACACTGTAACCTGCCAATATTGATATTGTCCCAGCTACACTGATGTTTAGGACTCTTCTTCATCTGAAGATAAGGAACCCTAAGGGTCCAAACAGATGTGTGAACCAACTGGCTATCATAATGGGAAAGCTTCCTGCTTGTCTAAAAATATCCTTTTCCATGTAATGTAAAAATATAATTGAATACTCAATTTCTCACTTTTCCTCTTAGTGTACTATGAATGTATGCTAGCAATAGACTTCTCTACAGCCTTTCTAGTTGTTGTGTGTGTGAGACAACACACTTTGTGTCAACATGGACAGTCATATGCATCTTCAGTGGCAATATCAGAGAGGTTCTTCCAGGTGCCATTTACCTGAAGTTGGCCAGGAGATTGATAACATCAGTGAAGGTCTCCAGGCATAGACCTGATCAACTGCAGCCCTTTGTGGATGTCCTGATGCATCCTTGCTTCCCCCTGTCTATGCTGAGGTGCAAACATCTCACTGGGACAGTGCAGAGCCACCCGCTAAAGGAAACAGGATGGGTAGGAAGTCCAAACACACACACTAGTGCCAACCCTGCCCCAGGTGTGCAGGAACCAAGAAGCATTCTGGATATGTTCAAATTGCCTACCATCCATTTCTTTTTTCCATGGTAAAGGCAGCTGAAAAGATTCCCTGTGTTTTCCATCAGTATCCAGACAGGCAATGACATCCATCTCAAAGTTTTATTGGACAACAAAAAGCTCAGATTATTTGTTTGAAATAATAAATAGCCTAGTCTGAGGTTTTAAGACATATGTGTGATTGACCATGTGACTCTGACTGATAAAACCACTCGGAGTCTACTTTTTAAACATAAATTTGGGTTATTTTAACATAATCAGATGACCTAGATTTGGCTGAGTAGAGTTTTTTGTCTCTCTCTTAATGCCACTTTTTTTCCTCTATTTACTGTTTGTTATGTCATCCAGGAATGAATGCTTCTTCTGAAAAATACCAGTGCAAAAAAACCCCCCAAACTATGAGAAATCTAAAGCAGAAACTTCAGAGCGAAGTTCTCTGAGACTGCTTTTCGTATAGTTAGAATCCATGTAGGCAGACGACTTGACAGGGGCCAAAACATGCTGTAAAATATCTGTTGAATCTTGAGCATTCTGGGTTCTTTTGGAGGGTTCATAAAAGGCCTGCAAATTTCAGCCACATGAAAGACCTGCACTGATCCACTGTAGTCTCTGGACACTGAGTGCATGTAAGAAAGATCTCTAGATGTCATGTGTGTGCCTTGGGACAGAAGGAGTCAGAGGAGGCATACCTGGGGGACAGGTGGGTGGAGTCATCCCCAAGCTACCCCGTGCTCCTGGGAAACACCCTCAGCTAAAAATCCAGGATGTGGCAGGATTTTCCCTTTTTCCATCTCGCTAAATGTGGTGATGAATCACCATCAACATCCAGGGGACACAGTTCCCAGGGCGGGAATCCACCAAACAAAAGGACCCAGAACCAAAAATTCATTTAAAAGTGTTACCTCTTTGGAATTTATTTTTGTTTATAGAATCATGGAATCATTTAGGCTAGAAAGACCTTTAAGATCATCAAGTCCAGCCATTAACCCAGCACTTCCAAGTCCAGTAATAAACCATGAATTTCCCTAACCACCACATCTAGATGTCTTTTACATATCTCCAGTGATGGTGACTCAACTTCCTTGGGCTTTATGCTCCCTCTTCCTAGTAAAAGCCCCAGAGATTTGATGAGAAATGTCTGACATTCTCAAACAAATAGTAGGGAAAAAAAAATATTCAAAGACAAAAAAAGATAAGGGTGTTTTTTGTCTTATTGATGTTTGGTATTTAGTTCCAGTAACAAATTGTAGACGCACAGTTTTAGAAACATCTTTCTCCATAGAGAGTACGCAAAAGATATGGATGTTTATATGAATTTAAAATGAAAAAATATGGATTATGTGATATTATGTAATTAGCTTTTTTGATAGTGTGTTCCGAATAGCTTGTACTATTGAGTAAATCCTAAATGCTTTACTCGAGCATATTTCCTTTGATTTCAATAGGAGACTGTCAGATAAAGACTTTGTTAAAAGAGTAAATGCCTCAGGATTTAGCTTTCTCGTGGATTTCATTTTTAATGGAGTATGCATTGCTTTATGAACTTCTATGTTTCCATGTTAATATGATTAAGATACACTGAGCTAAAAGAGTCTTCCTGTGCAAATTACGCTCTGTAAACAAATTTGCTAACACATGGGGGAAAACCATCAAATTTTATTTATTTGGCTTTTCACATATATAAAATTTTTGTTTGCTCTTTTTCTCCCCAAGGTTATGAAGAATGAAAGAGGACCAAAGCAATCTGTCACGTGGGAAATATTTTGAAGCACCAGCAAACTCAGAGACAGTTATTTCACCTAATCAAGAGGTCCTCTTATGTAACTACTGTGAAAAAATAGTTGTGGTCTACGAAGATGATCTGATGAAAAAATAGTCATTTGCCTCCTTAAAGCATTGCTAGGTTGGTTTACTTTGGATGTACCTTCAATTACCTGTAGAGAACATAAAGTACCCATGTTTGTTTCAATTATGTGTTTGCTCCTGCCTTCAGCTCTAATTGTGGTGCCTAAAGTGTTTTGCAGATTGGTATCGGGCTTTTCTATTTTTACAGAGAATGACCATTCTTTGTTTACTACAGCTGAGTCCATTGAGGCTTCCTGGTGATGTCCCCATCACTGCTAGATGATGTTAGGTAGCTTCCATTTTTTAAATTTTAATTTAAGAACTGGGCATCAAAATATATATATTATTTGACTTCGTCTTATTAGCAACTTTTTATGGCAATGTATCAGCACTTCCTCGTTAATGTTTACAGCAAATTGTCTATAGCGAGGCTATACCACTGTTTGAAGATGGGTTTATGCTGACTTGTAATTTCCCTGAAGCTTATTAGAGGATTCTCCTCTCTGTTCCAGTTCACCATGTGAGACATAATGATATGCTACTGTTCACATTTACATTAGACTGCAACAGGGCAGAAAATGTGTGCTTTCTTGAGTCCTCATGTTCTGGTCCATAATGATTCAGATCAAATAAATCTGACACAAATTACAATCTATATCAGCCTTTTTATTTTGGCTTTTGAGTTGGCACTATACTATTCCATCTGTTGACATCCTGTCACCTCCTGGCATAATCTAAAATAACACAATGTAATAATGGATTTTGATATAATAAAATAATACTTTAAAATAAAATGGCTCGGAGGACTTGGAGGCTGACAGATGCTGATGAAAGTGTTGAACAAAGCAGACCATCTTTGCAACAAAATATGCACTAAAAATGCAAGAAGGTGTCTCACTCACCAGCCACTAAAATGTCCCAGGTAGGATTTCAAATCCCTCATGTATGACAGAGACTCATATCACACATATGACTGATTGACTCATGCAAGTCATTTGCTCCTTTTTGAATAAGTTTCTGCTGGAGAGCAAAAAATACATTAAACATGGGTTTATAGTGTCCAAGGGGTTGATGAGCAATGTACAGCACACTCCTTTAAATAAAAGTTTTTAATTCACCTGGATGTTTATTCTCTGTAGGAAGAATGAAAAAAAAGGTTCTTTCTTCCATGGTTAAATTTTGGAAATGTATAGTACCAAATCTATCTCTTTACTATTTGCATTATTTACTGTTATTTTCAAAACAAAATAAGACAGAAAAATAAACCTCTATCCATTGAAAAAAGCATAAGATCAAGTGATCAAAAAGAGATATAAGATACATAAATTCAAGATGTAACTGAATGTCAAGTTTATGTACCACCTTCCTTTTTTCACTGTAAATGTTATTTGTGCCAGCTATTCACCTGGATCTGTATTAGTCACACATCTGTTACACTGAACGGCCAACTAGACAGATCTTAGCTCGAGAGCTGCACTGTTTAGCCCAAACTGAAGAGGCTTTTTAGAGTTTTAATGTAAAAATGTCCAATCATTGTTAATTTTGAGAAAACAAATAATTTTAACTCTTGTACATTTTTTCACAGAACTTACCTTGTTACCTAGATTTGAATCCGGACAGTGTAAAAGCATTTTTAAAAAAAAAATTGAATATAGCTTACCTGAGGATGGGGTTAAATTCAGAAGTAGTCTTAAGCCTGCACAATTTAAAAAATATAAGGTCATAGGCAAAAATAAAAATATGATGGCTGAGTATCTGGAAAACACTATTTTCCAGAAGCTAAGTGACTTTCCATTTGACCTTTCTGTGAGTGCTAGACTGTCAGTGGGAGACAAAAGGAAAAAGGAAAGGCGAAAATATCCTGTGCACAAGAATATGACCATCACAGCAATGTCCAGACTGGTCCTAACAGTTCTGTGGAGATCTTAAATAAGATGAGCTCATTGAACTCCTGTGCTCATGTGAGTTTTGTTTATTGGATATTTATATTCCAAGACCTGATTCATTCTGTCACTCCACTTTCACACTGGCTTAACCTCCATGGAACTGTCAAAGTTTGCAATGCTGCCCAAATACCACAGAAGGATGATAGCCTTTGCACATATTTGGCTAAAAGTGTTGGGAAAAACATATAAATATAAAATCCTGGCAGAGCACCATTTGCACTACACCGAAGCAAAGATTGTTACATTCTGAAACTGATATATCCAAGGAAATATTTGTCTGCATCTAATTATTCGTCTTCAGAAAACAGGACGTAGAGGTTATGTTTCTAATAATCATCCAGCACAGCTGAGTCCCTCTTTTCTCAAGTTAAGTCAGAAACAAAACCCAGTCACTGAAGTATTTGCGTTTATTAATAAAGAAAACGATCATGAAATTCTAAATAACAAAGTTTTCAAAAAAGACTGTTCAGAAAAGATAATGTCATTACGCAGTTGAAGCAAAGTTTACGGATGCAGCCTTCTTTTAACTTTTTTTTTTTTAAACCATAGGTGATCCTGGCTGGATGTATTTTAAAATAATTTGAGTGATACAAGAGGCAAGCTTGTTCCTTTTACATTCAAATATATGCTTCACAAGGTACAACTTCATTCTTTCATCTCTTTTATGATTCAGTCATATTTTATTGAAATTTTGTCAGTGTTTGTCACAGTTCCTGCCAAGCATACTCAAGCAGCTGAGATGAGAGGTTGAAAGAAAAGTGACTGAACAGAATTTTAACAAGGGACAGACAAATATCAGATGGTTTGTTTCATATTGTGAAGCAAACTACCTGAATCCACCATCCCTTTGAACAGTTTATCCAAGCATTAATGGAGCCTTCAGTCTGATTCCACAGTGGTACTCAGACTTACAGAGCAGAAGGTGTCTCAAGCTGTGCTGAATAATTGCGAATAACAATAATATTTTCAAAATAACGAGTAATTAAAGTATGTATCTGACATTCTCTTGGTGTTGCTGGAAAGCAGACAAGGACTGGGGTTTCTGTGCTTACCTCTGAAAACAATGCCAGAACACATAATTCTGGTCTAGGCAAATCTAAACGCTTATGTTCGCTGCCGTTTTAGCAGCGGCAGTGAATTTTTAATCCTCTCCTAAACAGCAGGCAGTCAATCTTCTTCAAGAATAGAGGTGTAGAGAAGAAAAAGCCCAGTATAGTTAGAGGAGTGTGATATCCTTTTGCAACAGAACTAACATCATCATAAAAATTGCTGGCGTTGGGCTAGCGTCACTGTTATTAAAAAAACCCAAACACACAAAACCGTAGATATACTACTGCTGCTTTACTGGCCTCAATTAATGTTGTTTTTTGTTCAAAGAAACAGTTTAAAGTAGAAAGCAAAGAGAGGAAAAACGAAGCAATCAGATAAAACCTGGAAATGTTAAAATTTTGAAACTTCTCTGGATGAAATTGAACTTGCAGTACATTAAGTATGTTCCACAGGGTGTGATAGTTTCAGCCAGTGAAAAAGTGATGTTTATTTTACATTTGCAGTAATATGATAACCAGGAGAATTAGTGTATTTTTTTTGGTGAAAAATTCACATACTACAAAGGAAGAGCTTGTGTGGATGAGAACTGGCTTCATACGACCTGATGGGAATTTTGTGCCCTGCATAAGGGTAAAGTCTCATTGAAAAAATGCAGTATGAGTCAGGATTGTTGATGAGGCTTTTATCAATGCAGAAATCCAACAGTCTTCAGAGTGCCATTAAAAGTCTGCTTCATAAGACATCTAGGTACTTCTGAAACTGTACCTTATATTATGGACATGCTTTGTAGGAAGCTATATTTAACATTACATGGATAACTTGCCTTCTGGCATTTCCTAGCTCTCAAGTGCTTCAATTCACAATTTAAATAACATTATTTTAACATAAGTGGGTTCAGTTTTTGTTTGTCTTTGGTGGGGTAAAAAGAAGAGGTAGTGTTTCACTCTGTTTTCCACACCAAGTATGTTGAAATGACATTTGTTAAAAAAATAGCAGAGCCATGCAATGAATTTTCACACATCTGTGATCAGAGAACCTGCTTCCTGCTCACAAATATACCCCTTTTGAAACTTATTCTAATGTTTTACCTTATAGTACTTTGAAACAGATGCTATTTCAAAGTCCCCTTCTAGAGGCATATCTCTTTTTTGTCTTCTGCTCTACTGAAAGTTATACGAAGATATCTGTCTAAGAGAGAATAAGGACATGAGAAACTCAGTTCTAGATCGGTAAGAGAATTTCTGAGCACTAGAATGCTAAAAACTTTCTATAGTTCACTAACCAATACAGAGGAACATCGAATTTCTCTACCAAAATGAAAGGAAATTTTCCTTGTTTCCCAACAAGACACAGACCATTTAATGTTCTCAAAGCATGATAATAGTAAATATTTGAAGTGATTAAATAATTTTATAGAAAATGTTTATTCATTGGAATTCTGGAACCACTTTTGCATCAAGAATATTGTCACTTGGTAACTCTATACATATGCAAAATTATTGAGAAACAGCTGCTGTGAAGGTAACTTCATATGTAAATAAAAACTATACTGGGTAGAAAACTATTCCAGTTTAAAAAAAAAAAAAAAAAAGACAAAAAAACCCCAAAAACCCACAAAACTTCTCAGCATTCACTAAATAGTATCATGGTTTTGTGGGGAGGGGCATTGTAAATATTGCTTATGAAATAGATGAGGATAATCTGCATATATCCTGTTATTTTCATTATAGTTTGTGTCACAGATGCTTTTAAAATTTACAGCATAGTCCCCAGGATATAAAATTGTGTTTCACCAAAAAACCAAAAATCTACTGCTGTTGTATTTCCAATCACGTCTTATCTGTTCTATCTAAGAGAAAAAGAATTTTCTTAAGGATGAATTTATTAAGAGTCATTTTAAGAGGTAGACCCAACGTGCTTGTTTCTGTTTATATGTATATGTTACTTCTTTAGATTTTGAAAATAAAAAAATGTTAATACAGTGATGTAATATCTAAGAGGAAACAAATGGAAAATTCTTTTCTTGAGAAAATAAAAACGTGCATTTTACTAAATTCCTCAGGAATATATATAATGGTGGAATACAGTCTTATATTCCTACATGCCATACATACATATCGGTCTTTTTCTTTGAACTTTGATTACTTAATTACTGTAAGATCTGAATTAATTTCATGAGTATTCCATAATTATTAAAGAAGAAGATGGAAGGTTTTGGATGCCATATATTTTATATTACACAGTAACTGCATTTTGCATCTTCCTTTGTAAACATAATTTTATTAACATTTCTTTTTATTAACCTGTTACAGCCCTTTCTTTCAGATTTCCCTTCTCTGGAGGGTCTACAATTTCTATAGAAGACTTTTTAACTCAACATTGCTTTCACATTGTAATCAAAGGTTAACCGGAGCAGTTGAAGTTGTTTTCAGCACGAGTTCTTTTATACATGATGCTATCTCATCAGTAGCACAGTCTTGGAAGATAATTCTTGGTGGTCTCATTCAGTGGCAATTCCAATAGAGCTAGCAAATTAATGTGGAGTAGAACTTTTCACAAATCCTTCATCCATTACAGAACAATTTTTCAAAATATAGAGCACTTTGTAAGTCAAACAAAGTAGAATTATGGTTTAGTGAACTGCAGTCCTGAGTGTGTTATGGTTTATTTTTCCGGTAAAAAAATAAACTATTACTTTGACTAATAACTCTCATGGAATGCAGGAAAAGATTACCGTTAAGTATTTCTTGCCAAAAGAAATTGATATCATGATACTTTTAAAGCACACCAAAAGGACCTGAATTTACTGGTACTTGAATAGATTTTTAGGCCTGGCATATGTCATTACTGTAAATCTTTCAAACATTTAGAGTAGAGACGAATCAGTTTGATCTTACTTCTGGAAAAAGTTGCTGCTAATCCTCCTTACACTCTGGGCTTGATCCAGGGAGAATCTGTAATTCTCATTCAGCCAAGTTAAGCAAGGACCACAAGAACTCAGCACCTTTCTGGCTGAACTCCTTTAGACTGACTATCTGTATTTAAATATGAGTGTGCTACAAATCTCTGTGTACTACAAATGGAGAGAGAAGGAAAGAAACTTCTCATTTAGCACACAAATCCCACCTCGTCCAGTCCCAAAAACTTATCAAAATTTATCTTTATATGAACTCTCTAAGGAAGACTTTTAGTATATTCTTGTGCTGGTGGGAATATTCTTGGGATTGGTGAAGAGCTTTTGCTTGATGATGGATCAAGCCCTAGCAGATCACATTTTTGGGAAGGTGACTTTCATCTTGAGCGAATATCTTGAAAAAATACAAAGGTGAAATTTTCTTATGAAGAGTCTGGTTTACCTCTCCAATAGAGTTTTGTCCTTTTACAGCTACATTTATTCCGTCGTAGCACAGAAAGCACTCAGGCACTATTGAAAATTGTTAGGGATAGTTATTTAACTGCTTTAAATTGATTCAGGAATCAACAGCTATTTGGAATGTTTTAGTCATTGTTTAAGTATCTGCACTATTGAGTGATTGCCGGAAACTGCTCATGAATGCTGACAGCAAAAGGCAAAGGTCCTTCAGTGATGCTTGTATCTGAGAACAGCAGGAAAACATACAAAACTACAGAGGTCTCATGTATAAAATAAAAATTATATAAAGATCAAACTGATTCGAAAAATAAAATAGTAAAGTGCTAACACATTGCTACCACTTTTCCCATAACGTGTGTATATGCATGTGTAGAAACCCATTTAATCCCAGGAGAATCTACCCTCATGTATGAACACAAGGAGTGAGCACTACGGAGAAAACAACATCCCTCCTTTTGTGCCTACAGTATTTGTTCCATAATAGTTACAAAATAAGCACGCAGAGGTTGACGCAAATAGAAGGAAAATTCCTCAAGCTTCGATGACACTTTGTAGCTTTGGGATTGCGTGATTAGCAGATATGGCCCCAATCCAGCAAAGCCTTTTGAGCATGTGTTTAACTTCTACCCTGCAGGTTGTTCCACTGAAGTACTACATGCACAGCTAAAGCTAAGCACATACTTAACTCAAGACCTATGCTAGACTGAGGCCCAAAGTTATTAAAAGGAGAGTGTGAAGTTTCATTAGAATTACAGAATGCAAAGAAAGACAAAGAATCATAATGACACCAGCAGTTTTCATCTGTACAGACTGTACAGCTCACATGGTCTGCTATAAAGTTACACAAACCAGGGGATTTTTCAGAGTAATTAAGCATGAAGTTTCGAATGGTACTAGTAAAGCATAAAAGTAAAGATGTAATTGTCAGTTGTGTACTGAAAGATTTGAAGCAACTACAGTAAATATTTGTTGTCTTAAATCTCAAGTTTTGTACACCAGCTTTGTTACTATGCTGTATTGATTGCCAAGGTTAAAACATGGCTGAATATTTGCACAAGAAAAATGTTGTCTTCCTTTGTTAGGACTAAATCTATATACTGATTACCGTTGTTTGAAGAAACAGTAGTACAGTGCTTTAAATTGTAACCTTCATAAATACTTTTACTTAAATAGGAACCTCAAAATCCTAAGGCAAACAAAAGCATGATTATATGTACAGCAATAATGCCCTTATCAAAATGGGATAACAAACACAATGGTTAGCAACATTTGAATAGTGTAACAAGAGTGTTTATAGTAAGATGATTAGAGGTAAAATGCAATGGCCCTTTCACAGACTGCTTCCTGAGAATACCAAACTGTTTGTCACTTAGGGACTTCAGAACAGTTTCTAGATAATTCTTCCACTAAAGATACTTTTGGAAGGTAAGCTTTCCATAAGCTTTAATAAAGCACATCTTTCAAACTAGCAATGGTGGTAGGGTTTAACATGGCTTGAGGACAAAAATATGTTTGAGACAAGGACAGGAAAAGGTCTCTTTGTTAAACTAGACTTTCTCATTTAACATCATACCTCTCTGTACTTCAGTTCTCAGCTCCTGCTCTTTGTAATAAGGTCTCATTTATTCATATTTATTACCCATTTTCAGAATTTGCACTTTACAAGTTCATGGATTTGTTTCCTTTTTTAAATATGAACTTGCATAATTTTGTATTTTTGTATGCTTTCTTATGTTAATGTCTTGCTAAATTTTACCACTGATTTACAAGATGCTGGTGATGACTTTCCAAAAATAGGAACTGTTTTATGAATGTAACTTGTTAATTGGCCTACATGGTGAGATTACTGTAATGGCAAATAAAAATGTTCAGTGAGGTAATCATCTCTTCCACGTATAGCTCAGTTCTGATCTAAAAGCCCCCAGTATTGGCACTGAGCATTTAGTGAAGGTGGCAGACATGATAAAGATTAGACTAATTCATTACTATAATTGTACTTATTTCATCCCAGTAGTAATGTGCTAGAAGAATTATAAGCAGTAGTGAACAATTAAATTTACTGAAGCTCTGTTGTTCTGATGCCCTTGCATGTAAGCAAAGCTTTTCACTTTTGCTGCAACAAAAGGTGTTCCAGATCCATCATCCATCCAGCCATGCCCAAGACAATCCATTTGCACTTTCCATAACAAACTTACTAAGTGTAGCAGCAAAGGCTGAATTGTCTAAATCTCTGTCGCAGCAATTTCCATCATCCCTTTATTGTGACAGTACAGTGTGTTTGCTTTTAAAGCTCACATCACATATGAAATATTTTCTTCCATGTGAACATGGGACCAGTCTTACAAAATTTCAAAGTGAGGGAAGACATATTCTGAACATTGTAGGACTGGTGGCCTAAAGGTCTCAAAATATGAATTGAAATCTGAAGAAGAATGATGGTTGCCCTTCCTGTACTGACACAAGAAGGCAACAGCTGAAGCTGCATGGTAAGAACAAGGAAGGCCTATAAAAATGTAGCCAGTAATGTAAATTATTTCTGGATGTATTTTAATGGCACATTTGTTTTTGTTCTTCTTATTAAATTCCATAGGTTATGAACTTGAGATATGATATTTTAGAGTGCCATAGCTAAAATGATAAGCAAATGTTTACTCATAATGACAGTATAAGTAAAAGAAAATACATTACAAAAACATCCAATAAAAGAGGAAAAAAGTTAGCTAGTAGAGTGTAGCAAGGGTCATAACAGAATTTCTTTCATATTTTGATGAAATATTTCACTTCTATTCCATTCCCAATAAATACCTGCCCAGTCAACACAAAATTTGTTTTAATATTTCCCATCAGTCAATAGGAGCAAGAAAAAAATCTGTTAAAAATCAATCACAAACCATATTTTCAGTTGCCCACGGACATTCAAATAAATTATGGTTAAGGAAGAGTATGTGCCCCATTTTGAATACAGTTGCCACACATGAATATAGTAGAAATTAACAAATAGGTTTATTTATTAAATTAATTACATGAATAAACTATTTCATATTCCACAGGAGAAAAGAATTCCTTATCACAAATATGGATGCGCAGCTGAGAGGCAGCTGAGGTAGCTACAGTTATGTGTTATAGAAACAGTATAACAATTAAGGATTTTCTTTCTGATTAAACATTTCTTCCTTGTATTTTAAGTATGCCATAATCTAATGTTGTTTGGTCAATTCCATGTAGTTTTGTAGAACAATTTTAAAATCATAGCATATCGCCTTATGCCACAATCTTGTTCTGTGTTTTAAGCCTACCTTAAAATTTAGAGATGCTTCTCTAATCTACTATCTCTGAGATAGAACACAATCATGATTTGCATTCAGTCCCACCCCCCTGAAAGAGCTTGTTCCTGTACCGAAAAGGAAGAAGGGATTAGAAGTTATTAAAAAATGTACTTTCTGTTTCCTATTCTTATATCTTTCTAAGTCCTTGTAGAGAAAACACAGACAAACAAAAGTCCCAGCCAAATTAGCAAGCCTGAACCACAAACCAAGACTTTTTTTCTGGCATCTTGAAAATCATTTCCACCCAGCTGTTTTTGGCTGAGTGTGCTAGTTCTCATTCAGTGAAACTGACATTAAATCCTACACTAATGGGTANTTTTATTTTATTTGTTTTTAAATATTTGACTTTATATTCCTATTAGAAATTCAATCACGAGATTTCAACAAAATATATTGCTCTTGAAAATGACATAAAATTAGTAGGAATTAAAACAAATCAAGTGTATAAAATTATCATTTACACATATGAAGGAAAAATTCCTCCCCAGAGTTTTACGTTATCATCTTTAATTTATGTGTGTCGTGAATTAACTCAACCACTGAAAAGTTACTGATAAGTAGATTTTTGCCATCTTGGGTCCATACTGGGTTGTATTCGTTTTTGCTGCTCCCTCTCATGGCTTGAATTTGAGTCCTCAAAAGCTTACTCTCACAGGAATTCCATAAATTCATATAAATTATTCCATAGGATGGACTGACTGAACAGTAAGACTGAGTTGACAGTGTTGAGCAAGATGGAAAAAAAGCTTTGTTGTCTTAATATCACAGTGTTATCATTAGCTGCTTGCATCAACAACTTTGACTTTTCCCTGTTTTGAGGATGTGGAGTTATTGCCTCAAAACATAAGCTTTTCATAGCTTTCAAAACTAGAATATTTTACATGAACTCTGTCCTACATAGGCCCTCTGTTCTACAGATTTTTCTATTTTATATATAAACTATTTATGTGTAGCAATTTATATGTATGTTTATACAGTACCAAAAGAAACAGAAGCCCGATCTGCAAGAGTAAAGTCACTGAGTGTTGTACCAGTCATGAAAACTTTGCTTTGGCTGAGGTCACACTAACAGAAGGGATGTTGTGGATGGATCCTACTTTGTGGAAGGATTTCCTCTTGGATATGTGAAAGAGTGCCAGCAACTGCTTTTGTTCTCTCAAAACATATCAGGATACTGTATGGCTGCTCTTACCTCACGTGGTCATGCCAAACTGGACTCTTCTGGCACATTGATCACACCTCGTCTCAGATGGAAAAAAAGCTAGGCGAGGGATTTTCTCAGTGCTCTGCCTACCTCACTCTGTGGGTGAAACTGAAGTATAAGCTGCCCTGGAATTTTATACTTTAATAGGAGGTTGAAAGGGTTGGAAAAGACAGAATTTAGAAAGTATGGGTTCAATAACAACCTTCACTCAGTACTCACACTCACACTCATTTGTGGTGTGGAAGGAAAATAAGCTGAGACAAGGAAAGCTCCAAGTTGTGTGGTGAGGTCATAGTATTTGAGCTCGTATCTTGCACCCAGAAGAGATACCACAATATTTTTACAGTTCAGTGAAAAGAACCCCATGAACTACAAAATTTAATGTAAAACATTTCAACTGGTTCTGCTTCTGAGGTGCATTTATGGCGAGGAGCAATTTGGAATGTCAGTTTGTGCTAATACACAGCATATAGTTTGAATTTGCCTGAATTTGAAATTAAAGACTGCCTTCTTGCCTCACATTGTGTATGTGCTGACATCCCAAAGTTAGGGCTCTGCATTTCCTAGACAGAAAGTATTTTTCTACAGACTTTTTTCTTGAGTTGAATACTCAAGACATAATTTAGTTATGATGACCTTTTTGGGGTGTCTTGCACCTGCAGCAAGTTAGAAGAATAACATTTTTTTTCGTAGCCTCTGTGGTGATGAGATTAAAGTGGGAATTTAATGGACTCTCTTTACAGAGACATAAAGATTTTTTCACAAATATCAATGTTCATTTTTATAGTTATTGAAAGTGGGTTAACAGTTTTGAGGCAATATCAACTCACAGTTCAGTAAGGTATTGTAGGATATTTAGATCTTACGATTTGATAGTTAATTTTCTAAGAGAAAAAGCCTAATAAAGGGATAAATATATTTTTGCTGAAAACTGGAGCATAAATATGTCTTTTAAATTAGAAAATGAAGGGATTTAGTAACCAGTAATCATCATACATTAGCCATTAGTAAGATGGCAACAGGGTTGTACTGTCTCCTGTCTTTGCTTGTCCTACCAAGAGAATTCAATTCAAGCTTTTCCTTATAATTTCAACTCAGACCCCCCTCTAGGCATCAATCTCTGGCCAGCTTTATCAACAATATCAAAAGTCTGACAGTTTGAAGCTTGCATCTAAAAAACACACAGCAAGTGGAGCTTTTTTTAAACCATTGACTTTCAAAACAGCTCTGTCTCTTGCATACAATCTTGATAAAGGAACTTTCCAATGAGGAATTTGCTAGCTGGATGTTTGATAGCAAGGTTGTCTTTTCGAAGCAAAATTATGGTCATCTTCAGTTTGTATCAGAATGCAATCATCTGAAACAAAATATGTAAGTGAATACCGAAAGTTTATTCTTTAGGAATAGTGCAGTGCTCAAGAAGATCTCTGATGTGCTCCAAATATGTCATTCAAGACTGAGTTCACTAGTGGGCTCAAAAAGTAAACACAGTTGCCTGTGGAAATTAAAAGCTGTCACTGGCTGACTTAGTCTGCTGATGCAATTGCTTTTCATCATCCTGCTAAAACACCTACATCTTTTAACATTACCTCTAGTGGACTGAATTAATTTAGCAGTTAGTAGGCAAAGTGAGAGACACAACTTATTGCCATGAAATGACTATTTACAATGATTGTAAGTGATCTGGAGTTCGTTAGACCAGTGGTAAAGCCATGGTAAAGTTCTTGAATTGACAGTTTTCCCCACATTTGAAAAGAATTTGTATGTGTATCAGGGCTGGCTTCCTGAAAATTTCTAACTGCCAGTGAACAGATTCAAACAATGAAAAGTCAAATCATCGTGCCTTCTTTCAACCACTCATTGCTCTCTTACAGACCACAAGAAGACCAAAGTTGTCAAATGAAGAATATTTCCCTGGTGATTTACAACTTTACTGGATCCCTTTTTTCCTGTATGGAAATTTTCATAAGTGGTTTGGCAAACGCCTTTAAAATAACTGTGGTATTTGGCAGAAAAAAGGCTGCAGAACTTGGGCCTGCTGTTTCCATTTTAGTTCAACAGTGAGACTCCTCTCAGTGATATGAACCAAGTACAGAATTCATAGTCCAAAGACATAAGTTATTAGAAACAAGTTAAGTAAAAAGGAGACATGTGGCTCAACCCACAGAAATTCATTAGACAATGGTTTTCAAATGCCTGTTCCAAACAATTTGTCAAATCAACTTCATTATAGAGCAGCCTAATGCTGCCTGCGTACGTATATAAATTTACACATCAGTAGCTTATAAAAGTGTTTATATTTATCACACAATACTGATCATTAGAGATAGTGGAGCATGTGAACACAGATGTTAGTAATTTATACCCACAAAAATCATTCAGTTGTTCACATTGCAGAGGTCTGTGTATTATTAGGGTGAATCCAAATATACACACTTACTTTATCACTTTTTGAAAGGGCAGACAAAGGTCGTAAGTGACAACTTCCTGAGTTTTATTTTCTTTTAATTTCAACATATGTCACCAGAAAACATACTGAAACTCAAAGCTTTCAAATGAAAGGTTAATTTCACTGCTATTTCTGACTCATTAATACTTAAAATTGCCTGTAAGAGGTGAGGTGACATTTTGTCATACAGGTGCAATCACACGCTGCCCATATAGGACTGACTTCCAAAACATCCAGGTCAGAATCCAGTGAGAATATTTACGGACCAGTGTCTCCCCATCCCGACAGTGGTAGCACTGACTACCGTGATCTGTTGGCCCCAGAGAATTCCCCAGGCACCCACTCTAACAGAGTGTTTCAGGAAGATGTGTAGGTAGAACCATGAGTATGAAATGCGTCAGGGTAGGCACTGGACCTAGAAGCAGCATGAACAGACTCAATTGATGGCGATCTCTGCAACTAACAACCAACTTCCAGGATCCTTGGGGGATTTCTCTGAGACACAGGGCCACCTCAGACTAGTGTGTTTCATTCACAAGAGCTAGTTCCATGCCTCGAAGCACAGATTCATGTTAGCAAATACACAGAACAGCAGAAAAGTTCCTCTTCAGAATTAATTCATCGCATGTATCTACATCAGGTCCACTGAAAATAGCAAGTGCTACTATACAGGGTGCATGGAAGGCCTCACGTTGATTTCAGAATAGTAATTTCTAACATTTGGTAGGTAGTGATCCTTAGTGAGCTATAATATTTGGTTTTGCATTATTAATGTATTGATTTAGCTACGTAAAAGCCATCTCTTGCCATATCCTATTGAGACAATTCGAAAGCACAATGAGCTGGGAGACAACTGGACATTTTTTTAAGGAGGGAAGTGGTGCAAAAGCAATTTACATTTGTGAGTTCAGTGTTGCAAAATGACAAAAGTAAAGCTCTTTACTCAAGGAAACAAACAAAAAAATCTTACAGCTTGGCCCTGAGACAAGGCGACAGAGGCACCAATGGTATGTATCACCAAGGCATCATATTCAGGCAAACTGTCAGTGTTGGTAGAGGTCCTGAAACCTTTCTTAGCGAGAGGTTGAAGAAAAGAATTTTGTACCATTTCCCATTGTGCTGAACAAGAATTTGCCTGGAAGCCTTGCTTGACAGATTGGCCCCTATTCCCACTATGATTTGTGCTACAGTGAAACACGAGTGTCTAATGCATGGGCCGTAATGCAGTGACAGGCTAGCTTCAGTTCTTCTGAAAAATGATACAGAGATGAAAGGACGGGCTCTGCTCCACCTTTCATGCTTTTCATATTTGCATTTGGAGTGTACACAGGCAGGACCCCAGACAGAACTGACAGACAATTAAAAGGCCACTCAATACAAGCAGGTGTATCTGTGTGACACATGACCTCTGTGAGCACACAATATCATAGGGCATAAAACAACGTCTTGCTATCAGCCTGAAGTCAAAGGAGAATTATATTAAGCCCTGCCAAGAGGTTAACTTCTCTTCAGCAGGAGCTTTGTTATGACTGTGTCTTTCTTATCAAAATTTTGGGATTCCTTTTTCCTGAGGGAACTTAATCTTCCAGATTTGGGTCAGGGGGTATAATAAGTAACACAAAGAAGTAAACACTATGAAATTCTAAGAGGCAAGTAGGACGTATTTTTTAGAATTTAGTTAAAGGGAGTACTGTCTTAAATGAACGCTGAGAATGCAAGCATGGTGGATGCAATTTGTCCTTTGAAAAAGCTGCTTAGAAAAGTAGTAAAATAAAAGATCCTTGTAAATTTGTGTAAGTCCTAATTGGGAAAAAAAAAAAAGGCAACAATAGGTGTATTTTAGGCATAGTATGTTGTGTAAGGATTTGACATAGAGAAACAGATTTTAAGAGTGTTCTCATTTCCACCTGCTCATCTTGCCTTGTACATTCTAGTGGAAACCCTACAGTACGTATTGTTATTTTTGAAAGTGAAAAATTCGAGATTTTAAAAAGTCATTGTTACATAAAGAGGATGTTTATTTTGGCAAAATGAGAGTCCTCAAAACAGTAAAATTATACAGTTCATTTCCACCAGATGTTGAATATCCTATTTTTTCTTTTTTTTTTT
>VWZT01004852.1:66313-80479 GCA_013397055.1 Pachycephala philippinensis | reverse complement strand
GAATAGGACTATGTAATGTGAAGGAATATAGACAAATGCTGTGAGGCACTTTATTGTTGGCTTGCTGGCATATTTATGTTACATAATGGGTGTTACAGAATAATGTTTTCTCTGTTCTATGCCAAATGCACTCTGAAATATTTGCAGTATCATAGAACAGATGGAAATTAAAGTAGTGGTTAAGCTAAAATCTGTTCTCCTTGATCGTATGTTGCAAGGATGGTTTTAAAAAACTTTCAAAACAAACTTTCTAGGTATTTAAGATGTGTAAATATGAATATAGAAAATGCAGTGCAGAGTGATTAAACACATGGTAAATATCCTGGTTTTGATTTTACTTGAACTGAAACAGCAGATAAAATGCTTGAAATGTTGTCAATACTTTTGTACTAAGGAGAAGAAAACATCTTGTATATGTGTGTCCATTGTACTTAATTTGAATGATTTTTTTTCTTCTTGAACATGTAATCCAAGCAGAAAATAGGATGCTTGAATAATTGGCATGCTTCTGATGTTTGATGGCTTCCATAATTCCTAGTTTGGATGCTGTAGGGCTACATTCAATTTATATGAGGATGAGTTGCTACAAAACTGTGAAGGGATAATTTTCCAGAGTTTCAGTTTATTTTGTCAATTTTCGTGGAATTTTTTGTTGTTCTTATTGTTCATTTGTTCTAAGGTTTCATTTGAATCTATAAAAAGCATTGTCAAAAAAAAAAAATTAGGAAGAGAAAAATCCCTGAAGAAATTGATTGGTATTTTAATATTCAAATATGACAGCATAACAATGGGAAAAAATATTTATTTTACAAATGCAACAGTTTTCAATTTGCAAAAACAGTTAAAAAAATTAATGCTGAATGTCAAAGATAATTTGCCACATTTGTCCTCTCTTCCCTTTCTGAGCATCTCCCATTTCCATACTAGGTGCAGGTGGACAAAGTAAGTTAAACTGCGAAAGCAGCGGGAGAAAGACTGCAATGGAACAAGGACTATGTAATGTGAGCAGATGTTACGGAAGTTGGACTGGCAAATTAATCAGAAGACAGGCTTGAATCTGAGATGAGTGCCTGCTAATTCAGGTTTTACTGCCCTGGCAACTACAGGTTTGTCCCTTTCCTTCTCCTGGGAATGAGCATACCATCTTCTGTTACCTTTTCTGAATGGGTGCTTATGGGAATCTGATTCTAAAGTACCTGGAAAGTATCTGGCTTCAATGCTAAAATTGGGTAGGGTTGTTTACAGTTCCCTGTCATTGTTGACCATCGTGTTAATCATCATTCAGTGAAAATGTGACCTTTCCAGCACAAAGTGGTGAGCCATGGGAAACTATATCCAGAGAATACCTTTAAAAGAAATGTTAACAAAGGAGCACGCAATACTTCAGAACATTTCTGCCATTTTTTTAAAGCATTTGGGATTCGTCTTTAGAAATCAAATTTACTAATCTAATTGTGATAATTCATGTTTCATTCTGTGTCTTCAATCTACCACAATTTCAGAAAATAGTGGAAGCTAGAGTGTTGTTTTGGTAGAAATGGTAGAAAAAGGCAAGTATTAATGTTATTTTAAGATCTGAAGGTTAGAAGGGGAAAGCAGGAACAAGCTTTAATGTTAACAACTAACCTATTCTGAAACAAAGAGATAACATAATGAGGAGGCCTATTGATTAGAAAAAGCAGGGAGTGCTTGTTCCAACAGCCTTACCTCTATGAGCCTGGTCTTCATGAAACTTACCTCTGCACTGGGATGAAATCATCACCTGGAAATTAGAAATGAATAGATATTATTTTTTAATTTAACATTCACACAAGTACCATTTCATCATTTGCAGTGATACGTCTTATGCTTGACCATGTTGACACCATTTCCCTAATTCGCTCTAAATGCTTCATTGTGAATGACAGCGGAATGCTCATTATAGTGGCAGTAACTTAAGAGAGGCAACTCACTCTGTGCAGCAAGGAACCCTTTAGAATAAAGAAAAATGTAGAATAAATTAAGTTGATAACAAAAAAAGAATTTGTAGTATTGTTAGCTTCCTTGTTCTACTGAGGAATATAAGATGGTAGCTCATAGTACTGGCCCTTCCTTAGCCTAGAGTATTTTGAAATTTATCTGAAAGGAAACCTACAGGGGATCATTAAGAGAGGCGAGCAAAACTAGGAGAAACATTACGGCACTTTAAAGCTTCTGTGGGAATTTTTACTTGGTGAAATTACTTACATACGTCTACCTGGAAATTCCTCGGGGAATTTTATCAACTTTTTTCCTCTTTTTCCCTTCAACTGAAATCAAGATCAATTCACAAAGCCTTCTAGTACTTGACACAACAAACAAATGTGTTGACATGATTAGCAGTGTTTAGAACACCAGTTCTCAGAAGCAAGAGAGACTACAGGCTGTAGCATTAGTCTGTCGAGCCATCAAGTCAGACCCTTTTTCTTACCTTTCTGAGACAGAGAGACTCTTAAATTGAATAATTGTCATTTTCCAGCTTTCAGTGAGGCCAGAAATCACTAAAGATCTCATTTAAACTTTCTGTTCTAGTTCTCAAGCAAATTTACGATAGAGGTCAGTCCTTTAGCAAGATTTCTGGAGGGAATTCTTCATCAAAACAGATGGGGTTTTTTCCCATTGTAGTTTAAACTATCTTCCATCAATTTTTCTTCTCATTTCACTCATTTTATTATGACCTTCATAGGATAAAAGAACAGTACAACCGTGCCTTTTCTCTGAGTATTGTGCTTCTCAGTATATTATGTAGTTAATATTGATTATAAATCACAGTGAACTCAATGAATGCCTTCCTACTCCTGTACCTCTCCATTACAGGCATTCTTATGCTTCTAACCATGCTTGGAAATATTACTATTTTTATATTTCTTCTACAGAAAGATTGTGAGTTCATTGTAGTTTTACAGATAGAACAAACCCAGAAATATCCCAGACAATCTATCAAAGCACAAGATTATGAAAAGTTATTTTCTTCTAACTGAGATCAATAAATGCACATTAACCTAATTATCCTAACAATTGAGTTTAGCAAGTTAATAGGATCTGACATCTGTAATGAAAAGCAAAGATAGTGATACATGAGGGAGAGCAAAAGAGTACATTGGAAGAAGCTTATGTGTTTTAAATAACTTTTCTGTACAAGTTTAGAGCTTATGGATGGGAACATCTGGAGGGTCTGGAGGCTGACAGTCAGTTTGAAAGAAGCATGGCTGTGGCAAAGGCAGGCATATTGGAGCCCTTTCCTGTTGCCAAGAACTTAAATAAAGCATCTCTCAGCATGAAGGAGTGGAGGATATTTGACATATGTTGGTTGGGTTGTTTTTTTGTGCAATATTGTCAGAGACTACCAGACCAGGTGTGCAGTTCCACTCAGAAACAAACAGTGATTATGGAGTGCTAACCACACCTTAAATGAAAATCTAAACTCTTCCTTGTTGCTGGGCTGAGGCAAAGCTGAATCATAGTTTCTGAACACAAAAGTTTGATTTAACAAGATAATTTTCTGGTGCTGTATCTATTCTGTTTTTCATTCATTAATTTTCTGCACTGAAATGAGATCAAGCTCCCTCCCCCACCATTTTTTTTGTCTTTCCAGTGACAAAGTACAGGGCAAAATTTTCCCATTCTCATTCCATATTTTAACTAAAGAAACACTGTGCATTTGCATATTGTGATTCAAACCACCACACATATAAAGACAAAATTATAATATATGTGGCAAAATCACAGCAGTGTGTTTTTGTTTGTTAAGTAAAACAAATTCCGAACTGGCTCCTGAGCGTCAACAGTTGATATTTACTTAAGAAAAAAAAAAGAAAAAAGAAAGGTGTGAAAGTGTCTCAGCTCAAATTTCTGCAGTACAAGAAAACCTGAATAACACCTTAAGCCGTTAAAACTCTTCCTCCAAAACTTCTGCCTGCTAGGAGGCACTGTTTCTTCTAACAGTGCCACGAATTGTTTTCATCACCTTAGCCCAACTTCCCCCTCACTCAGACATGGTTCTGGATGGACTAGGCACATGAGACTGGTTTTCATTATGAGACCCAGAAAAAGCATGGGTAGGGGTAATACAAGAGGTATGTGTGACAATCAGAGAGGAACACAGTTACAAAACAAGAATAATCAAGAGCAGCCTTAGGAATGAGGCTGTACATAGCAGTTTCCATCTGAAGACCTCAAAGGACTTTGCCAGGACTGATTAATTAATTGTCACAGTAGCCATGAGAGTTTATAACATTACAAATAAGTTTTGCAGAGGAAGATCTGAGCTGGCTATTGGTGTTCTTGGGGCACCTCAGGCAGTTGTAAGTTTACACCAGCTCAGAACTGGAAGACTCCATCTAACAAGAGTTTGCCTTGACCCTGTTAGACACAGGAAAGATCCAGCAAAACCACAGAGAAGTGATGCAGATGACGAGTTTGGATTAGGTAGAAAGTTAATGTCAGAGAGGACTGCAGGAGTATATATCTTGCACAGTTGAAAAAAGGATGAGAAGGCTTTTTGCAGGGTAATGTGGCTTTGTTGTTAACCAAAATTGTGTTGAGAAAAGTGACAGAAGAACAGCACGGGACCCAAGTTGACTATGAGAAAGAGGAGAAAAGAGATGCTTGGAGAGTTTCTTCTGTTTAGAGTCTACATCACAGACCACTACCTTTTCCCATTTAAAGCAACATTTATTTCTTTGTGGGCTTTGCCTTAACTTGTCTCATTGTATCAGCATGCTGAGAACACCCTAAGAGGATATACCTTATATTTGTCTCTCTCCAAAAGTTAATGAAATCAAAAATTTAGAGTTATCAACCAAAAATATCAATTAAAGACAAAAGAGTGACACACTTTCCTCTGAGGAGTGCCTACTTCTTCTCCATTTGCCTTATTCATGCAATGGAAACAGAAATATAAAAACGAATGTATTGTCTTTGTTTGCATATCGTGTGAGCCACAAAAGCACAGTAAATGCAACAATATAAGGAAACTGAGTAAATGAATTTACTTCAATGGGAGCAGTGTAGTGTTTTAGTGTCATTTGGATTTTATTATTGTTTTATTTACTGTGTATGTGTAGCTTATCTGAAAATTATCATGCCACTGATTTTCAAACTATTAAATACTACCTGAAAGAAAACTTTTTTAATTCTTATAATAACAAAGGTATTTTTCTTTCTATTTTTCTATATTATTACTAGAATAAATTACAATCTTTATTTCTACTATATTCCAAGCCCTTCATATTATGTACTATTTTCTGCCTCATTGAAAATATGTTCTTGTTAAGAATACTTTGGGAAATTATTAGGTTTCAATTTTAAATGTATATGAGAGAAAATTTGTGAGAACAATTTCTCAAAACTGACAGCTTAGACATGTCACTTTAGTGTATATTACATGGCAATAAAGTGGAACTGAATATTGTTGGTATCAGCCTATAGTCTTTCTAATGACAACTACTGTAGAGTCAACTTTATAATGCATTTTAGATAAAGTAACAGACAAAATAAATGATAAAATATAGATGATAGTTCATATTTTTTTACCCTTTCTTTATCATTTATTAAGAATTCTGGATATAAGAAAGAATTGCATGCCAATTTTGTTTACAATCCATGTAATTTGTTATGAAAATATATATGGTACACTCCCATAATATCCTGTACATATATTTAACCTTCAACAATTATTCTGGAAGTTTGATAAAATATGTACTCATTGACTTGGCCAAAACTGACTTCTCTTTTTATTCATTGTTCAGTTGTGGCAGATGAAACAATATTTACTTTCTCTGTAAGTAACAAGGAGAATTTTTCCTTTGGTAACAAGCAGGAGGTAAAGACAAAGTTCATATTATTTGTCTTTGTTCAGAAATGTTTGAATTTTTCAAATTAATTTGTATGTAGTGCCACAGAATGTGTTGTTCTTTTTTTCCTAATTAAAACACAGCAAGTTCAGACTAAGTCTACCAAATTTAGATGTTGACAATGTGTCAGTTCGTAAATAAACATTCTTAGGAGCAAGGGAGGTGAAACATTCAATTAGTGGACTGGGTCCTCAGCTGTTACAAGGAAGAATAAATTTTTATTATTTCATATTCTGTCAAAGTCTGGCACAGCCATCTGAGTAGAAAAGGAGGAATACTTAAAATTCATTTTGGTATTCATAACAAGTCCAATTTTGAAAGGTCAGATCTTCATCATTTATGGTGGTTCAGTGAGTCAGCAATATTGTGGACAAAGAATGGGTTGGCAGGTCTGATGGTATCAGAGTGGAGCCAGCAGGGCAGAAGTGCCTCCTGAAAAATTCACAGGTGGAGCACCTAACTCAGTCATTTTGGTGACTGAAAAGTGGATTTCTATTTTGGGCATAACGGGCAAGGTTTGAGTAGGTAACAGGGGAGGTTTTGGTGCCAGTCACAGCTGGCTCCAGGTGACTCAGCAATAGATGGAAGCAACCTGTCAGATGCCAAAACTTTAACTCATGTGAGGATCATGTGGCACCTCTGCTTAGACATATTTGGGAGAAAGTGGCAGCTGTTGCACACAGGAGACCCAGGAGGGGACAAACGAGGAAACACAAAAGGTAAAATGAGAGGAGGCAGGTGAGGATGCACGTGAGGACACAGGAAGGAGGTGTGGATGGGAACATGGGAGGACACACAAAAAGAAGTTTGAAGAGAAATGTGAAGAGATGCATTTAGAGAAACAAATTGGAAGAGTCATTGTGGGGAATGACTGGAGATGCACTCTTAGGATGAGGTGCTCTGTGACAGAGTTAGGGCCCTCTAGGGGGATGTGGAGGACCCATGCTGGGTCAGGAACTTCCCTGAGGGAACTGCAGCCTGTGGAGGAGCCCGAGATGATACCTCTTTGCCCACAAAACTCTCCAGGCAGATGAGGGACTATAAGGGAAATACGGACATTTTCTCCCCTTACTAAAATATTAACTGACCTAATTTATCCAGAACTATAATGATTTAGGAGTATTTTAAATGGTCTTTAAATACCTGTTTTTGTGAAGAATGAGATTAAGGTGTGCTGTGTGATACGTTTCAGTCTTCCGAGATTAGAAATAAGCAATAATAAGAAATAATTCTAGTAAGATTATAAATAAGCAGTCTTCATTGTAACAACAGAAAGCATCTCTTTTCTGTCTTCATGGAGATACCTAACAGTGACAGTAAATATTACCTGTTCTGTGATAAAGTACATTCTCTGAGTGGAAAACCCAAGTGTTTGGGATTTTTTAAAAGAAAAAACATTATTTGGCTGGTGGATTGTTTTTAGAATATCGGGTGGTTGACACCATTGAAAGAAATCCCTGGGAGTATAGTTCAGGCAAAGACTTTGGTTTTGGTGAAGTTTTGCTGATTGCTGAATTTTTTTTTTCTTTATTTTGAAATGGCAAATGCTTCATTGCTCTTCAGTGTGCTAATATATTATTGTGCCAAAAATAAAAAAGTGAGTCCTTTGGGGTTGGAAATATTTTCAAATATACAATAAAAGATCTGTTTTTCTAAAAAGGACTTGAAAAAAAAATTGAAAAAAAAAAAGTTGAAAATTGTAAAGAAGTGGAAGAAATTGATTTGTTTAACAAACAATTTTCAGTTAACAAATATGCTTTCTCATGTTATTAATTTTGTCATTTTTTTTTCTAGCTTGAGCAAACCAAGAAAAAATTCTCTCAGTGTTGTTTTTTAATGATCAGATTTTTGATAGCTGAATCAAGATGTAGAATTACATTTACTATAGACACACTCTTGTTTTTTCTTCCTTAAGAAACTTGATTATCTAGTGTTTCTATCTCAAAATTAAAGCAAAGGGAAATAACAGTTACAGAACAGTTGTTCTACTGTTATATAGACACTATGATTAAGAATAATTTCTAGATGTTCATTTTCTGAAGGGCTACTGCATATTTTGCACGTTATAGAGATCTAATCTCAGTTCACATCCTAGGAACCATTCCTTTGAATGAAATTTATGATTAACTTCTTTCCTAGACAGATGCCGGTAGCATCTCTTAACAGCTTTTCATCATCGTTACTTGTGTAGAATTGATCTGAAATTTATAAAATACGGATTAGCAAATCTAAAAATGCAGAGAGATATATTTAGCTGAACACAGTCGACTGTAAGTTTTTCATGATGTAAAGAAGGATACAGAACACCTGTCACTTATGAAGTAGTGTTCAGATTTGTGTTCAGTTTTGGATCCTTCACTACAGGAAGGACATTGAGGTGCTGGACTATGTTCAGAGAAGGACAAAGAAGCTGGGAAGGGGCTGAAGCACAGTGTTAAGCCTGGAGTAAAGAAGGCTGAGAGGTACCTTATCACTCTCTGCAACTACCTGAAGGGAGACTGTGGTGAGGTGGGGGTCAGTCTCTTATCCTGGGTAACAAGCAATAGGACAAGGGAAAATGGCCTCAATTTGCCTCAGAAAAGGTTTAGAATGGCTTTTAGGAAAGACTTCTTCACCAAAAGAGTGTCAACCACTGGAAGAGGCTGCCCAGGGAAGCGGCTGAGCCACCATTCCTGAAGCTATTTAAAAGATGTGCAAACAGGGCAGTGGGGGACATGGTCTGGTCTTGAGCTTGGCATTGCTGGGTTAATGGCTGGACTCAAAGATCTTAATGGTCATTTCAAACTACATGATTCTATGTGAGATTGTAAATCTACTTATCTGTTGTGCAGCATAAACAAGAGAAACAATTAATAAGAATGAAACACATAATTTTAATTAAAATTTCTTATGCTTGACATCAAAGAAATAAAATAGTGTAAAATAAAGACTTAAGTAACGATTTTTTTTCTTAAGAAACAAAACTACTTATTAATCTATTAATTACATCAGTAACCACTCAAATTTCAAATTTTTTCATGTTCTAAGTTTCTCTTCCTTTCTGACTTGCTTTTCTTTGATTTTCTCTCCCCTCTAGTATGTGACAGATTTGTGACATCAAACACGAGGCACCTTTAACACTACAATACACAGTTTTCTATGCTTGCTGGAGAGTTAGTGCTGGACAGAACACAGACTTTATTCCTATGGTTGGTGCAAGAACCCAGGAAAATGAGAGTTTCGCTGTAAAACTTCAAGGGAACAGATTAATGACAAGTCCTTACTCCTTTTAACTCTTCTCATGACTAATTAAAAAATGCTAGAATTCCATCTTCAGAAGTACCAAATACATGCAGCTTCTTTAGTCTTCCAGTAATAATGAAATATTGTGCAAAGCAACTTTAAAAATAAATAAATCTGATGCATGTTTGGGCTTTCTTCAGGAAACTGCTGATTAATTGTGATACAGATTGTTTATTAATTTTGCTTCTCTAGAAGAGTCAGATCTTGGGAAATGTAATTGTGGTGCACAGCCTGTGTTCTGAACATATGAAAGTTTTAATCTTTCTCCCTGAGAGTCCTTCAGACAAAATTATTCCTATCTGCAGCTGCCATTTATACACAGTATTTGCAAACAAAGTCAAAACAAAAAACTACATGATTTCAAACTACTATACTACAAGACTGGCAGCAACAGCATATATGGTAAAACTCTTCAGAGTACTTATTAAGTTTTTCTGAAAATATTATTAGAGGGATTTGGTACTAAAAGATGTCTGTAGACCTCCTTGAAGTCTATAGTTTACAAGGGCAATGGAATTCTGATCATAACCTGTGGGCTGTAGACAGTGGCATTTAAAACACTGCTTACTTCTCTCAAAGGGACAGTGTGAAAGTAAAATCACTGTATAATATTTTCAAAACACTTTGAGATCCTCACATAAAAAGAACATAACAGTTCAAAGTAACATTTTTTTTTCCAGTAGGGAATGTTTGTGACTTTGGTTTCAGTGTCCACATCTATTAGGCTCTTATACGTTTCCAGAACTCAATTAGATCCCAGTATGTATTTCCTGAGAAAATCTTTTAAATGAGTAGAAAAAATAAAATAAACTTGGTTACCTGTATATAAACCAGGCCTTTCTATCCTTGGTGATGACATTGTACTGTAGCTGTGGTGTCATAAGCACTAATGGAGAAAAAGAGCTGGAGTACAGGTTGTCAAGAAATCTTTAGAAACCAATTAAGTGAAGTTTGTCAAACTAAAGAGGCCCTAACCTACAGGGAGAGCTAATAGCTTTATTTCAAAGACAAAGTTACAGCTCAGTGTAGGGCCTCTGCAGCCCATCTAGTTCTTGTTGAAATAACCTACTTTTAAAATGCCAAGATTTGTTTTGATTCTCTTTTTAGTTTTGTTTCACTAATATTTTATTTTAGTTAAAATTTTGCTTGGCTAACATGACAATGTGTGTGTGTGTGCGTGTTTAATTTCTCCAGCACTGTAGATATAAACTTTCTCCTAGCTAATATCACAAAATGTAACAAGGAGTTAAGTTGGAGTCGCAAAGTCTGCAGTTCGTAACTTGACATCCTGTCTTTGCAGAGTCCACTCTGCAGCTGACACAAAGCTCTATTTAATGTGCTGCCAATCACTTCTAGTCAAGTACAGTACTGTAAATCCTCGAGTACTCTTTCAAAATGATTTTGTTTATATCTTTTTCCATTTAATCTGTTTTTCTCTCACCATACAGTGACGTGTAAATCCAAGCAAAATTGCCAGTATTGGCTCCAGGAAAAAGAGTTATCCTTTAAATTGCTTTCATCTTCTCTGAAAGACTTCTAGGAAGCAACCAGCTTGCTGAGGTGTAAGAGAGGCTATGAAGTCTCTATGTAAGCTTCAAATAATCAGAAATGTACTATTAAATATATATTACTACTGCAGATTTGAAGGACAGAAGTTCACAGGTAGTTACAGAAGGGTTTAGCTACAGCTAATAGCATCAGTAACTCAATTGTATTTGATTATTCATCTGACACCTTAGGCGAACCTTTTCTTAGCCCTCCTCAAGTGTCCCTTACTTGGTCAGCTTTGCACCCACACAGGCTGTTCACTTGGTTCAGTCTTGACCCATACCAGCTTTCCTGGTTTTTCTTCCTCCATTTTGCGACCCAGTCATATCATCTTTGACATTATCCTTTTCTCAACCTCTCCTGTGTAATTGTTCTGTGCCTTCTTACAATCCCTTGGGTTCCTTCCCTCTGCTTTCTCTTTCTCCTTTTTTTTTTTTCCCAGTGATATCAAGAAGACTTTTCTGCACTTTATGCTGCTTCTTCTTTGTGCAGGCCTGTCCCACCAGCTGCAGCGGCTGCATGTGAGGCTCCTGCTCTCAGCAAGAAGCAAATGTCTGCACTTATCACAACTACACTGACTTCCTTCACGTTGTACTTGATCTCCTTCTCCTCAGATCTGTATTCATCCTAGCTGAACAAATCTTATCCAGGTTAACACAGACGAACTGAGCTGCCATGATGCCATTCTTCAAACCCTTTTATTCTTTCTGCTTCTCTTTTTTTCCTCACAGTATCCTGTCTTATCTCCTTTCTCTCTCCCACTGGTTCCAATACATCCACTCTAATCTCCTCCCTCTTTCCTGATGGCCTTTTACAGTACAGAACCACACAGAGAATAACTGTTCTGCAAAACCAGTACTATTCAGCAAAATGATTCAGTTTTTCCTATCATAGGAAAAAGTCTGCTTGACTCTGCTTTATTCTAAAAACTTCAACCTTCTTTTTATCAGTGTGGTCACTGAGATTAATGTTTTCAATTGCTGTTCAGTACTAATTTCTAGTAATATTCTATGCTTTTTCAAACCCACTCTGTATGTCCAAAATAATTGAAATTACTATCAACTAATTTCCTAAATACCATCTGAACCCAAAATTCCGCAAAGTATGCATTCCATGATTTATTGTGACAAAGGTAGTTATCTTATTCTTCTTGCAAGCAGGACTTCTCTTGATTTTATGTTTACTCTGGTTTTCATATTTCCTTTTTGACTGGTCTTTCACTCTTTGATTGAATAGTCTCTATCACCTCCTACAGATTTCTGAGGGTGCCACAAAAATCAGTTTCTGTTTCCTTTTTTCATAGTATGAATGGTAGCTGGGGCAAGGACTGACGCCCTCTGTGATAAGGGTTGCACTTAGTGTCTCTTCAACCCAGAAGTCTGACTTTCTATGGGTTGCAGTCCAATAAGGAAACAGAATAATGGAGAAGCATCAGACACGGGAGATAATCTGAATGCCAGCCTGACTTCTCATACCACCGTTCTTACGTGCAGACTCTTAATCAAGAGCAACTATGCAACATGTTTTGAAAACAAAACCTAACTTGTTTCCTTTTGACCAAAGAAAATACTGGGCTACTTCTCAGGAATCCTCATGAATTACTACCTGCCAGCTGCAGGTGAACCTGCCTGGGAATGTAATTATAAAATTTTGCTTCCTTCTACAATTATTCTCAAACTTTTTCACAAAAAAATTTTTTTCTTCCTCTGAAGTGGGAAGGAGCTGCACCTACACTGTGAGAGAAGTGCACTTATGTCATCAGAGATGCACACTGCAGTCAGTGCTGGATTGCATAGGGAAAAATTCCTGAGAAGCCTTCTGGTAATCCTCACAAACACTGAGAAGAAGACTTGTTCCCCATATATGCCTCTTTATCTATACATCCAAGAATTCTCAAAAAAATTTTAGTCAGAAATGGTGGAATAAAAGAATCAAGACTTACAAAAGTTGATGCGTAGGACCAGGAGTGTAAAGCTCACAGTGGAGTTTCTCCATCCATTATAATGGACACAGGCAGTGCCGCCACGACAATCTCTATTATTTCCATCTCTATTATTATCTTCAATTTGATCATGTCTCTAGATAGATATTGTTGTGAAAAAAAGTCTATGTTTAACTGATTCTCTGTGATACACTATTTCCCGAGCATTCATAATTCTCCAGTTGTTTCTGTCAGCTGAATATTGCACACATCCACTGCTGCAGTAGCTTTTTTTATGGTTCTGAGAAATGTCATCAGATGACATCCACCCAGACTGCACCTGTGAAAATTTCTACTGCTTCCACCACACAACAAATATTAATTTTGTAATTATATTCAACATTGGATGATTCTTTTCATTTTCAAACTATAGGCTATCACTACTGCTTTTGTAATTTCCTGTGAATTTACAAACATTTAACAATTGTCTTCAACTGGACAAGTCTTCACCAGACAGTTTTAAAAATAATAATGTTCATGCTCTTTACTATGTTAGTCTTCATAATCCTCTTCAAGCAATTCAATATCCCTACATTCTCTACAGAAATCAGTATATTTAGATTTCTTGTAAAACTATGTTTTGCACAATGCCTATGGAGGACTTAGCAATGCTGTCTCATTATTTTCTTATGAAATGTCATCTGTGTGTTTCTACAGATTCTCTCACACTGTAGTTGGTCCATAAATTCCCTGGGACATGACGTGTCTTCTTGGTTTGTGTTTTAAAATGTCTGACCATAGGAATGCGGGCAATGGATAGCACACAGATCTAGTAATAGTGATGCCAACAGCAAAAGCACTAATAATGTCACCTCTGGCCTGGTGGTTTTGGAATTGATTCTAGATCATGCTGCTAATTTTGCTGCTGAAACACAGAGTTGCTGAAGACACATATAAACAGAAATAGCACTTTTGCAGCTTGAATCTGTACCGTGAATGTTTCTGTAGTAAGTCAGAATCTGATGAGTGTATTTTTGTCCATGAGGCAAAGAGCGATGAGATTCCTCAGCAAGTGCTAGCATTGGTGCTGAAGTGATAGACTCTTGATTGGCAGTGAAAATGTCAGCAAATCTTCCATTTCCAGGTGGTTTCATGACATACAGCTAATTTAAGCTTATCTATAGGCATTGGCCAAATTTAGAAAAATAACAGCAAGAAAATGAATGATACATTGGTTTTGATGAGTATAAAACTTACTTAGGGATCATCATGCTATGCAGCATCCCTTGAGTGACACGATTGTACCTGATTGTGCTACTTCTAATGGGTTGGAGGGGGGTGCTTAAGGGAGTGGAGTAATAGTATTTTCTTTTTTGGATCAGGTGAATGGAGATGATTTTATTTTGAAATCACTGAAAATTCATTCATAATTTAGTTGAAGATATTACTCCTAAAATATTGCCATTTTCAGTGGGAAATCTATCTATTTAGATCCACCAAAAAATTGTACTAACATTGAAAACTATACAAATAATATAATAT
>VWZT01004852.1:46994-66284 GCA_013397055.1 Pachycephala philippinensis | reverse complement strand
TTTTAAATTAGCACAATGAAAATAGGTAAATGAATAAATAAATAAATAAATAAATACCTTGTATAGACAAAAATTTCTGTATTATGTGACAGTTTTACAATATAGGAAAATTTGTAGTGAATACTGTTACACAGGTTGGCTAAGTGGATTATCCAGTATGGTGTCTGAATAAACATATTGGCAATAGCTGAAATTTGGTGCTGCACTACTTTTCAGCATTTAAAATGAATACCAGAGTATTAGGGTGTTACTGGTCATAATGCCATGACATGTGGATGCTCTAAAGACTGGCACACTAACACCCCTGTTCTAAGTCAACTGTGTCTGCCTAAATTACAAGTCATCAACACAAATATGATAGGCATGGAGATTCAGACTTTTCTTGGTTTATATATATACATATAGATATATACATATACCTGTTTACTGTGCATTCTCATTTTTTATTTAGAAAGACATAGAGAGCAGGACCTCCAAGATAAGATGCAATTGATTTCACTTCCTTTTAGTTCAGCTTTAGGATATTTTCAATACCTCACTTTTGAAGTGATCTGTTTTTCACGTGTTTTACCCACAGTTCAGCTCACAATCTTTCATGAAGTGCGGCAGAGAACAAAAGCCTTTGCTTAAAAACTTTGTAGGGACCAGTTTTCTGTTGGATTCACACATTACACGAACATTACTTTTGCATTTCTATGCCTGCTGTTAAATTTGTGTGATCACTTTTCTGTTCTTCATTATACAGCTTCTAGGGATGTGCAAAAGAGTTAATCAACATTGTAGTGTTTCATAGTTTATAGAGGGTGGTAAACACGAAAGTAAAAAGGCTTGTAATTTGTAATGAAAGGCATTGTAGTACTCCACTCTTTAGATTTTCATTGAAATTTTGCCACTTATTTCAAAATTTGTAGCTGGGACACAGAGGTTTTTTGTTTCTGATACTGATTTTACCAATGTTTTACCACTGGTTTTATGACTACGTCATCAGACCATCTTTACTGTGAAATAGCAGTTCCAGAATGCTATATTCATATTAATCTGGTTTCTAGAAAAGATAAACTGCAAGAAAATTCATTCAGGAAGGACAAGGATCCAATTCTCACCTTCTTTTCATTTCCAATGAACTGGATTTTTAGTCATCCATTGATTCACATCTACAGCTGAGAGTTACGCAATGTTTCTGCTGGCAAATAATTTTGGTTACGACAACAACAACAACAACAACAACAACAACAACAACAACAACAACAGTGATATTAGACTGCCAGAACAATTACATTTATAATAAAGAGATATGCTAGTGATCACTTCACAACTGAAATAGGTGATTTCAGAAGCAGACTGATCACCAGATTTAGAGGTCAGCAGTCTACAGGGTTGAGGTAATTGTTTTCCAGGTGGCAGAGAAATATCAGCCATACTCTACTCAGATATGGTAGCTGGCAGTAGTCATAATTCTATTAGCTCTTCCTTTCCTTTCCTCTTCTCTTCCTTTTTTTTTTTTTTTTTTTGCCCCAAATATAATTATAATTTTTCAGTGACAATAATGAACTACCTTCATGGAAGAATCAATGGCGAGTTAATTTTTTGTGCCTTACAAAGTTAGTAGTTTTGAACCATTAAATTCTTTAAAAGGGACAGAGTCTCTCTGTTCCAGTGAGATACAAAGTAATTGCTTGTAGCACAGCCGCAGATACTGAACCACAAGTTATGACATTTTTCTACTTAGGGAGATTTTCTGGACACTCTTTGGACTGAGAGAGAGAGAGATAGAGGTGAATCACCACACCAAACTCGTCATGCTAAAACATGCATTTTGTTTCCCATGTTAGCATCTTATATTATACATTTATACATAATTTTGGATTTTATCATCAATTCCATATAAGTTGCTTAGAAAATTACTATTTCAGTAAATGTCTCTTTTGTTCTCTTCATCAGTGTTGTCCAAAATACCTCTTCTCATGATGATATATTGTGGGGAGGTGTCCTGTTTTGATGACTTTTGTTGTATTTTGATTTCAAGCCTTTTATATTTTTCAGCATTCATTGTTGTGTATAAAATTATTTTCATTTAACAGTGTATAATTTCAATATGATAAAAAGAATATAGAATATATAAAAAAACATATATCTTTTGTTTAGATAACATTTAAAGCTTTTTCAAATAAAGGGAAGCATACTAGTATCAATTATATATTTTATAAAATTTATTTACTCTTTCATAAGGGATTAGTGAATCAGTTTTATGTACTTCAGAAATATATGGTAGGAAAAGGACCTCAAATAGAGCACATTTTTAACAGTTTGAAATAAAAGACTTTGCTTGTCCAGCTCTTCATGTGAACCCAAATTAGCATTCTGTGTTCATCTTGAGCTTGGATAGATTTGAAGCCTTTCATGTCTAAAACCGCATGATCAAGGGCAAAATCTTTTGCTAGCACTGGAATCTGGAGGGGGAAACAAGACACGCACACATGGCTTTATCACTGTGTGTTTTACTGCAGAGACCATGAAAAAAAATCTCCATTGTGTTTTATTTAATTAAAGCACACTGCCCCCTTTTGAATTTCTTTTTACGAAAAAATAAATCCTTGCTCATTAAAGATGTAGAGACCTACGATATATAGTCTCTTGCCACAATGCTAGCTTTAACTATACTTTAAACAGCTTACAAATGACAGATCCTATATAAAATAATTTGATAGTCCCATAATTAATTCAATTGTGGGAACCTTGCCTGGGTAAGAATGTTTGAATATTGTCCCTCACAAAATATTATCTTCTGGTTAGCTTGGATTTTCACTAGCAGGCAATGGTATGGGAATTACAGTGCAACACAAATGCATCTTTCTTTTAATTTCACCTATGATTTCACATTTTTGAAATTATTAACTGAAATTTTGTATGAAGCAGACTCATCTACTGTATGTATTAAATACATCCATTCCAATTTGCTGTCTATCAAAAATCACAAATAGATTTGGCCTGATGTTAAACACACTTGATCACGAGCACTTTTTAAGTGAAATTTGAACTTGTAAATCATGGTGTCCCTGTCCAATTCAGATGAAATAGGAGAGGCAAAATTTAAAAAGATAGTAGCATGAAGGGCAAATGTAGTGGAGAAATGAGAGGGGATAAAACACGGAGAGAACAAAGATTACAGTGAAGGAAGAGACTAGAAACTTACAATTTATATTATATTCACTGTGGAAAAAACCCTCTAAACTCTATGTGTGAGTAGTTCTGTACACATGCACATCTGAAGGTGAAGGAAATCAGGTTATCTATCTTAATATGTACCTGTAAAAGAATTATCTTTATGTAAAAACAAAACTAAAAAAGAACACTGATAAAAATCAATCTGAAATATTTATATGTGAAGAATAAAATTCCACAGCAAGCTCACCAGAGTTACATCCAAAGGAAAAGAAGTGCAGCAACTTACTATACTTTTGAGAACGCAAAACATTTTTCAGGATATAAACCTTTGTTAACACTTTATTGCAGGGAAATTATTTTAAGAAATTATACAAAAATTTAAAAATTCTTAATAATTTCTGATTTTTCTGCTGCTGTGTCAAGTGTTGATTAAAATCTATGTCAAATTTTCAAGGAGTTTTTGAGGAAATACTGAACATAAGTTCTGACTTGAAAAAGTTACTTGGAACTTAATCTTTTATTTTGAGCTTTTTCACATTATTTTCTCATACTATTTGTCAAGTGACCACAGTTGAGTTATGTAGTTATGTCTAGAGAAAGCTAATTTAATGTGACCGTTTGACAGAAGCTTAAACACACGTTTTATTGCTTTCTGCAGTAAATAAAACAGAAACTGATCATAACATTGCTAATTGTCCAAAACCAAAACAGATTTCTATCTTCAATAAGATCAATTCTGAATATGCAATATCACTGATTTAATAAGACAATTAATTTCAAAAGGATATGAATTTTAAATAATAAATGTACAGTAACAGAAATATAGAATTTAGAAACATTTAGAAAAAATGTTCATATTAATTATTATCTGAGAATAGGACCCACAAAGTCACTGACGAAGTTTACAGGGATGCAAACGTTTCGAGACAAATCAAAAGACCCCATCCAACACTCCATTAGTGTCAGCATCCACAGTCACTATGACTTTTCCTTTACCACACCCTTTGACTGTAGACGTGCCTCCCTAAGCCATGCTCTAAATGAGCCATAGGAATTTTGTGCAGTGTGCTTCATTAATCTGCTGAACTTCACAACACCTATGAACTTCACAGGGACCATTTTTATGATAGTTATTTCATAGTTCTCATCTGGGCGTTTTACCTTCTGACCTCCATATTTCAGGAAGATCTATGGAGAGGGCATGTATGTTCCTGCATGGTGTTCCAATGGCTTCAGTGAAGACTGAAACAAGCTGAGTGTAACCATGGGTCTAACAGCAGGTGCACTGTAAAAAGGAACAAATACTAAACCAGGATAATTGGTAGACTTGTGCTCTAGAACATTCTGATTAAAAAATTTCCTACCTCCTTTCAGGCATCTGAGATGTACTACTATCTCATATTTTGATAAGGAAAATACTTTAAAAAATCCAAACAAACTGAATTGGATCGTCTGATAGCAGTTTTTTGAGAGACTGTGATATTGAGAGGCTTTGCCAAGCATACACAACATTAGTGCTGAAGTGTTTTTTGTGGGGATGTCTAAGTGAAGACTAATAAGGAGGAAAAGCATGGCTAAGAACTGGTCATTCTTTAGCACTGAGTGGCAGTAAAACTTGAAATGTTTGCACTGTTTAATTCTGTAAAGCACTGGCTAGAGAAAGGAGAGCATAGACACTGGAAATGGAAATACTTGAGAAGCCATGAGCTTAGATGAAACTTCATCACAAGTCTAACATCCTTAATAAATCTCCTTTCCCCTAAACAGAAAAAAAATTAATGACAGATATCCAGGAGTACTCTAACCCAGGATGGGATTCACCTTCACGTCTCTGTTCATTACTTTCTATTCAGCTCTTAGGGGTGTGTGGCTCTGCATGTACCATTGTAAAAGAGAAATACAGATAAACATAACAGAATTTAGGTCTGCTAATTTATTATGCTTGTTTCATAGCACTCCTTAGTAGCTACTGTAAGAATAAGAGAGAGGGTAGGCTACTCTGCTGATTACTGCTATGTTTCTACCGGGTTAAACAGGCCACATTCCTTATTGCACAGTTTGAGCATCTTTTCTTTTAGTTTATCTGCCAAGATGCTAGTGGTAAACCATCTTTGAATTAAAGCTGTATTAGATCAAGACTGACACTTCTGTATTTTTGTCTTTGGAGTCTTGCCCTCATTTCTCACATTTGATACATATACATGGTTTTTTTGTCTCACAGCGTCCATGTCCATCTGTTGCAGTGGCATCATGCCCAGCATTCACAAGTTGGTCAGATTGCTCACTATGATATAGCTTGTGATAATTCTAGGGGAACAGTCTTTCAAACACTGGAATTCCTTCCTTTGAAAGACAAACTGAAGGATCAGTATTACATGACTCACTACAACAGGTTGCACCCATCAGCTTTCCTGTGCTGTAGACCAGCTGAAGAGAGGAGAAAAGGAGACACAGGCTTCCTGGGCACTGTGACAGTGAAGGGAAAGTGTCCTTTACTTGGAAAAGAGATCTTGCAATTCACATGAAGGCTTTATTTTTCTATAATAGAAGAAGAATTACTGCAGACCTCATTTGTGATCCACATGCATACGAATTGCAACTATCACTTACACCTCAGCATCACCCTTCATCCTAAAGGTAACCTTCAACACAAAGCCACTGCTGGCTTTAGAGGTTGTGATATTTGGAGTTCCAATTTGTCAGCAACAACAAATAGTATTTAAGCAAGCAATGATTTTTCTTTGTGTAGGTGATAACTGGGGTGAGTCCCCATCTGCAAGAGATTAACACAATCATATGAAATTAGCAGAACTGTAAGTTATTTTACTATTTAAGATTATATCCCTTTTATAAGGTTTTTTAAAATGTTGGGACTATAGGACTTGTCTCGTCAGCAAAACTAAGTGCCAGCTTGAACTCTAAGGCAATTGCAGAGATATTTAAAAAGGAATACTTTTTTTATTGGATCAAACATTTCACTGAAAAGCACACTAAGAACAATAGCTCTTGTTACTTTTATTTTATATAGTTTCCTTGTTAGTATTTTTCAAATATCTGTGTTGAAGTTACTATGCCTGTAAAAGCAGATTGTATTGATTTATAGAAACATTGATTTTAGGGAAAGAAGGAACTATTTTATGATTACCTTACCTGAGATCCTGTGTAACGCAAGACTATATGATTCATGTTTCAAGACAGCGCTTGAAGTTTCTCCTGAAGTAAATCCTGCCCTTTCTGTTTATAAAACCTATGGAATTCTAATGGATCTAGATTTCTGTACCAGTTATGTATTGGAATGTGAAGAGAGGGGAAATAGACTTTTGAGAGCTCCTACACAGTAAAGAAAGACAGAAATAAATCAATTGTAAAAAATTACTCAAGTGAAAATGGCATGCAAACTCACAATTTACACAGGGCTATAAATGGAGCAGATTTTTTTCTTGTAAAAGCAGATGTAATACAAACATGTAGAAGGCCCCTTGCTTCAGTAATTAAGGAAAGGGGAATGGGAAAAAAAATTTGCAGGACCAAGACATAGACTTTTCAACTCCTTGCCTAAAATACTGTATCTACAGAAGCGATTTAAACTTCCAGTGACTGAATTGATAGAGCATTATTCAAATATGGCAGTAATTTTTTTTAAAAATCTGATACATAACTGTATGAGGATTTTTAATTATACTAACATGAATTTCTTAGATAACAAGTATAGCCTGCCAAAGAATTAGTGCCCATTTAATACCAAGCAGAATTTGGCCTCATAATGAAAGATTTTATGCAAACCAGTCAAAATTAGTCAAAATTTTGTCTTCTTAGTCAAAATTAAATTCTGTTTTAATGCTTCCTTATAATCTATAATTCTAGATTTACTACTGCATATTGCATAATCCCTGAAAACAAACAGAAAAAAGGAAGAAGTCAGGATTTTAAGAGTTGTCTTTTTATTTTGGACAGATACAATTCTAATGCACTTCTGTAAGTGAATACGTATTTAACTGATTCATAAAAATTGCCCTATCTTCTGAAAGAATATAGGTGAAAGGATATTGAAGCATATTCTGTCCCTAGACAGTGTCCAGCTCTGGGCAACAATCTTTTTTTCTCGTATAATTCATTGGTTTATGCTTTATTTTTCTTTAAAAAAGAATTAAAATAATGTATTTTAAACGTTCACTGCAAAGTCCTTTTTGTGGGAAGAACTGCACCTCTATAAGAATTTGTCTTTTGTAGTGTTATGTCCTCCATGTAGTAGACTTCTTCAGAGTATTAAAACCCAAAGCTGTTACAATGGCTTCAATGCCTTAGACTGAAAACCGAAAATATTACAAGTTAGTAGGGGCATGGAGACAGAGAAGGAGAAGAGATTCTGTAATGAACTACTCATGACAGATGAAGTTGTTATTTAGAAATATTTTTATTATGCTGATTCAAATTACTAATGGCTCACTCAAAAAATATTTCAGTACATTGGCATGCCTTTGACCTTCACTGGTCATACCAAAGAGTTTGCAGAAGCCAGCTCTCTCAGCCTACTCCTCTATGTCTGTTGTTGTGACTCATCACTTCAGAATACACCACGTTAACATACCACTGCTGATGCAGAGATACATGAGGTCCTCAGAATAACTTCTCTTCCCTCTGAGTTCTGATAATGCTCACCATTAGGAAAGGTGGAAGACAAGCATTACTTTTTTCAGAAAATGATTCGTTGTGAATGCCAGCATAGTGAAGGTTTCAATAATTCTGTGATGGACCCAGAGACATCAAGCACTCACTACAGAATAAAGCTTCTGTTCAAGGGAGAGATATCACAGACACATACACATATGTGCTCAGCTTTGCACATTCAAATAGCTCTTTAAAAGTGGTTGGTTCAACTGTATTTTGCTAAGACTGAAAACATAGTATAGACTATGCCTCTGGAGACAGTTTTTCCATAGGTGGAATCCTGAACTATCTCAATCTTCTTAAAGATACTGCTTTATTATGCAGGTGCTCCTGGAACTTCTGAAAGATATTGTTAACTCCTCCAGGCAAAAAAAAACCCCAAAACAACAAAAAAACTAAAACATAACCCAAACAACTGTATCAAAATAGCTAAAAATACATATTCATAGATACATTGTTAAGGATTAGCATTAGTTCCCATCTCATCTATTGCTTCAGGATATGAAAAATCAAGCAGACTATTTGAGGCCTTTCAATTAAATCTTAAAAAGGGCTGTTGGGATTTTTAAAATTTTATTTAAACATGAAATAATTTTCTTTCACTTGATTTCACTCCAGAACATTGCTACTACAGTCAGAATTTTAAAGGCAGGGTGATAAATGAGAGCATCTGGGTGTCTGTTTGGCATTTCCTTACATTGCTGTGTTAGAGAAGGTGCATCTCAGATCACCCTTAAAAAGAGATTTGTCTATAATGCATTAAGATTTGCTTCCTTTTTTTGCTTTTTAATTATGAGACAACTAAAATGAGCTGTAATGAAAATTGACACCATCCTGTTTCTAGAACACATTAAGTTTCTATAACACCTTGCAATGACAATGCTTCTTATTTTTCCCCACTGCTGTTAAAAAGTCCATTCACTTGCGCTGGCATAAGCCTTTATTATATTTCTCCCCTCATCTATCCTTCAGTTAATAAAACCATAGGTGGTAATTCACAGTGTTTGTGTCCCATTTCTGTGTACAATATGTGTGTAACTGCAGTGGTGGAGGGAATAATCAATGGACATTAACTATGTTAAACAAGAAGCATTGTATCCGCAAGCATGAGCCACAGATTCCCACAGAAATTCTCTAAATCAAGTGTTGAGTAGATTTTTGTCTTCCTGGCTATTTTGTTATCTCTGTTGTAAGACCCTTGGTTTTTTTGGCAGTTCTGAACAGATATTGTGATAGACACCATGGTAAACAGCTCTCTTATTGTATTTTGTACTAGGATATTGAACATTTTCCTGAGCAAAGTGCAATGTGATGCCAAGTATTTCCATCCCCTGCAGCTTCTTACAAAGGGAACCAGTCCACAGCTTGCTAATAGAGATGGAGGAGCTCTTCCTTGTAAGCTTTCAAAATAATCCATTTTAAAAGACTGTTTCAGCATAATAAATGCTTGGTGACTTGAAATCCCAGTGGGTTTTGAAGAAACAAATACTGTACTGTATATGCCAGATCTGTACAATTTGAGCTCTGCACTTGAAGTACTGTAGACCTGTCCTTGCACTGATAATAACAGCTTTTTCAGGAGCAAAAGAAATAATCTATAGTTGCAAATAAGAAACCAGAATTAGCTCTGATTTAATACTTCTTTACACATACTATACTTTCTATCATTATTATAACTGGACATATCAAACATATCCTTTCCACTGATACAGATGTATGATATACACTGGAGGAAAAAGAAATGTGAATTTAAAAAAACATTGTGTTTGTACCAAGCTTATGCTGTTTAAGTATTGAAACTGTGGTTGAAGTTTAATGGCTCTGTGTGAGGCTCTGATTTTTTTTCCTCTCTCTCTTTGTTACGTTAATTCAGCTTCAATAACAAGTCTTTTCTGTCCTGCTACCAAATACCTCCAAATGTACAGCAAGGGAAACTGGCATTTCAAATTAAGGGAAACAGTGAACCAAAACAAGAACACAATAAAAGAAAGAGCAGGGTGATACATGTAAATGATGTACTCACTGAGAACTAACAGTGGTAGCTTGCAGTGAAGGGATTTAGCTCTCTGTTAATTCAACTGATAGGGAGACAGGCATATTTGGGAAGAGTCTTGGCCAGATTCCTTAAGCTTACAAAAGCTTTAGTGGTTACATCATTGGGGGTAGGGGGGTGGGGGGCTTCGGGATTTTTAAAAAATGTGTTACTGTAGCTACTCTGGTAAAAAAAGAGAAATAATTCACTTTAATATGATGGAGATACTCCACTGAAATTAATCTTTTAATAATAATAATCTATCAGTTGAAGACACTTGAAGTATTTTCATTTTAGCAGAATAAAGGGTAAAACCATCTCTCTGTAATTTTTCTACTGGTAGTCTTGTACAGTTCATTTAGGAGTCCAGCAGCAAAGATTTAGGGTACAAAGTCTGATCAAGGGGGAATGTATTTGTTGGCCTGCTTACTGCATGTGAGTTTCTTCTGCATAGTAACTGCCTATGGTACCATACTGGAGAGGGATTAAGATGTTTTATATTCTGTGTGTGCATTGGAGAGGATGTGTTTTACCTAATCTTGTTTAGCCACCATGCAGACAGCTTTGAGGATTTTTTTTTTTTTATCCCAGTATCCTTTAAAACCTGCAGATCTTTGGAAAGGGAAGGTATTTCCATTTCTTTCGTTTGCTTTTCAAAAGTGCAGAGCTCGGCCTTTATCTTGAGAAGCAAAGAGGAAAATACTAAGCATGGCGCCCCTGCCTACAGGCTTGGTACTTGTTAAATATTTTGGTCAATTAAATGTAGGTGGGAAAGATTGAACTGCTCTCAGAAATTTGTCTTCATTTTTTGTATGAAAGCAAAATAATATGTTCTCAAGTTCTTTGATGCTAATTGAATAAAATATAGGTCTACAGATCCAGTGTCCTCAAAAGTATAGCAGATGTTCATTGCTTTGTCTTCAAACAGCCACGTCTGGCTTCTTTTTCAAAGCAGTGCCTTACTGTTGAAGGACTGACTGCTTTTTTTTTTTTTACAAGGTGCTGTGTGCATGCAGAGGTAGAAAGACAGGGAAGGAAGAAAGCAAAATGATCACCTGAATAGATGGGATTATTTTTGAAAGAGGAAATCTGTTGCCGGTGTCTGAGATCTTTTAAAAATCTTCAAATGCACCACAGCTACTTGAGCAAGGGAAGGATTGCATGCATGCCCAAGGGGTTTGCAGGGATTGAGCAATATCAAGGTAGCAAGTTAAAGAACTTGAAAGTTTGGAAGGATGCTAGAGGGCTACAGATGCACTAAGACAATGTGATTATTAGAAAGCAAATAGCATGTTTCTTATCTCTGCTAGGTTGCTACTACCCCAGTAGGTTATTTATTATTCTCATACCAGATTCTCACATTTTTAATCCTTCCTTGGGACCTGGTTCTGCACTGTTGTTGCCCTCAAATCCCTCAAAAAAGGTGCTGCCAGTATTTTTCCGTGACGCATGCACTTATATGCATGTGACTACATACATTCATTGTGAAAATAATAATATTTTTAATTACAGGGTGTTAATGCTACAGGCAAGTGACCAGGGTTTTAAGTGAAAAGACTAGACCACTAACTACTCCCTGACCTGAGGTTAGGGTACGTGGACAGTCTAGTAAGGAATGATAGATATGAAAAGCTACTGGACATGATAGATTACAGTGTTAGAAGAAAAGAGAATTTACGAATGTCTGGATTTCATGGGTTATAGGCACTTAAAGGAGAAATGGCACAAACCCAAAGAAAACCAAATGATGTTGTTGGGCACTTCCTGGGTAGAAGAATCTTTCAAGGCCAACATCCCAACAGTAGGTACCCGCCCTACATAAGATCAGTATCACCTAAGTACAAGTATCAAAAATTTGGGGATGAATGTAGCAAAACTGGGATCAATAGAGAAAAGATAGTTAGGGGTGGATTTTTTGGATAAGATGAAGTGGAGAAAGGTAGGTTGAAGGGAAGTGAAGAGGAAGATCAAGTAAAAGGAAAAAAAGGATAATAAAGCATATGATAAGTTTCATTGACCCTATTTAAGGTGGTTTGTCAGCAAATGTTGAACTCACTGGGGAATGTTCAAAGACTGGAGATATTAAAAGAGCAGCTATCCAAAACTTATTGTCAAACAATCTTTTTGTTTTTAGGTAAGTACTAGATTAAATCTGCAAAAATGAGTTAAAGACCTCACCCGATGTACATTGTCCTGAAACTTGTAACTTATCATAGATTTTGTTTCTGTTTTAGCAGATGCAGATTGGAGGCCCAGCTGTTACTCTAGTTTGAGTAAGATTTACTTCATCTGAAAGAGTACAGTTGAAACTGTTTGCTAAACTGCTGACTTATTTCAGGAAAGTTCTCTTACTGTGAAGTCATTCATCTCTACCTTTTATCTAAACACTGAAAAATATAAACTTTAGAAAGAGATCAATTCAAGAGACAAAAATCTATTGAAGAGGAATTAGTGAAATCCCAGATAAATGAAGGCTGACAGGGTGCTGTGAAGTTACAGTAAGAAAGTTGCATTGCATGCTAGTAAAACTATGAAAAACCTATTGAAGGGAAGAGCAACATGAGGGAATGAAGAGGGAAAGCCACAAGCAAGATTAACAATGTAGTAGGAGAAGAGGACTACAAGTTCTTCAGTTTCAGAAATGAGCACATAATAAAATAGTGTATTGGGTCTGGAAAATAGTTACTAGATCAGTAAATCCAGTTCTACAGCCCGACAGTCATATCCTAATTTCACTCTTGTAATGGGTTTAAGCTCAATACCTTTTTGTTAATAGAGAGACCTTCAGTTTTATGCCAGTTGTGGGTGGTCAAACACTGAAATAGAATGTCAGGAGAGATTGTGGTATATTTGTTCTTCAAGACATTGAAACCCAGCGGGACGAGGTTCCTAGCAAACTACTCAAGCTGCTCTTGAGTTGAGTAGGGGTGTTGGATTGTATGGTCCCAAGAGTTCCCTTCCAACCTCAGTAATTCTTTGATTAAAATTTGTTATGCTTATTTTTGTCCTCATTACTCCTACCATTCCAGAGCAGTACAAACTCAGATGAGTTGATGGTTGTGGTTCCTTTTCTGAAATAATGCTTGTGTCTGTTTTTTATTCTGAGTTGTGTCAATAGAGACCAAGAACATCTCTCACTAGATTTGTTTTGATATGTTAACAAACTAAGCTCTTGTAACTTCCTGTCATACAACATGCACAACACTAACTTCATTCTGTTTGCATCTCTTCTCACTTTTAATTTTTCTTTCCTACAAATGAATATAAAGTATACTAGCTCAGGGATGCAGTCATTCTACAAATTGTGGGTCAGCTGTCAGTGATTCCAAAGCTAGGACACCTCTCCATTAACAAAATGAGTTCAAGAAGTAATGGTAGCTGTATAATCCCAGCTCTTAAGAAAAGAAACTCTTTGAACACCTATTTTCCTGATAAGAAAAACAAGGTTCTCTTCCTAAGAGACCAAATCAGCCTCAGAAATATGTCATGATAATTACAACAAAGGATGTCAGAAAAATAGTGAAGAATTCAAAGAATATGAAACATACAACAACTAAGTATGGAAAAGATCAAAATAATTGCCACTGTATGATATTGTGAACACAGTCATAAAACAGAATATTACTGAAAGAAAGCAAAAGCAGGAGAATTTAAACCCAATATGTATGAAGGTCAAAGGTGGTGAAAACAACTAGATAAAATGGCCTTAAATCAAGACATGGGAGATTCCGATTAGATTAGAAAAAATTTTTCCTTTTAGGGTGGTCAGGTATTGGGAAAGGGTACCCAAGTGGGTTGTGGAGTTACCATCCCTGAAGGTGTTTAAGGGGCATCTAGATCCTGTGCTGGGTGATATGGTTTACTGGTTTAGGGGTTATAGTGCCTGTGCTGGGTTGATGGTTGGACTGGATGATCTTAAAGGTCTCTTCCAACCTCGAATATTCTATGATTCTATGAAAGTTTTGCAAACTGTTATTCTGTGATGCTGCTTAACATCACTTCCTCCTTAATATTCAAAAATTGGCAATTCCTCTGTTATCCATCAAGGGCAAATTAGATAGGACCTAAGAATTATAAGAATGAATTAACATAAAGATTTTCATTGATTTGACCTTTATTTCCGTAAAGTCCCATCTGCATTTCAGCTGCTTCCCACCCACCCAATCCCCACCCCAGTCCCCCTCCTGCAAATCTGTAGAAATACAGTGAGCCGAAATGTCCAGGAGAGAGAAATACAAAGTACAGAAGACAAGGAAAAACACTGATTAAAAAACACTGGGTTGCAATGTGCTGAGAAACCTCTTATCAACATCTATATCTCAAACGCAAAGCAGTCTTCAGGGACATCTACACAAAGGTGAGGAGATTGTAGCTAAGCTTGCCTTGTTCAGAAATCAGCTTTTCTTTTCTTCTTACGTTATCCTAAGATGTTGATACCAAAGTGCTAAACCATTAAGGAGAAAGGAAAGTAGACAGGATGGTGCCCTGCAGAGAGAAAGGAAATACAGAGTGTAGGTTCTGCCTGACACATATGTAATGAAGTTGGGGTCCTGGCAGGCAAGTATACAAAACAGAATATGACTTTCTAATTGTATCTTTTTGAAAATTAATTCCTCAGGGACAGCTCATGTCTTGGCTTCCACGGTAGCTTGTGGTATCTTGATGAAGAAAAAAAAAGGATGTGTAAATAGAGTGCCAGTATCCCTCATCCACTTACACAGAAGGAAGGGTGCAGGTAAAGGAATCTGTTGTACCTCAATAAAGTTACACAATAATAAGTATGTTTTTTCAGCACTTTAAAGGTCTGAATCTCCACAGGTCAACAGGTCAATAGCATGAGCAATACTATTAAATTCATATATGGTGAAATGGAAATCACCTTTCCTCCTGCAGTAAAAACAGTCTTTCCCTGAATCAGAATAAATTTTCATTCTGATAGGACAGCAGAAATACATTTAAAATAAAAAGTACTGCCCAAGATGCATGAGATTCAGAAAATACTTAGAAAATAATTAAGATAGTATATAAATCTGAGATTATTTCTACCTGCTCAATCTACTCGTAGAATGGTGAAAAGCCCAGGGAAAAAGCAGAATTTCTTTTGGTCAAAACCAATGGAGGACACTTTGGCTGCCCAAGAACATCAGTTGGATGATAGATTCTGGCAGTGGTAAAAACAGAGATTTACCTTGTATACATTGGCTTTTATTCACCTGACATTCCTGGATATAACTGAACATTTAAATCTACTCATATTCTTTCCCTTCAGTCACAAGGATGTTGAGAATCAGGCTTTAGGAAATGTTGGACCACACACATTACTGGACTATCTGGTCTGTCTGACATCTTCCAAGGATACATGCATCACCACATTCACAAGGGAAATATAATTATACACTTCTGGTCATGAAAGTAACATCAGCACTTGTCCTGAATAGGATAAAATCCTGAAGGATGTTATTTTTACAGATCTGTATGGGGTCCCTGAGTGATTTTCCATCAAAACGTGCAATAACACAAAGAGCGTAGTAAAGTTACTAGAACTGCCATAGTCTTTTCCATAAAAGCTGTCCATTAGTCAATTCCAACTTAACCTTTCAGCTACTCACCAATTCAAGGAAAAAAATAGAATATGCTCCAGGAGCTTGAATGATCAACTGAACTTCAATGCTTTGAGCTACTTCCTAGACATGATGAAATCAAGTTCTGGCTGCACTGGGAAAATAGTTAAATTTGGGTGCTGTAGAAAAGGAAAGGATCTTCATTATCATGTGCAAATGACATTATTGTATATTCCTATCATAACACATTGTTCTTTAGTTAGTGTAAGTCCAGTTCAGAGTTAGCTCACATCATACACCACACAGAAATGTATGGAATATGTCCTTGTGAGGCTATATGACAGAGAATTACTCCATCAGGGAAGCACAGTTAAGAATTTAGTTTTTAATTTTAAAACACACAAAAATATTATTTTCAGATTATTATCTAAATAAATAATAAGAAAGTTGAGGATATTTTCTCAAGAAAATAGCAAAGTAGTAGTGATTGCACTTACATCCTATTCCTGCAGTCAGCGGTTTGTGGAAGATCTGCTGCACCTTTGTGAAGGTGTAGAAATTCAAATGAGATCAAGCAGAACTTTAGGGCAAGGGCTTTAAGCAATGTATCAGAAGGAAAGCTTGTACTATCTGCAATAATGATTTACTAGTCTTCTGGCATCTTTCCAAAATTATCCCTTATTTTTTCAGTTATTTGTTACAGTGCTAATCAAGTGTGATACTTTTTTTTTTAAAAATTAATTCATTAACCTGAATGTGAAAAATATGAAAGTACAACAAGTATATCTCTAGGAGAACCTGAGGTTTATATATTTATAAGGTGCACATCACTTCTCCGTGACCCAAATGTAGGTAATTCAAATATCATTCCAGTTTTTGAATTTAATTTTTTTATTATTATTTGCTTGCTGCCTGTCACATTTCTCAGGAGTACATATTTTGCAGACGAATTATTTTGATCTTTTTATTCCATTGCAAAGTTTATATCAAACAACAAAATATTGGAACATTCCTAGCACTGCAACTCAAGCATTTATAGATGTCAACCACTATTTCACAGCCATAAAAACAAAAAGAATTTTTCACCAAAAATAATGTTATCAAATAGTTAGGGTCCCAGTTCCATCCAATTCCTCTTGTCCAAGTGTNATTTTTGAATATGCTACCTAAGAATTTCTTCTCTGCATTCATTCTGGGTTTGAGAAATAGAAAGATGTAGATAATGAAATAATCTGCTGCATCAGTTGGTTCTGATGAAAAATGATAGTAAACTCAATCTCAGTTTTTCCTGTTTAAACTGGTCCTGAAAAGAGGAGCAAGATTCAGCTTCAAGGAGAACTTGCATGCTTGGAAGGATGCAGTACATTTCCAGTAAAGTTATTGTTGCTGTTTTGCTGAGATATGCAACAATTTGAGACTTTACCTTTCGGACTCTCATTCATCTACATTTAATCCCTAAATTGGTAAAGTGATGTAGACCTACTCACATCAACTCTTACTCTGAATCCATCAAGGCAGACAGGCTGTACAGATCCAGGAACACTCCCTGGGATAAAAGTTATCTGATCATTGCTCGGGAGAGCACATGCTCCTCCATTCTGCACCTCATTTCAATCTCCTCTCAAAAGGTCTGAACCTATTGGAATACCCGAGTTCTTCCAGCAGGGCAAGTATCTGGGAAGCACAATGCAGGGGAGCAAAGCATTCTGCAGGCAGAGTGGGTATAAGTGGGATGCTAATGCATCCTGGTACTGAAGATGCCCATAGGTAATGAAAAAAGGCAGAGCAATAAAAAAAAGGAGCCTTATCTCCAGTGTGAAGTGTCTCCAGAACACAAGGGTTGCTGCTTAAGGGCTGCTTTTGACCTAGTTCGAACTGCAATTGAAGCATTTGCTACACTATGAACAAATGACTGCTAAGATGAGGTCTGGAGACCAGAAATAGGACGAAACTAATATCCAGTGGCACTCCTTTTTCTAAAATCGTATTCATTTCTTCTTTCTTTAGAAAGCAGATATTGCACTGAGTGGTACAGTGTTAGTTTGTACAACAACAGGCAGTATCCTGGCAAATGAAGGTGTATTTCCAGGTCCAAAAGCCCAGGAGGACCAAAGCTTCCACTTAATCCCACAAATACTTTTGGTCTTTTTTCCGTACAACATTGGAGAGTCTGTCCTGAATTGCATGCTGTGGAGGTGGGATAGTTCCTGAAAAGTGTGACTATCATTATATAGCCTCATATATCTTAAAACTGTCATCCTGTGCTGGATTTTTAAACAGAGAGGTCAGTAGAATAGAATAGAATAGAATAGAATAGAATAGAATAGAATAGAATAGAATAGAATAGAATAGAATAGAATAGAATAGAATAGAATAGAACACTTCAGCTGGAATAAACTTACAACAATAAGGCAATCCAACTGCCTGACCAATTCAGGACTGACCAAGTTAAATCATGTTATTATGGACATTGTACAAATGCCTCTTAACACTGACAGGCTTGGGGCATCAATCACTCACTTCTCTTCAGGAAGACTCTCTGGCCACCCTCTTGGTAAAGAAATGCTTCCTAATGTCCAGCCTAGACCTCCCCTGGTACAGCTTTGAACCATTCCCATGTCCTATCACTGAATACAGAGAATAACCAGTAGAAGAGATGATTTCGTGCCTTTCAGAAAAAGACATTTAATGTAGATATGTCACTGTGTATGCAGGACACCATGAATCCCCTCAGAATATTTTATTACAGAACTTAGAGGGGAATATATGGTGATATGCAGTAACAGCAATAGATCTTTCCATCACACACCGACTATGGTATTAGCTTGAAGCCCATCTAATGTGACTTTAAAAGCTTCTTGTGCAGAGATGGAATATCTATGGAGGTAGGTGGTCACTGGGTTATGGTTGACACAGATTACATTCCTTTTAGTTCATTTTAAAAATCAGTAACGACCTGTAGTTGAGTAAATAACTCAATGAAGAAGTTTTTTATTGCCCTGAATGAATTTTTAAACCAGGTATGTTTGGGGTCTTTTTCTACTCTCTGATTTGTGAATAACAGAAACATTTATTTCACAGTCATACCAGTCTTGGCAGAGCAGTAATAGCCTTTTTTCTCAGTTATCAGCAGACAGTAGTCCCTTTAGCTTATTTCCATTGGACACCAACAGCACTCAGGTATATATGCACTGTTAATGTTATATGGAGAAACTAATTTATAGAGCTTGAATTGCTTTGGCTTCCCTTACAAATAATTCTGAGTTAATATTTAACACTTTATAACATTGAACAAAAGCTGGATGTTAACAAGGCCCTTTGTTATCCTGGATAGAACTTGCTGAAACTTTGCTTTACAACATCTCAAGGCTTCAGGTAAGCTTGTATCACACAGACTGTAATTATTACCAAAAAAAATCAAATCCTCACATGGTTGCTCAGTTTTATTTTAGTGCTTCCTTAGGCAAAACTCACTAGCCCGCTGTCCTGGTTTTGACTGCGATAGAGTTAATTTTCTTCCTAGCAGCTGGTACAGAGCTGTGTCTTGGGTTTAGTATGAGAATAGTGTTGGTAGCCTACTGCTGGTTTAGTTGTTCAGCAGTGCTTACCTAACATCAAGGACTTCTCAGTGTCCCAGGCGCTCAGAGTGAGGAGGTGCACAAAAAGCTAGCAGGGAGTATGGCCAGGACAACTGGCCTGCATTGGGCAAATGGATATGCCCACTATATAAACCTGGGGAAGTTGTTCAGGAGGAGCTAATCATTGCTTGAGAATGAGCTAACCAACAGTCAGCGAGTGGTAAGCAACTGTGCTCTGTATCACTTGTTTCTCTTGGACTTCATCTCTCTCTTCTTCTCTTTTTTT
>VWZT01004852.1:0-46981 GCA_013397055.1 Pachycephala philippinensis | reverse complement strand
TTTTTTAATTCATTAGATATATTTTACTTTACTTCAATTATTAAACTGTTCTTATCTCAACCCACAAGTTTTATTTCCTGTCTCACTGGGAGCAGGGAGTGAGCAGGCAGCTGTGTGGTACTTAGGTGCCAGCTGAGGTTAAACCACAACACCTGCGCACAGAAATGAAATCAATGGGAAAACTGCAGCTGAGATTTACAGGACTCTTAGGAACTAGCACTCTTCAAAGGACAAATCTGGGACACTGCTGTGTTTCACCATCCAATGCACTGTGTCATTGCAACCCACTATCAAAATGCTATAATTACATGTCAGCATGCTATGCCAGAGTGAGATATAATTATGCTGACCCATCACTAGCTAAGTTTAGAGGCTTCTCAATTGTCTGCAGCCCTTGCTGCTTCAGTAGACAAGTCTACTCCAGTGATATTGGATCACTTGAAACAGATAGAAGCAGCCTAGAATTTCTAAGACTTGAACAAATTTGTTACCAATGCACTACTGGATGCATCAATTTTGCCTTTTTTTTTTTTTTTAAGTCACTTACCCAAGGCTAAGTTTGAGGGAATAGATGTGAAAAACCTCTATATTTGGGAAGACGTCTTTTGAGGCAAAGCTCTCTAGGTCATAGGGTCCTACCAGGTAGGCCTCTGCATAATTTTCTTGTAAACTACTGAAATGGAGTCTACAGTCTTTCTGTCCACAAATTAATCAGAATGATTAAAAAAAGAAGGCTGAAGGATCAAGGATCAATCCAGGCACACTGGATTCTCCAACTTTTTAAACAGTTTCTGTCTAAAGCAGCAATAGACCAGACTGCACATTCCACATACAAAAGGGGTCCCATGACTGTGTTCTCTGACAATGTTTTTGATTGTTACAGCCTGATGATTTCAGGCTTGCAGTTGTTGAGAAAATTAGACATTCCACAAAATTTTCTGCAAGCTAGTAAGCTTTCAGAGCTGAAACTAAAAAGTATAGACCAAGTCTGGACTGCTCATTGAGGAAGAGGTTTCTTTATTCTGGAATCCTTTCCCTTCCCTTCCCTTCCCTTCCCTTCCCTTCCCTTCCCTTCCCTTCCCTTCTTAAAGGAGCAAGGATAAAGTCCTTGAAGCACACACATCACAGTGCACTCAGTTGTTTTACCACGTAAAAGGAAAACTGAAGTACCATAGCAATAGGCAGTGTGGATTCGAAATTATTTAATAATAAGAAAATTTATCAGATAATGTGATTATATATTTTTAAAGAAGTTAACATATTAAAAATATTATAGATTCATCTTTTATTCCAATAAACACAACTATAAATAAATAAATAATAAAATGACTTGCAGATTTTAAAATTTCTCTATATGAATCATATACAAATAGAACTACTATCTGATATAAATCTGGGGTAACTCCATTAACTGTGTTTACCTTTGAAGAAATATTGCATAGGAAGTGAGTGTTCAGAGTCCACACATATCTGTAACTCAAGTCTGTAGTTGGTGCAACTGTAAGGCTGAGTCAGACTTTCAAAGACCCTCCTCTCCTTATAGCCTAATCATGCACATGGACAAAGAAGGATGATCTGACCGTGGATTTCTGTCAAGTAGACCACCTCTGTCTTTTACTTTGCTCACATCCTGAAAGTGCAGCAATTCCTTAAATTCCTTGTTTAATTGAGGGCTCTGTACCATATGCTCACGAGTCAGTTTCACTCAAAAAAGTGACCAATATTATCAAAATGATAAATGGCTAGAAAGTTTTCAATGAAGATCATTTATCTTTTCAGTTGCTAAGAAGAGACTTTTCAGAAGATATATTTTCAAGATACACACCTGCACTTTGAAACTTGTTATGCCCATTTCTGTTAAGGGTCTTTTTTTGTTATTATTTCCTCCACTGCTTTTAGAAATTTTACATAACTAAGTCAAAGATGAGGATCCTACCATGCAATGACAGCCCCAAATATGTACTTTGTTCCATACAAATATATGTACTTTAAAATACTGTGTTTCATGATTTCAGTAAGAAGATGACACAGATGTTTCCAAGAGCTTGCAAGTGAAGATTCTGAGCAACTGGGATTTAAAATTGAGACATAAACTTCTCAAGATAAATAATTCAAACAGAATTTACAAAATTTTCTTCTTGAAATTAGGTATATAGTAAAAGGATATTCCTGTGTAGATGATAAGTTATACTCACATTACCAAATACTGCTTTTCCACTTTTGTCACTACATACACCGTTTCACTTAAGTTAAATAATTCCAATTGTATTTAATAACATTTTCTTGTATAAGAGCATGTTCATGAAATACATAACGATCAAATAAAGGTTTCTAGTTTTTTTTGCATTTTAGAATAAGTTTCCTTTATTTTGATCAGATTGACTGGACACTGTACAGTCACTGTAATACCCCAAAGGCATGCGAACCTTCTTCCACAGAGATACAGGGTTGCGGAGAAAAAAAAAGTAATTAAATCAACATGGAATTGGACATAGATCAGTATTAAATTTTTAGAAAACGAACCAAGTACAAATAAATATGAAACTCTCTATCTCTTCCTTTTCATATTAGCCAAACCATGCTTCATAATAAACAAGGTTTATATAAGGCACACTATGCAAATTCCCATGCTCCCCAGAACCACTGCAGAGAAACATTGTCCTGTGGCTTTCTTCCCATAAATAATTATCAGGCTTTGTGTCCTGTGACATTTGTCTCCTATTCTTTCTATCTTCTATGTGCTTTTGAATCCTCTATAAGTCTTTTCTGCTACTAACACAGACCTCTAAAGTACCTTGTATGACCAGGACCTGAGCTGTGACTGAGGCTTTTGCCACACATGGGAGTAGAGGGAGAAGGGGAAGCAGCAAGTAGTTGGGGTAAGCAAGGCAGTTTCTTGGTTCTGAGAACTGCAGACCCTGTTTCCTGCCATTGTTATTTCACCTAATTATTCAAACATATCAAGAGGCAATTCAAGTAATCATAACTAATCAGGAGTGTCTGCATGCTCTTCTTAAAAATGCAGTTACTGCCCCATGCACTTTTGAATTAGGTGGCTAAAGTTTTAAAAAACTTGAGCAAAACCATGTAAATCTGCTTTTTTTGTGATGGACGTGTCCTTGCAACACCTTTGTTGCAGAGAAGGAACATGCCTTTATAAAATAGGGTTCTTGAAAATAAAAATGTCTTTGCTAAAGCATGTAGATATTAAAAAAAAAAAAAAAAAAAAAAGGGGTTTACGGATTTGGTAGTAAAAAAAATACAGTTCTTTTTTCCACATAGCTTTTGCTGAAAATCGTCTGAAAACTGAAGAATTTCTTTTCTGTTAATAATCACAATATTAATTACAACTTAAATTTTGAAAGGGAGCAAGAACCAGAAAAACATTTCCTGAGAAATTAAAACTTGGTATTCTGTCACGTACTATTGCTTGAATGTGCTAAGGGCCTTTGTTTCACCAGTCCCATGGCCGATCTGTTTTGAGAAAGTATAGTGGTTCCCGTCTGTGATCTCTGTATCTTCAGGTTTCCTTTGGAGAACATGGAGGAAAGGTTCCTGGTTATCATTCTATGTGCTCCCGGCCAAAGTGCCAAACTTGCTAAGAGCATAGAGTAACTTTATGTGACACTTGCACTGGTTTTGACCCTTCAAACCCTTTCTAGGTGAGCACGGAAGAAATGAATCCTTGGCTTGCTTTGTTTTTTATTCCAAGAAGGCAGCAGTCTCCTAAGCCACTATCACAGGCTCTTTATCTTCATTGTGTTAATCTGTATGTAACTTCCTCAGGCATCACTGTAGGTCTAACACAGCATAATTACTTTTAGTCACACTCTAAGGGCTTCTTAGTGTGCAGCACATCAGGACAGTATCAATGTGGACTTTGCACAGCAAATACTGGACTTTGAAATGTTGACTATTCTGTACGCTTCAAGCAGGTATCCTTCTCGATTACACATTGATTCCTAAAAGAAACCCTAAAAATTGTTCCTCATGAGCAGTTAAGCAAGGGATTGAACTTAATGTGCCTGAATCTACATTGCCTGAAGGAGAGCACCTCGAGCCCAGCCACCTAAGACAAAAACTCAGGTCCCTCCATGCCCAGTACCTCAATCCCCTAATGCAGGACCTAACCCACTACCTTCAAGTCAATTTTTTACAGAGGATGATTTGAACCACTGAATGAAATGCTCTGTTCTATATTCTAATTTCATGAATAAGACATAAATTCACATTCACCATGCACATAGGCTGATACCCAGCAGCAGAAATACATGGGAACACATCTAGTGAGATACAAATGTATCAGTTGTTCTGAGGGAATATACCAGAATGTTGCAGTCATAAAGGCTGTTTCTTGGTATTCTGGTCAATATACTTGGTTGCATGAAAATCTGTGTGTGCGTCATCAAGTGTCATGGTATTGAAAGACTAACAGACATTTTTGTTAGGTTTTTAATTGTGATTAACCTCACTGTTGTGCTCAGATCATGCAGAAGCCAAGTATTGACACTCGTCTTTAAGCGTCACTTGTCAGCTACTCATTCCACAGATCTTCCTTGGGAACACTTGAGGAGATTTCAGTAAATTGATGCTGATCACAAAAAGGCCTATGGTATAGATCAGTGATACCATGTCTATACAGGAAGCCACAATACCAAACTCCAGAAAGTTTTCCATAAAAAGAGAAGCCACTACCTTGATCAGTGTGAAGAGGGTATCTTGCCTCACTGATTCTCCCAGTCTACAAAGGCTCCTGTCCAACACTCTGAAATCCGAGATTATGAAATTTCAATTTAACTGCCTGCTCTTAGGAGGCTCTATCTTTTATAGAATTATTGGTTTATTTTATTTCCTTTTCAAAAAATGAGAACACCACGTTTTTTCTCCAGTATTTTGGTACGTCCCTTGTCCCTGCTTTTCTGCAGGTCAATGATGAAGTGAGTTTCTGATCATAAAAAGGGAAGAATTAATCTTCCTAACTATCAGTCCACATTTTCCTAGAAGACAAAATAGTGCTTATAAGAAGTTCAGTCTTCTACTAAGTTCTGTCCAGTTACTCGTGAGAGCTGTTAACCAGCAGATGCAGAAGGATAGGAATAAACCGTCGTTGCCCAAGAGTTTTGAACTTTGCAGCTCCTGCTATGTCAGGGCAAACTCATAAGGAAGGAGGCAAAGGGAGATTCTAGGTTTTGTTAGCATTTTAGTTGTGGTAAACATTCCCTCTGGCTAGGATAACCTTCTCTGATGTGGTCTTGCTGGCTTAGAGACACATTAAAGACATTAAAACAGTTTTCAGGGTGTAGGTGGTCAGTCCTTTGTAAAAACTCAGCAGACATTTTGATTTGTCTTGAGACCACCACCATAAAATGAAGGCTCCCAAGGCTGCAGTCATTTTTTGAATGTAGGCCAGATTTCCATAGGAGCAATCTGTTTGTGCTCTAGTGGTTTTGCCATACATTTCCATACTTGCTATGTATCACTATTGTTTTCATAGGATTTTGCCTCAAAACACCCAGACACAATGTCTCTGGAAGACTACCACCGATACTAGTGATGAAACCACTGAATGATCATTTGGATCAGATCCTCAGTAAAGAATACAAGTTTTAGTGCTGTTTGTAGACTCTGTTGGAAAGGAAAAAATAAGTAATATTTTTGAAGCGAACAAATAAAGTAAAATAAATGGTTTCCAATATGTCAGGATGTTGAAAAAATACGCATAGTTAATAGGTATATCATATAAAGTGTTTCACAGCGCCAGGTCATTTACACATGGCTTGATTTATGGTTTTCCTCAAAATGTTCTCGTTCATTTTGAGCTTTAACATGCTCATCAGAATTACTTAAGCTAATCTGCTTGATTGCTGCTGTAGCAGCTCTTGGCTTGATGTCTGCTTAGTTTCAGACTTTGTATTCAACAGGCTCTCTTGTTGCCCTAGCAGTATGACTCACATACAGTACAAGGCAAATGCCAAGGTGCTGCCAGTCACAAGAAACTGATAGAAATGGAAGTGAAGTATTTGGTAGTTTCTTTTTCTGACCACAGGGTGTTGATGGAAAGAAACAAGGCAGGACAATCATGCTGCTTTCACATTTTGCTCAAGTGCCAGGGGGCGGTTCTTTCACAGTCACTGCAATTGTTCCTGTTTAACATAGAAGCCTTAAGCCAGACATAATTAGACTTTTTCTTGACAAATCATTTGTGCAAAGTCTTGACAGGTTGAAAACTGAAACGGTTGTGCTGCATTCTTCAGGGTCTGAAACAGACAGGATTACAGAAAAATGAAAGCAAGTACTGTGAAAGCTATAACTTGCAGAAATATGTGTCTAGCGCGAGTACAAAGTCTATGTCATGTTTGATCAAAACAATTAGACAGAATATTGTCTCGTGCTTTGCTGGTGTTATACTACAGTATATTAGTAATATATAAGGGCTGTATTTCACTAGATACATTCTGTGCCAAATGAGATGCAAACAAACACACCAAAAAATATAATATGCACATATCTGATATTACTGCAGAGCAAAGTAAGTGTGTAAGTCTTACAATTTAAGCTCATGTAACAACTGAAAGCTTCTTCAAGTAAGATGAGCTGTAGCACCGGAAAAAGAAAAGCTCCATGAAACTGTTATCATATATTGTCAGTACACTCACGGAAATAATCACAGAATTACAGAATCATTTAGGTTGGAAAAAAACCTTAATGATTTGCTGCATCTGAGATATTCATATTCTTCCTATGAAGGGTAGTAGCAGTAATAAGACTTGCTCAGTGATGTCATGGTTAGATGGCACAGATGTAGACGTCTCAAAATATTTGCAAATTTTTTAATCACTACATAATGAACAAAATCCTCAAAAATCTTAGTTTCTACTCTTGCTTGCAAATACCACGATTTTCATGAAAATACATAATTGTAGCTAGGGTTTAACAGCAGATTTATAGTTATAATGAAGGTTTTTATGAACATACTACAGGAAGCTCCTCAGTACATTAGAATGCAAATAATTGAATCAGTGCTTTTCATAATGCGTCCTGAATGTCTCGTGAAATAGAACTACTGATAATTCCCTGTAACCTTTTTTCATGTCACTTCACAAAATGTAGCAATTTGTAATAAATATGTTTGGTAAGCTAGTTCTAAAGCATCACACAAGATCTTTCCCACTTTCCAAGATCTTTTCCAAGGCATTATCAAGATCTCTGTATAGCATAAATGTGGGAAAAATACATTCCACAGTCACAGGTGATCTTTCAGCTTCTTTATGGATGAACAAAATTTTCTCAGAGATTGTCAAGTCTAAGTGTCATGTTCTGCGCAGAAACACAATAAAAGAAGAGAGCACCTCCTCTTGTAATGAAATAAATAATCAGCTGAAGCTTTCAAGTTGGCCTCAAATTTTGCAATTGCACGTGATATAGTTCTGGTGTACCATCATATGTATGTGCAACACCAAAACAATACTCCCCACTAAAGTTGTATAAATACCTGTTCAAATGTAAGTCATCTCCATCATACACAGTACGTGCACATTCAAAAGATCTCAAAAGAAATGTTCTTGCAGAGGTCAAAATGCATGTGGAAATTCCGAACTCCTGCATATCTTCATGTTCTTTGCTCTTTCACCAACTATGTGGAGAGAGGCAGCATCACGTCTTTGTTATGGCTTTCTTTAACAGACTTTATTAATAATCATAGTTCAGAATTACCTCAGTGACTGATAGAATTTCTTGTCCAATACTTAGAGAGGAGTAACTTCTCTGTAACTCAGTTCATCTTTCTGTTGCCTTGTCCTCTGTCTGTTCACTAAGTGGTTAAGGAATCATAGTGAGTTGTGCTGATATGCCTTTTATCTCACATGACTCTGGCTTAAACTCAATCATCTGCACTTTAACATAAACTGACTAATTCTCAAAAGATTATAGTTAATAATAAAAATTCAGGTAGTAGCCCAAGTAAAATTATTTCTGCCGTATACATTATGTCTTTTCCTTCTGCAGCTGCACAACAGTGAAATTCTTGTTCGTCATGAATGAATTTTACCTTTGGCAGCTTGGAAATGTATTTTTTTAATTGCATTTTTACTGTAATCCAAACTTGTTTAAGAGACCAAAAAAATTTTGCTAAACCTGTTTGACTCAGAACATATGCTTCAGTCTTTGTTGTAGCTCACTCAGGAGTGCATTTGTGTGTGGTACAGAATGGATTATTTAGATGCAGCAAAAGGTAGTAATCAGAAATTATTTGAGATAATATGTAATTTATTAAAGATTTACTTACAAACCACATGTTTAAAAGTATTAGGACAATCTCTGCTTTATTATTTTAAGCAGTGCTTTTCACTTTGACTGCATGTAGTAATGTCTCAGCTTCAGAAGAGGTCTTATTTTTGCATGACAAATCCCTCCTGTACTTTTACTCTGAATCCTGCCTTCTTTTAGGTGTAATGCATTTCTGCATTACACCTAAGTTCAATCCTGTACAATTTCACTTCCCACTCTTCTTTCTAATGTTTGTTAGCATGGCTGTTCTTAAACATATTGAATTATGGAAACAATGAAAGCAAGGGTGCCTATAGGCAGCTCAGTCATCTATGTCCATGTGAAAGTTGCCAGCACACTGCCTGGGGGAAAGCAACCTTTCTGCCTTGAGATACCAAGATATGCTGTCAGCATTTTCTAGAAGAAAATGTGTTTCTGTTTTAAGTACGAGAATGAAAAGAATAAGAAAAAATAATAATAATATTGAGCTCTGAGAATAGCATAGGGGTGTGTTTACAAGCAAAGCCCCTGGTAAGTCATTAGAACTCTATCCTTTGAGTCTGTGACAAATATTCTAGCTTTAAAATACTGAAATATTTTTCATGTCTAATGATTGACATTGTGCCTCAGAGTGTCTGCCTACCTGGCAGGAGGTGTAAAAGTTGTGGGAATGGTCCTGTGAAAGGAAAGATAAGAGTAAAATCAAAGTGGCGTTGTCTGGGGTTGCAATTCATAGTCAAATGGTGTCTGTGCATGAGGAGTCACTGAAAATGACACCTCCTTTCTTAAAGACATTGAGTGAATAGGAATAAATACAATGAATTCTACACTGAGATGTAGATATTCTCTTGGCAGTTTGTAATAGTTATGATTTTCTTGTCAATGTAGCAAAAGCTAAAACCAAATTTCTTGGATTAATAAAAAATTAAATTAAAAAGGTATGATGGGTTTGATTAATACTAATTCTTTTATACTAATGAAATTCAGTATTATAAATTCAAAAAAAATTAAACTCCTCTCAAAAATAGCCAAACAAATACACATCTGACCACAGCAATCATTGGAGACAAAAAAAATTGTCATATTCTAGTATGGTCCAGCACAAACAGCTGCTGCCACTCTTCTGCTGAGCAAGGCACCTGTGGATGCTTAATAGCAGCACACAAATGCATGGGCTACATCCCTGCTCATGTTCTTTTCTGTCCTCTGCAGCCAGGGAATTCTATGTGCTATAAAGGTCCTCTGCCATTAACCTGCTGGCCCTGTGCAACAACAATACATCGAGAGGAATGATTTTCATTCCTTAGAAAGCTGCCTGAGGTCTCATTTCTCTCCTCTATCACAGCCCACTATAGGTAGCCTGAACTTGCGTTAAAACTTAGATGAGAAAAATTGGCTCTCAGTGATATTCACTCATATTATCTTTTATTTTTATGAGTCCAGTGCTAAAGAAAAACTTCCTTTCCTGTAAAATGATGATACAGTTAATGTGAATGGAGAAGGATGGAAACAGAAAGCAAGAGTGAAAAGGAGTAAAGGAAATTATGTTATTTGAAATACAAACCAGAAAATGGGTATATTTAAACCCAGTGTTGCACGAAGACTCATCCATATTTTCTCATATGTAAGCTTAGGAAAACAAAGACATAAATAAATAAGAAATTTTTATTTATATATTACAGTCGCCAAGGAGAAGGCAAATTTTCAAAAGCAATATGAACAGCTTTGTAAATAAGACAAAATACCCCGAAATTAGTTGGGACAACAGGAACAAATTTCTGTTCATTCTAATGGATTTAGGATTAAGCCCTAAACAATGAATTGGAGAGGGTATTCCACATTAGACAGGAGCATGAAACTCCATGTTTGATGGTGGGGAAAAATGTCCAGTGAATCAACCATCTCTGGTGTTGGTGATGTACAGCACCCTGAATAAATGCTGTTGGCAGTGCTGGCACAGGCTGGGGAATGGGTAACACCAGGTATCCACGGGGAAAGCTGGCAGGAATGTCACGACAGCAGAATGCAGCACCCAAGAGTAAAGGGAATGTTGAGAGATATGAGTGCTTTTGCTGGAAGGAGAGCTTTTAGTTTCCAATAAAAACACAAGAGAAACTGTCTCAAATCCAATGTGCTGAAAAGACCGAGAGAACAAATTGGCTTTGCACCATGCTGTGACCATCTCCTGACTAGAGCTTCATTGGAGTAAATTAATTTTATTAAAATTTTTGTTCTACAGTCAATAAAAATGTAAACAGAGGATCTTATCAACATGAGTGTCCCAACAAGGTTACAGTACCTGAACAAGGCAGGGAAAGATGTTACTTATGAGACTACAGATGAAAATCCAAATTTTATTAATTATGTCTGGAAACCACAAGAACTTTCAGAGGTCTGGCATAGTCTGGTGAGAATAACATCACTCCACAGACAAGCACTCACATGACAGACCAGCTTTTTCAAGCAGTCGATGTAGAATAAATTTGGTAATTCAATCTACAAGTTATAACAGCAGTGTCTGGGTGATAGAAGGAAAGATATACATTGTGACTTACAGAGATGTGTACTGCCTTCTAACACATACAAGAAGGCAGTACAGACTTCACAGAAAGAAGAAAAGACTTTTTTCAGCAGAGACAATAGGAAAACTTAAGGGAATAAAACAGCCTTAGAAACAGAAGAAAGTCTACCTATTAAAAAGAAAGTCTACCTATAAAAAAATGTGTTAATTTCCATTTACATGAGGAAACCTTTTCATAAATAAAATGGAGTGGGAATAAAGTGGGAATGCTCTCTTGTGGCAGTACGTTGTACTGGTCCCTTGCACGCAGTACTAGGGTGATTAATTTTGACTAATTTGAAATATAAAATCTGAAAAAAAGACTGATGTGTCTATGGTCATATATCATGTGGCTATAATCGCTGGACTGTCTGGGGTCCAGGAGATTCCAGCAGGGGTGTCCCAGCACCATTATGATATGCTGAACCAGGGATGGGGAATTCCTGCTCATCACATGCTGCAAGAAACATTGTGATTAAGTTTTTGTGGTCCTTCCTCATGCTGCTACCTTATCTGAGCTGCTTCTCTGCCAATAATTTTCTTCCAAGCCTGACACAAAGTCAAACATTAAGAAAGCAAATCATACAGTTGTATCGGTGACAGAAAACGAGTCAGAGAAGGGTTTATTCTGTGTTCTATAGCTCAGCTCTGTCCTCTGTAGCAGCTCATACACCTGACTGCCAGGGAAATAAAATATGGAGATCCTTCGGGCTGCTAACGACAAACAAAAATTGCCTTCTCATAGCTCCTGCAGAAAAATTACTAGCCAAAAGTAGAACCTTCTTCTTAGCCTCAAGTCTGCAAATATAACAACAAGATATTGTAGTTAAAATAAATTAACAATGTTTGACTGGTTTGAATTCATGATATGCATAGTCTATCATCATGCATCACCAAACAATTGGGCAAGAGTGAAATCAATGCAGTGTCCAAGGCTCTCTCAGGCAAAAATATGTTTGAAAGAAATTAAAACATCTGTACAAGATGCGTCAAATTTTTTTCTAGTTAAATATGTTCGATAAACATATTTATTAGCAAGTTAATATTAACTGGGGACAGTATAGACATCTGTTGATCTGTAATGATGCAGGAATCACTAATTCTCCAATGAATGGTTTGCACCAACACCTGTGGATCTTCTTGCATAATCAGCATGATTAGCCTTTGATAAACTGCTATACTTCCCTAGTCTTTTAGCCAGTGGCTTACTCATCCTATATACTGCCTCCTATAAAAACTTCAATCTGAAACAATTTCAGGAAAAATATTATTCCCAGGGTAGTGGCTCAGTTTGCATTGCTTCTACCAAACAGTTTTCTGAAAGGCATCCCCTGAGCTTAAGGCAGTCTGCTTGCAACATTTCAATTGTTTTACTTCTTCTTCTTTCTTTCTTTGTTGTTGCTCTAAATTAAACTCTATTGGAGACTGCAGCATTTCATATTATAACAATGCCTGTCAGGAGTTCTTTACTGTGCATGATAAAATGTAAACTCTATAATTAGCTTTTTTGTAATAAACATTGGAAACTACTTTAGCATCTTAATCAGTAGAGTTTCAAAGTTATTTTGCTTTTTACTTGCCTCTGCTGCTCTTCTTTGTTTGCTATGCTCTATTACTCTGTTGAAAGCTATCATTTACAGTTTATCCCATTATTGATGAGCAGTGTGTTTGTCTTTGCTTTTTTTAACTAAAACCAAATATTTTATTAAAAGTCTCCTAACATTGTATCTCAAGCACTTTGACAGAAAATATTTGGAAGCACATCACTCACTCTAAGGTGAGTTTGCTGGAAGCAAGTTGCTCTAATTTACTTAACCCAACAGTGGCAACTAGATATCACAAAATACCCAAGATATTCCAAAAGCAAGCATTTACACAGGGGTTGCTAAGTGGATTGCTGGCTGCAGAAGAGTATCAGACATGGTTGTCTTACCCACACTTTTAATAAACTAACCTATTTGTACTATGATTGGGATTTGGAACACAGTTATGTAGGTCTTCCATGCTAGCACCCAAAGCAGCAATATGGTACTAAATACGAGGTTCCCAAGGAGTAAAAGTCAAATAATAAAAGGAGTTTGGAAGAGATCATGCCCTAGGTGTTTTTGGACTAGCATTTTTTAATATATTTTTTTCCCCTCCATTTCCAGGCTTGAGCAGTAAGAAAAGAAAAGAATCTGAGGCTGTTACAAAGGCTGTGCTTTACCCATAGTTATGTTGTCTCCAACAACCAGCTGTTCAGCTGCTGAGATCCATGAGCTGCAGAAACCCACAGTGGGAACCATCCACCTCGAGATGCTCCTCCAACAACCTGCTGGGAAAACAGGAAGCTGCAGCTGTGGCCTGGCCTGCAGCTGCCTCCAAGACAGCTATGGCATGGCCCTGCTAGTCTTTTTCCTGTGCTGTCTGAATGCCTGTTGAGCAGGAGAAAGCTGGGGTTGAGAAACAACTTCTCTTTCACTTCATGGCTTACTGACAGAGGTCAAAAATCTGATGCCAAATTACAAATATCAAAAATAAAATTACGTCTTTTGGATTCTCCTAATTTTTTATGCTCTGCCACCCAAAGCACCTGGACGTATGAATGTATTTGTAGGTAGGGGGGATTTTTTATTAGTTTGGGGTTTTGGTTTTGGTTTGCTTTGGTGTTCTTTTGTTTTTATTTCTTTTTAATTACAGTGTGTAATATGATGCATTTGGTGCCTCCTGACCAATGTCTTAAAAGCCCAACAGAAATCGAGTTCATTATTCAGGCTTTCTGCAACTGGTTATTGAAGAATTACAGTTGAGAATGGATGATCTTTCACGCAATGTATGATAGTAAGTTTGCATTTGAAAGTGGGAAATGATCCTCACCAAGTTCATGTCATATGAATTAGACTATCTCTAATTCCTGCACTGTTGGACAGGGTGAAGACCAGGAGATCATATGAAAGAGACTCCCTAGATCTGTAGCGGCACAGTGGTGTAGCGGCACACTGTGTAGCGGCACAGTGGTTAAAAGAATCAAGAAAAGATTCTCAAAAACATTTACTATTCAACCTTTTGGAATTGTATTTTATTTTTGAAGAGATTATATCATTCATTTATATCTTGAATACTGTTAACAAAGGCAAGTTTTTCTACTAAATATAAATATCTGCTACTTTCTAAGCCAGAGAGCATTTCCTTACTAAGGGTTAATCAGTAACCAAATGTTCCTGGTCTGTGATATAACAAATATCTCAGCTTTATATCTACCTGTTCACCTAAGGATTACGTTCTACTGTGCAGCATTATGTCAGCAGCTTGTTCAGAGCTGTTGAACCAAATGTGGTATTTGAACAAACAAAATATTTTTGAGAATATTATCTCAAATACTGAGTTAAAATTACCACAACTACAAAAATGCTGATCTAGCCTTATAACCGTAGTCCTGCTATCTACTTTATCTACATTATTATCCCGTTTTAAATTGGGTGTTAATATCACAATTATTTGTTTTCATTAAAAAAAATAACCTGGTGAAAGCCAACAGTCTGCCAAGCAGCCTGCTTTCTATCAAATTACTTCTTTTCAAAGGGTTATACCTGCTGGAATACCTAATGGACTAAATAAAAGTCATCAGAATTTCCCAAATTATTTCCCCAAACGGTCCAAAATGGTTCAGTCTCGAGCAAATATTTATATGGATACTTTTGGTCTTAAAATATACAGTCAAGAAACTTAGAAATACCTAATATCTGGAAGGCTTTTCTCTCAGCCTATATTAATAAGCAGTGATATGCTTCTCTTTTTATTAGCCGGGACTTGACTGCCAGAAAAAATTAACCAATTCAAAATTTAGGGTTAATTAATGAACACCATCTTAAACCTTTATTCAGAAATCAAGGGAAGTGAAACAGAATTTTCTAGTGTTCCATTTTTCCTAGTCCCAAAACGAGCATCATAGTTTCAGGTTTAGCTGTGATCTGTGGCATCACTGGGAGCACTTGCTATTTAGCTGTTTTCCCTCATCAGTGGGAGCATGAATCATGCGGGCACTAGATATGGGTTATTTGGTTATTCACGGATAGACACACCTGTCATTTCTAAAATATTCTTCAATGGAAGTTTTGTTTCCTTTTTTTACCTGAGACTTTAACTCTTACACTTCAAATTGGCATTTAACTCTTGTGCCTCCTACTACCTTCAGTTTAGAGTGGCTCCTTCTTGCAGGAATGTTTAGTAATCACAGAATTACAGAATGATTTTAACTGTTATTAAAACTGATACAGTTTTAACATGCTCCCACTTCATTACATCCTCCTTTTTAGTAGGTGTGTCTCCCAAACACAATGAAGCAACACATTTCAGCACTGCCTGTTAATTACCACATTCAACTCCTCTTCAACCTCCTGCATTTCAACACAGCAGTCCCAGAGAGATAGGGGAAAAGGAGGTAGACTGATTCCTCATTTTATTCTGAGCTTTCAGGTGTACTCTGTGGTTTAAGTCTCTAAACATAGATCCAGAGAAGTTACTTCCACAGGAACTTTAGCCTGAGCTTCTGAAAATGTACATTGCTGTACTCTTCCTCCCTTTCCCTTCTCTCCAAGGAGGAATATAAGGAGCCATTTTCTCTAGAACCATGATAGTGTTCTAAAAATAATAACCACTTCCAGACATGTGCTCGAGACCTAAGAAATGACACACTGACACCCTCAGATCAATCTTTACATCTCTTATCGTACTTACAGCATCATCTTCACAAACCCCCTTCTTGTAGTCTGACTGCCCAAAGGTGACAGAGTCATTTTGTGTCAGTAGGAGTTGCGCCATGCAGGACGCTTCACTTGAGTAATTAGTCAGTGTTAAGGATGGAGACAGTGTTTTGTTTTATTAAAGACCAGAATATTCTGAATTTTACATTTCCTTTACTTAGAGATGAAAATTATAATTCATTCCTTCTACATGTGAAGTTTAGGTTCATAGCAATTGGCTTGTGAAATAGCTACAATTCATTTTCTTTGTCTCCCAGTTTGCTATTTCTTGCAGCTTTCAGGATACACAAAGATATCTTTAGGGAAGAGACCCTGAGTCAGCGAGAGTTTTGAGGTAGATATTGTTCTTACGGCAAGCACGCCAAAAAACACCCAATGAAGTCTAAAATTCTAGTTTATTTTAGCTTAGACTAAAACAATGGACCTTTATAAAGAGACAAGTGAGGCCTGCTTAAGTAAGACAATAAAAGTAAGAGAATACAAAAATAAATCTTCTTTTGCCCACTGTATCCTTGTGTTTTTCAAGCCTTACTCTGAATCCAACAGCTTTCAAGGGCTTCTTGAACCAAATGCAATCCTCTCTTGCGGAAAAGGGAGTTTTTTTGGGTTTTTTTCTTTTTTCTCTTTTTTCTTTTTTTTTCCCCCCTATCTTCTTGTATCTATGACCCTGATCTCCTCAGGAACCACTGCTCCTGCTGAAGACTCTCTGCTCATTGGATTTCTCACACTGCTTGCCCCACAGGTTTCATCACAGTTTTTCCCATCTATAGACACTCACTTGCTCTCAGGTAAGACACAGAAGTGAACCCCTTGGCCCAGAGCATTCCCTCTGATTCATGTGAGTTGGTGAAGACCAGATGAACGTCAGCTTGCCCCTGCTGCCAGCCATTGTGCTTTTTAGAGAGCATAACACAAAATAAATCATGAACAAACATGGCACATTGTTCCATCTGTTCTCTTCCTCTCCAAATTCCATGCATAAGGGTCAATTTTATGCTATCATCAGGGGCCTGCTCATAGCAGAGACAAAATTGGCATTGCTCATAATGAATTAATACAAACCTCAAAGAGAAATTAAGTTATTTCCATTTCCTGTCATTAAGGAATAAAAGATAAGACAGGAGAAGGCCAAAACAAGTGCTTTGGAGGATGTATTATTTTAATAGAGTGAAGCTGTAGACATGACAGAGTGCTCTTGTGTCAGAGCTAGAGGGTGTTTTATTTTGCACTGATATTTCTGGGGTCTAAATTACTTCACTGCCAATGGTTATTCTAAAGCAATGAGGTTAAAACAATATTTGGTATGATTTCTTGAAGAGTTTGATCTGACGATGAATTGATTGATGTGCTCAGTCTGTAATAATTGTAAACAGATATATAGATAAAGCTAAAAGAGTGTGGCTAAGTACAGTCCTCATTTGAGAAGCTGCATGTTTTATAGAATAGGTTTATACAGAAATATAAATGTGTGTAAACTCATGCTAATTAGAGCTGGATTGCAGTATTGCCTATGCCGAGCATCTGAATATCAAAAGTCACATCTCTAGACTGTGCCAGGAGATGAAAATCAGAAACTGTCTTAGATATTTAAAATTATATATTGTCTTTGGGCTTCCAAGGTGAGACAAAATCTGAAGCTATTGCCTAAATGTGGAAACACGGAACTGAGGTTTAAAAAGCACATTAAAAATGTCAGACAACTCAGAATAACAGCACTGTTGCTATGCGCCGAAACAGAAAGGTAAAAGGGCAAGACCTCACCCAAAGGCCATGGCACAGAAGAAACCTGAGAGTAAGGCTTAACACTATTACAGCGTCAGTACTCATAGGTATAACAAGATCTAAGGCTGGCAGGCTGCTTACAGCCTAAAGGATTGCAACATTCCCAGAGGAAAGGCAGGAAAGATGAGAGCGAAATATATTGGTTGGGCAGCCCGAGAGAAGAGTTAATCGTGATGAGTGGGCCTCTCTGAGATTCTTGGGAACGGTGTGACTGTTTTGGTGATGTGATCAGGCCATTCATGAGTGTAACAGTTCCTAACGCCAAGTTATCTTAAAAATGCTTGTATACTAATCACATTTGACCTAGCTTCCAGCAGGACTGGAAGAACCTTTGATCCAGGCTGCCCATTTTGGACTGCCTCAAGTCTGACCTTGCTTTGATGATGGCTGTACTTTGTGTGGACTAATCTGAGTACAGCAGTCTATATTGCTGTATGTTTGTGTGTATGAGCACTCAGACACATGCACATCTGTTAAAGAAGAGCCTATATGCAGGTGAATATAATGCAGAGGAAGGGCAAGGTGCTTTACATGGTGATCTAATATGACATGCTATGTTTAGATCGCTTTTGAAAGCCAAAACTAAACAATCAGGTTATTGTATGGAAATGTCAACGAGCTTCTCTGCCTGTGGCTAGTTTGCTAGCATTTTTTCATTATGGAGTCATAACTGCAAGCATACATGAAACCATAGATGTAACTTTTGATTATTCATATTATTGCAAAGATAAAGACACTGATGCATAGAGCCAACACTTAGGCTTATATTTATGACTATAATAAGGAGAACGTCAATCTCATAGCTCACAATTTAACATGTAATACCAACATCTTAACGTGCAATCCATCTGAACCCAGACCAAACTTCTTGAAATAGACAAGATCTCATGATACATGTTCCCCACGTTTCTTCTGTCTTTTAACAAAATCAAAAAGAAAACTGTTCAAGAAAAGCCACAATTAAAAAAAATAAAATAAGCATTATTCTTGGAAAGAATGTCTCATTTTCTTCCTTCCTTTTGGCAGTTTCCTAGGCTGCTGTAGATTGAAGAAAATAGGAATAAGCATCTTTCGACCACAAACAGATGTGCTTGATAAAGAAAATGTCAGCAGAAATACTAAAGCAATGTGTCACAGCAGCTTTCTGACAGATAGAGGGAAAAGGTAAAAAATGTTCTATCATGTCCGACAAGGTGTTCTTTTTGAGATTTAAAGATCACTGTGCAACTTTAAACATGTTTGTCACTTTGGCTCTGACTGGAGCTATCTGGAGCTTCACAAGAACTTTATCAGCTCAGCATAGGGGGGAAGAAAGAAGCCCATTCCCATTTATCTCAGCCAGGTTCCCTTCAAAGCCAACAAATAAATTACAGTGTACATTTGATACAAATTGATTTCTTAACTCAAATAACAATGTTGTCCTCCCAGTCAGGCCATGTGTCACTCATTCGCGAGCCTGAGTGAAAGGCTCAATCTGTCTGCGTGACAGAAATAGGCCTGACGCATCTCACCGAGGAATGCTAATAACCCCGGCCTGGCCCGGGCCTTTGTGGGCAAGCCGCGATAAGGAAAATCAGCCCGTCCTGTCAAACGCCGCGAAGGCCTGATCGCTGTTTGTTCCAACAAGCTGCATAGGCCTCCGAGTCGCCATCCTATTTCATGTAGTAAATGAGAGGAAAATAAGATCCGGCTACCACGGTTAAGATGCCGGTGACTGTGATGAAGCCGAAGTGAAAGGAAACCCCATTGAATATCTTGAACTGATCTTATCAGCTGCTGGAGAAATGAGATATTGGCAGGGGCTGTTGAGTTTCTCACAGCTGAGCAGGTTAATAAGGTTGGGAGGCAGGCCACAGGCTAATTGGATTTGCCTTGGTTTGATAAACAGTGGCAGGCCCATTGCCAGAAAAACATACACAATGTGGCTTTTTCTCTTTGTTTCTCTTTAAGCCATACGGGGGAAGAAAAAAAAAAGCTGAAAAAAAGCTGCTTTTTTTTTCCCTTTTTTTGAAGCTAAAGGTGTCTTCCTGAATTCCCAGATGAAGAGGCCAACAAAGTCAAACTGTGAAACAGTAGTTGTTGGGTGTTCTGATTTTAATCAAACACCATTTAACCCGCCTGACCTCACAAAGTCAGCTCACATCAAAACAGCACAACTGTAAGGGCTAACTAGAAGCAGAAGGAAATAACAACCTATTGAAGCTTTCCAAAGGCTTAAAATATTCAAAAGGAACCAATTTTGCAGCCTCATCTCCGGGCAGATGCAGCCTGGGCAGAAAAGACAGCCTGCACAGCCGTCTCCATGCTGCGCCCACCGCGGGCACCCCGGGTGCACCCATGGCTGATGGGCGAGGTGCCAGCACTCCTTCAGCCCTCTCTAAAGTTTGATCCCATGGTCCCTCAGCTCTTGCCATAACCCTACTTCTTTTCCATGCTGTTACTTGGCAGGATCTGACCTGGAATTTGCAAGAAGTTGAGGAGCTTTTTGATTAAATGCTGCAAAACTGTGCCCTGCAGGGCAGGCAGAAGGCAGGCTGCTCCATTACCCCTGTGTTGCTGCATGGGTTGCTGTGAGCTTCCACCCACACTGCCCAACAAAACCTGCCAAAATGCCAAGACCTTTGCATGACCTTGGAAATGTAATGCTTTGAAAAACGTTTAGCTGTTGAAATTGCTATTGAATGTCTCTGATGAAATCCTCTCACTACATTTTGTTTCATGAAGTTTGGCTTGTATTTTCTCCACCGACTCTTCTAAATCTTGGGTCTATTTTCATTTTGGATTGGCATTGGCAGGGCCGGTGCGAGGAGAAATAACCAAGTGAGAGTGGTGCTTCCTTATTCACTGCAGATACAAACATAGCACCAGGGCAAGGCAGTGGGGAATTACTTAGAGCAACAGAGGAATACACATACTTTTAACATGGGTGTGAGGATATGAGTACATTTTTCAGTGTGCATAATGCTCCACACTCTGGCATCTGAACATCAGAATCTTTTTACGAACTTCTGTGACTTTATCTATAAAAGTTATCAATGGAACCAATAACCAATGAGAAATGCATGCCATCCCAGTGGAGAGCTTCTAAGTATCTAATTTTTTTCCTTTTATTTAGTTTTTGGTGCCTTAATGAAATATGTTTGCACACAATCAGATTCAGTTAGTCAGCCAAGATGAGGAACTAGAAAGAAACATGTCCAAGCTTATTCCATATTTTAGTTTTGTCTGTTTAGAATGGGAACTTCTTTGTAAGTTTTTGAAAGAAAAGGTGAATTTCTCTGAGGAAATAGTTTCTCACTTATGTGAGAAACATAAGTAATGTTTGAAGTCTTGGTTTAAATACGCACACAACAAACAGTTTCTACTCTCTTTGGCTCCATTCTTTAGAAAAAACAATTGTATTTATGACTTTATTGTTTAGTCTAATTTGTATTTCACTACTTTAAAACATACTTTACATTAACATAACATATTTTATCAGACTCTCTCAGAATACTATGTCAAAATGAATAGTATTGCACATCTCACTTTTGTTGATAAATGAGCAGATATTTCCTGAGCAACTCTTTCCTGCTTAAAATTTACAAGTTTCTGAAAGCAAAGCATTCCATTTTCAACAAATATTGCCTGCGCAGTTAGCTTAAAATTTTAGCAGTTCAGAAGTATCCCTTTTGGGGCAGTTTAGATTCCTCTCCCAGGCTGACTACTCCTCCTTGTCCTTTGGGTTTTCTTTATACATTTGCCAAAAAGGATTCAGAATATAACTTGCCCAATGAAGCAGATACATTTGTTTAGAAATAATACTTAACTTTATAGAAAACAATGCCAGTCCTCACCTGAGACGTGTGATGTTGTGGAATATAAAACTACCTCTTCCATCTGCTAGCTGAACTGCTGCCTAGCTGAACATGAAATTCCCTTTCATTCTCTGGTCCAAAGAATATTTAATTTGTAGGAAGTGAATTGGTTTGAACAGAACAGAAAGTAGATTTTTCTTCCCAACAAAATGCAGCAAAAGACTGGTTTCCCACCTGCTTACCACATGTCCTAACTGTGGGACTAGCAGCTTCTCTAGAGCAGAGAAGGTCCAGGCAGTTCAGAACTTACCACGTCCTTTGGCTCTGGAAGAAAACATAAGAGAAAGGGAATGGTTTGCCAGCAGAGGAGTTTCTCAGATCAAGATAATCAAAGAGATTTCCTATATTTATTTTTTTCTTTTAGTTTTGGGCCTGGAAACATTTAAGAGAAATTTTGTTTCATGGTAAATAAGAACAAAACCTGTAAATAGTATTGTAACAAAAATGAAACAAAACCCAATCCCTGTATCATGACGGAAATGAAACCATTCGAGGGAAATAAAGAAAAGAAAATAATTTGATCTAAGCTTTGCTTAAATTAAGATTCAGGTTTGTTTTTAAAGAAAGAAAACTCTTTCCTCACTTTGAGTATGTTTCTGGACACCATCCCATGATACAAAATTGGCTTTATACTTGCAATGACTTATGCATAACAGTTTCTTCCTTTCACATTTTGAGTGTTTTATTATTTTTGGATGCACATCAATACAGCATGTGGCACATGTATTAGGCAGACTGGGGTAATGGAAGTACATTTTCTGCAATATAAATACTGGCTAGAGCTAGGCTGACAAAACCCCTTGTCCAAAATCCAGGTCCACTACTAGTGAAATTAATAAAATTTGCACCTTTCAATAATAGTAGGATCAGTCTTCAATGGTTTTCCAGCCTTCCATAAAGCTTGGAATAATGCTCCTATATTTGCTGTAAATTGCATTTGGAATCATTAAGTGGTCTAGTTTCCTGTTATCCCAAAACAGCGATGAACAGATGAATATGAAATAATACCTTTCTAAAAGCATGAAAGATATCAAATAAACTACATTTGAACTACTGATTTTAAAATTGCATCAAGCCCAAGTACTTAACATAGCAATGTGCCCAAGGACTGATTTTATTAGCTTGCTATATTTCAGGAATTATTTAAATAACTCGCCAACTAATGTTTTCTATTAAGACTCAAAATTTATGATCAAAGTTTATCTTTTATTCAATTTTAATTTTTAAAAAAGGAGACAATACATAAATCAAAGCTAATAATAGCAGTTCCAAAGACATCTCATAAAGACTAACATGTGCTTTTACCTTTAATCTCAGTGAGAAGCCCCTTGCCTTTAATGGAAGTATTCACAGAATATAAAATTGAGCAGATGATCACATCTTTAAAAGATGAGGGCCTAAAGAAGCACCTGGTAATTAGTACTGAGTGATACAATATGAATAGAGCTCATAATGGGGCACTGAGGTTTTCTTGGAGTCATTGTACTACTATTTTTGGAAGGAAACAGATGAATCCAGAACTTGGAAAAAGGAACTGCCTCAAAGCACAAGCAAGATATTAATAATTAGCAGGTACTGTGGAACAATCTTACTGAAGAATGTTTTCCGCTCGTATGTGGCAAAATTTCTATGATATTTACTAAATTTCATATTGGGAAGACAAAGAAATAGAGATACAGAACAGATTCTGGAAATGTTCTTCTTCAAGAATAACCATTACCTAAATGTCTGTTCAGTATTTTCCTGACCAGTAATGGGATGAGGCAACTCTGCCTCTCTGCAAAGCCTAAGCCTCTCCACATACCTTGTAGTACAGTAATAAGGTTTTTAAACAAGATTTCCTTAGGGTTCCTAATAATTTACTTTTTAAATCAAATAACAGAGTGAATTTACCACCAAACTAGCTTCTTGTAAGGTATACAAATGTATTAGGAATAAATAAAAACGAAGAAAATCATAGCGAATGCAATAATTAGCACAAATACAGTAGTGTATATTAGCACAAATATGTAAAAATGCATTGTAAATGTAACTTGCCACCCTATTTTTTTTCATCCAAATTGATGAATAGGTCAGAGATAGTTGATAGATTCCAGCCCCTCAGTTAGAGAAGACCCCCAGCCAGACGATTATATATATATTAAAATAGATTCATATCAATATTATTTTATCAGTATTCCATAGAAATTTGAAACTGTTAACAATGGGGTTTTATTTTGCTTACTTAAATTATTTGTAATTTGGGTCAAAAAAAGGAAATAACATGATTCTGAGAATCTTAATTTTGCATTCTCAAGTTAAGACATTGTAAATGTTTAGCATGAGGAACAAACATTGTTCAAAATTCAGATGTTCCAAGTAATATTATAAACATATGTAAAAAAAACCCAAGATTTAAAAGCATTTTAGTCTTGGAAAATATGTTCTTCAGCTTCTAGTATAAAGATATTAATAATAATTTATCATGATTTATACATCAGTTTTTAAAAATGCTGACTCACACACACACTTTTTTTCCATAGTCACATCACTTCATTTTCTTACACTATTCTCTGATGAAGTAATGTAACCAAAGTTTCTACTTCCAAGTGGTTGCCAGTTGATAAATCCCTCCACTAGTCCAGCTCCAAGTGTTTCAAAGACTGTTCCTGCTTCAGAAAGTACAACTGGACAATAGTGGTGGATCTGTATCACAAAGATTTGGTGCTCAGACCCCACTGTCTACCCAAGACACATACCAGAGGTGTTAGTTCAGACTTGGCTAATCTGATCCTATTTGTGACCACTGGGCAGGGCATATGATATATACTGTCTTGGGCCCTAGGTTTCAGTGTAATTTTACCTGAAAGGAATATATAATTTATAACTCCACAGTGAAAATAAATAAATGAGTAGCTATCAAGTCTACATCTACATTATATGCCTACATTACTGAACAGCGTGGATTAGTACTGGTGGATCTGTAGAGTAGCTGGTACTAAGGACATGTCCACACATTTTGGGGTAAGGGTTTTTTTAAACTTTGCTCTGGTACAGTGAAACTATTCACGACTGAAGAGCGTCAGGTACATTCCCTGATACTTCAGGAAACATCTCCAGCTGCTCTTTGAGACTCTTGTGTTCCGAGCCACAGGCCTGTAGGTGGGGAAAATCAGGAGACTGACGTCAAAAGCTCCCTCCTGCCCCGAGATAAAATGCTAATAGAGACACACTCTATTTCTTTCTATACTGTATTCCATTCTTTTTCTGTTGATAACATTGCCATATGTTATATCAGAAGGATTTTCATCATCAGGGTCTAAATTTTAGCACTTACTTTATTATTGAAAACATTGGCAAACATCTTTGTGCCAGACCATTATTTCCTCTTCCAGGACAGTCTAGTTTACCTGTTAGTGAGTTGATTGTTAGTTTTAGGATTTAGTTATCATCTCTATCATCTTAACGAGCAACTTCTTATTTAGCGTTACATCAGATTGTCTCTACAATTCTTGACTAATAATTCTTTTCCAGGAGAAAATCTGAGCTTTCCTTACATGCTATTTTTATGATAACTATAATATTTTTCTAGTATAGAAAGACAATTATTCAATCAATGAAAGAAAAATTAGTCTGGAACAATCTGCCTTCTCTTAATATGTATTTCTTTTCCTCCCATTTTTCATTTACCTCTATGTATTACAATACTTTCCTTCAAAATATGTTCTGATATTTTCTACACTACTTAGATCTAACTGATAGGTCAGTTGACTTCTTCTCTTAGTCTAAAAAAAAGATATATCTATATATAGATATATAAATATTCATTATCCTACATTTATATATTCCTGCTTCCAATCTGGTATACTTAGAAATATACTTGTTTCATATGCCAGTTTTCTTTTCCCCATAACTCTGAGCTCAAGATATCAGGTCCTTGTGATTGGAATACACTTAATTTTTGAGTTTTCCTCAACGTCATATGTGGGATTTTAACTTCCATACTTTTATCCCCATTAGTCTTTCTGTCTTTGCCTTTCTATTAGATATTATTATCCTTACTAAAACTATAGTGTTATATTAATCTAAGGCTTTTAACACCTAACTCTCTCTTACTGCAAAGAAGCCTTAGTTTTCTCATGATGTGTCTTTCTTAACTTTTATATTTTCTTTTCAGGACCAAAAAAATTATTCTTCTGACTATTCTCTCCTTCATCCCACCCCTGACCTTTAAATTATAGCTTTCTTTATTGATTAATCAATTTTTTTGACATTCCTAAGCTTATTTCTTGATGCAAGTGTCCTGAGTTATGTCTATATTTTAGAACCCTTTCCACAAAGAGTTCCCTGTATTGAACTGAAACTCCAGATATTTCTACACATTTGTCTTTACAGAAATTTCAGATCTCTTCCTTACTCAAATCTCGAAATAGGCAGTTTGACTTCATGTACTAGTTCCCTGATTTCTCACTTCACCCTTCTAAAATCATAAACCTTGGGTTTGAATCTTTTTTGCTTATCCGTTCATTTGAACTGAGCTTAGTAATACTGTAATCACATGTTACCAAAGGGCCATTTGGACAATTACATTTCTTGTTGCAGCAATATTAATGGCAAAGGATATTAACACTCAATAAGTCTCCTCTGCAGAAATTTCTTGTTCAGAAATGTCTGAAGCCTGTGCATATTTATCCCATTTGGTTTAAATTTTGAATTTGGAGATTGCAAGACTCTTGAAATGAGTTAAAACCATCCAGAAACAGTTTCTGTTAGCAATCCTTTGACTAATGACGTTGCAGATATTTCTATCCAAATCCAAATAAAATCTCAAGCTTCTATAGCAGAACTTTCACAGTTCTCAATAAAGCTTACTTTTCCAAACTTCCTCATGACAGACTCTTGTGGTGTCCAACTTGTTACCTGCACACAGGTAGAGTACAACGCATGAGACATTACTTTTTGAGCCTTAACACGCAATCAGTTTTTTACACTGACCTTTAGGTCCTAACTTGTGCATAAAAACATTGTGGTATATGGTATCAAAATCCTTGCTAAAATTTTTATGAATGACGTCCAGCATTATTCTTGACCACAAATCAGACATTTTTTCATAGAAGGCAGTCAGGCTGATCAAACATGATTTATCCTTGATAAATTCAAGGTTACTATTCCTAGTCACTTTTCTCTCCTTTTTATGCCCAGAAATGTGTCCCAAAAAGATTTTCTCCATGATTTTTAATAGCTTTTATTTCTTTTTAGTTTACTGTGTTAAATTCTTTTGTTGCTTATCAATAAACTTGCATTTGCAATATGAGAGATTTCAACTGGATAGAAGGATAGCAAAATAGGGGAACAGGGAGGATCTTCCTCCTTGGAGACACAGGTGGATGCAAATCTGAACAAGCTGATCTGATCTCATTGCTGACACTTCTGACTCTCCTGCTGAGCAGGAAGTTGGACTAGATTACCTCCTGAGGTCCCTTTCAACTTGAATTATTTTGTGGTTCTATGGTCATGCAAATGCATATTTGAAGTATGTTAACAGGATCTAATCCAAGGACACTGTAGAGCTAGTTTCTAGGACTACAAATATTCTCGTAAAATTGGAGATGTATTGTTATGGAGACAGATTCCATGTCCTAAGTGAAAAAATCTCAGCATACTGGACGTTTATTTCCACACACTTTCACAGTGACTGTTTGACATACTCCATCAAAAATTGTGATGCCACTTATCATCAACCTTTTCATTTTCTTGACTGTTGTTCTCATCAATACTAAGCTTATTTCTTCTGACCATCAATCTATCCTTTATTGGCCAGTAACAACAAAGGCATCATAATGTATTGTTTATTCTAAACAATTCTGAATTTCATTACGTTTTCAAAGACCACCTGATATCTCATCTTTTTGAGACTCTTCTAAAAGTTGGCACAACCATCCTTGATCTGTGATGTCTGGAGGGATGTTTGACCCATCAATCAGAATTTCTTCAGGATTGATCTCAGACATAGAAGCTCTGCTTCTGGCAGACAGCATAGAACTCTGCTCTGCATTTTTTATCAATGAACTATTGTGTTTAACAAGCGGACACACATCTCTTTTCAATGGTATAAATCTGCAGGTCTTTCTGAGATTTACTTCTTTTTGTGTACCAATCATTGTATTATTTGTTCTACCTCCCAATTCATAACCCTTATGGACTGAGTTGATTATAGTAATTTTATTTAGTTGTTCTTTTTGAACTTTTACTACTGTGCTTGCAAGAGGTAATGGAAAACTCAGGAGAGTCAGGTAGCATTTCAGTAGTAACTTTATTAATCTGCTTATGAATAAAAGCAAATCTGTTTTCCACAGAATTCAAGCCCTATCAAAAAGGATATCAACTGACTAAACAGGCCAGTTTTGCTATTACATCATTAATACAAACTCTTACTGGATATTCTAGTTTGAAGCCACTATTTCCAAAAAGATCTGAAAGCTTCTTTTGTCTGCTTACATCAATAAATTAATGTTAATCGGTATAGGCAGAAGACTCAAATTATAGTTTCAAATGAGGTACAGTAATGTATGTAAATTGGAAAAGGAATGAGAAAAACATATTAAGTAAATTAGGTGGATACTCAACCACAAATATCATAAATTAATATGAGAGAAACAGTGGAATTTAAGTGAAAATTAGAAACTCATTTCTTTCTTCAGCCAGGCATTTCTCACACAGTTTTCAACACTCCACCTCCAAATTCTGCGTGATATGATCAAAACACACCAGATTGCTAATCATATTTCAATCCAGACATTCATGGTGGTAAAATACCTGCTCCATTAGTTGTTCTCCACATGCTTTAGACATTCAACAATTCTGCCGAAAATACTTCAAGAGGTTGAAAGATCGGAGGTAAAAATCCTTCCAGAAACATTTATAAGCCTGCCTTGGGTAGATTTACCTCATGTTCAAAACTTTAAAACTCATAGTCTTCACTAAACGACAGATGAATGTACCTCAGGATATATGGGGGTTTTTTTCAATTACAAAGACAAAATTTCAGTTGCTCCAGAAATTCCTTCATACTCCCTGGCTGTGAATCCTCAACTGATCCAAATCATTCTATATAATTCACAATCGTAATGTTGGACGTGAAGGAGTTCATAGATTTGATAGTCAAACCTGTTAACAAACAAAAATGAATTGTATCTTCCCTCTCATTAACTCACGTTCATTTTGGAGAAAAGGCCTCAAACTGTAGAAGTAAAGTATTCCCCATTTTCATGCTACATGCTTCAAATGTTGTAAGACTTTGCCACAATGCTAGATTAACACAGTTCAAGACACAAGGTCAAATATGCATACAGACTGTGCCTTTCAGAGCTATACCATAAAAATTGCATTAAGCTTCTGTTTGATTCTGAATCGGGGCTGATATTTGAGATATCGTGTTGAAGCAGGAACATGCTTTGAAAGTGAATTTCCTTTTTTTTTTTTTTTCTATTAATGACCTATTGGTCAATTTTGAGATGTGCAAACTACACTTTTTGAGAAAACAAAATCAGAAGCTTCACTCCAAAATCACTCCAAATGCTTGACATGACATTTGATTTATGCAATTAAATTCAGAATCAATGTGTGGATGGCTCCTCCTGCAGAGGCATGGTACATACTTGGAGTGTTTATAGTTCTTTTTTTCAGAAAACTGTAATCTATATGTGCAACAGAGACTACATTTGTTCAACAACCCACTTGAAAACAGACATAAGGGAAATATAAGAGACCACTGATGCACTTCCCTTGCACCAAGTTCCTCACTATAAGTAGACTTGTAGCAGAAGTTTAGTTCTCAGTGGAATATTATTCTTAAATAATAAATGGTTGCAATATTTTAGTGACAACATCTTATGCATCTTGTCAAGCACTGACCTGAGATATTCCCAAGTGGCCTAAAAGTATGCAAATATTTTTAAAAAATGCTTAAGAAAATTTAAAGTTTGGAAATTCATAGTAATTCATTGGATATTAAGAAAAAGGTTTCTTTGCACTGATAGGAGAACAATAGCTTGTCCCTCCCTCATAATATTTGTGGTTGTAGTAAAATTTTCTTTTGCTTCTCTAACATTTTCCTGCAGACCTCTGCAAAAGTCTGGGTGACAGCTGTTCCAAAATCAAGTAGATGTTTCCAGACTCTCATACCACTGAGGAGAAAAGGAGGACTCTCATGGAAGTATCTAGTTACATATATCAGGAAAAAGACAGTTCTAGAATGGAGAAGGAAACTGAAATGAGGTGTGAGACAAACATGCTAAACTAGAGATCTTTCTTTGTTAGTCAACGGTTTCTGTTAATTCATTGATAACAAGTAAATATTTAGGCAGTAACTTTCCCCCTCCTTCATACTGGGTGTTGAAACTACAATACAGTGATAAGCTTCATTGCTGTCTGTATGGTCTCATCTTGTATAGCATTCCTAATCCACAGTGAGAGGCAAGAGCATAGTGTGAAGTTGTGATGTGGCCTCCAGCGAGCTCTACACCAGACAAGTATCATGTCCCAACAGAGAATGAGAGGGGCTCTGTAGTAGGGTTCCTATGGAGTAAATCACTCCATTCCCCCACCTGACTCTCCGACCCTATTTCGAAACACTGAAGTTGTCATGGAAGCCTGGAAAATAAGGACAGGGTGTTTCATTTGCCATGCCTTACTCTATGAATGCCCTAATTGTGTAATTCCAAAAAGAGGTGATGGTGTGGTATTCTCCTGTGTTTACTTGCAGACACAAATAGTTGCTTGGGAAGAGCTTAAACTGCTCTCTTTGATGCAGATTTTCATGTTAATTTTTGCTAAGCATTTCTCAAAAACTGTGTATATATTTCTAGTGAATATATCTTGCACCTATTCTGGTACTCTCTTCCTTCAGATATTTTCCTGTTATGAATGAACTGTTAACCTAGAACTTTACTATGGATACTTGCTTCCAAATGGTACCATCTGTGAAATGAGAAACATCGTTCCTGTCATGAAGGAACAAACTTTTAACCTGCTATGGTGAGAAAGTAAGTCATTAAATATCAGCAGAAGGAAAAAGGATATTGTAGCCTCTGTACTCATTGTACAAAGACAACTAAAAAACAAATTATCTGTAGAAATGTGATAACACAATTCTGGCCAAATATGTCAGTTTTCATAAAGTGAACTCCACATATTTTGTCTGGGAAGAACTTTGGCATTATTACAAAAAAAGAATGGGGAAAAAAGGTGCAATTCAGCCTAAAATGCTAATTTCTCAATATGAAACACATTTAGAATAGACATTCTGCTATATTGTTACCCCAGAAAGAAGAAACCATAGTAAATACCTACAACTGAGAAAAGGTGTAAAATACTGTTTATTAGAGTGTTCAGGAATATCACTGATGGGAAAAATACTGAATTTTGTGTGTGTGTGTGTGTGTGTGTGTGTGTGACGTCGGTACTTGACCTATTCTTCTTTAATACACTAATGTGATCTTTAAGGATAATCAGTTATCCAGTTCAGCTCCCTGTGACCTAAACTAGTGGAAACCTCTGGAAAACATTCACTAACAGCTTACACATTCATTAACTATTATCAATCAGTACAGTTTTACTTTTTAGCTGCAGCTATGAAAAATGCATGAAGGCAGAGATGAACTCCGGTTTGTGGCATTTGTTGTGAAGCCCAGAAGCAGCAGCAACCCGCAACCTATCATGCATAAAAGCAGAAATAACTTTTATGAGCCCAGTCATGTAAAGCTTGAATAGTCAGATTCATGAAATTCACTGAGATTTGGATTAAATTTAAACCATTCTATACAGCTCTACTTTTGATTAGAGCTCTGTGTGCAGTGAAAAAACTCCCATTTGAATGGAACTTATATTTTTAAGAAGTTTGAATGTGCTAGAATTTAAATTGTGTTCCAAGCTTGATCTTAAAATGTACACTGGGTCAATTTACATTCAGCTTTAAGGGGCGGGGGGGGAAGAAAGCGTTACATTTTTTTATATTTTAGCTATGGATCACAGTTTATAAATATAAGGATCAAAACATGATTGAATTTTACTATCTCCTTTTATGAAATTATGATGCTTGAAGTGCCCAAATGAAGAATGTAAGCTAAATAATAGAAACTCTACTATGTTCATTATTTTTATTTTTGAAGAAACAATAAAAAGTCTTTTCCATTTCCACGTCTCTTTGCTTCACATTAAAAATTAGTTGCATTGAATTATATATATATTCCAGCCATTTACCTTTTCACTTTTCACCTGTGGTTCATAAAACATAGCATAGATTTAGCAATGATGGAAAAAAAGCGCAGCATTTTGTAGATCAATTTGCATCACAAACTAGTAGCATTTCATGTTTTGTATGTTTAAATTCTATATAAGTATCAGCCACTGTGGTTTTCACATATTTTTTATAGATGCAGAAAAAATCACTGAGCCTTAGAATTTATTTCAATATCTAAATAAATTCTCAGTTCATCATTCAGATGACTTGTGGACTGCAAATAAAGTCATACAATGCATGAAGAGATTAAATCACACATCTGGACTCCTGCAATGTATAAATATAAATACATACATACACATACACACACATGCACCCCCAATACATACAGCTAAGGTTCAAATCCAAATACTTTGATCTGAGCCTCTCCTTTGGCTGTGGTTCAGACTAGACTAGAATAGCTTGGCTTCTCTTCCCCAGATCTGCAAGCTTAAATCTCTAATTTGTAGGAAGACAAAAGCAGACATTCTCATAAATCTATTTAAAGAAGAAAACTCTGGCAAGGCTCTGCCATTTGGGGCCAAACCCTGGCAAAAGAGATAGCATAATGTTAATTTTACAGTCTAGGTTTACAGTTTGCAAGTCCATTTGCATAACAGAAGTTGTTTTTTTCAGGATCAGGACCTGGGAAATACAAATCCTAAAACAAAGATGTTGTCAAGTGTTTAATTCTAAAATCTACAATTTCATTCACAGTATTAGTTTGTATATTTTTCTATTTTTTATGCCAAAACCTCTTAAGAACTTACATTTATTATTATTATTATTATCATCTTTTTCTGGAAAAGCAGTCTTGTAAAAGAGCAATGTTACTGTTAACTTTTTAAATCACAGTGTTTCAAAGTACAGGCTTAAATATTTTCATATCTTTATGACTACTCATTTGTTAGAATATATTATTAGGTATGATTTGATTGACCTGGAGGAAATGCAGGAATTCATATCATATGGAATTCTGAAAATACGAAATAAAAATCCCCTCAAACCCATATTATTTTAAAATAGAAGTACATCAATGTCTTTGCTGACATTTGTAAACTTTCCAATTAATGTTCTACTTTTCAGGAATATCAGCTTTTCAAAAATTCTAATATATTAAATATGGACATTATCTACTAATCAAATTAAACCTGTAGGAACTGCAGAGGCAACTTTCTAAAGACAATTTTGGTGCTATTTTGAAAAGCTCAATTATTTTGCAAACGTTTGTAAAGAAGGATTTCTTTTTCTTAATGAAACTTAGATCATCCAGAGGTAGACCACATCAAAACTTTTTGAATTTAATATCCATAATTTTCTGCAGAGTGGCCAATAAGCAAATTTATTTGCTTGTTATGTTTGTTTTCAAATGTGCCTGAAAGACTAATTTGTATTATTTTTCTTTTATTACTAGGGTTTCCTGGATCTACAGGTGATATTTTCTTCTTAGGACATTGCTCCACAATTCTTTTATCCAGACGTTATGCCTTTGCCACAGGATTTCCAAGAAAATCTTCATGATAATATTTTACTTTAGAATTTAAAGTACATGTAGTAAGCAGTTTAACTGTTGTATAACAGTTGAATAATATATACCTTTTCTCTATGACATGATCTGTGTCTCAAAGCAATAGCTTGCAAAAGAGAGACAGTGGGGATAATTGGAATTATAGCAAAGCTGTTACCTGGTGGTTGCTTGTAGGTTTGCATTCCTTTGGAAAGAGAAAACACCTTGTAATAGTGAAGCAATATTTATGGCTACAGGCATTAAGGATGAAAAAGTCTCATTGACACCAAAATACCTGAAATTTGAAAAAACCCAAGATGTTCATTTGCTAAAATTTAACTAGTTTTTAGAGAGAACATCCTTTCTACCCAAGTAGTACCCAAATACGTCATATAAAATGTAGTGAGATTTTGGGGAGAATTTTGACAGATTCTAAGAAATCTCAATAATTTAGAGAAACTATATGATGGATTAGGAGGTCCTCTTTCTGTGTGAACGAGTTACAGGACCTTTTTACTCTCTGCAGATTAGTTTCTTCAAAACACCATTGCCAGCCTCAACGCACCCTGGAAGAAAAGCCTGTTTCCTCAGTGTTGTTTACTTTTCCTGAAGATATAGTGATGAAAAGTATAGAAATATTGTGTAAGTGCCAGCACTGAATGGAAGAAATCCAATTAATTAAGTTAATCATATCATGTGATGTGTGATTCTTGTTCTTGTCAATGATGGCACATATTTTTAGTTAGGTTCTCCTGAGACTATCATAATTGCATCTGCTTTCGTTCTTAGCTTTTGTTTTTTTGTTTGTTAGTTTGCTTTGGGTTTTGGGTTTTTGTGGGTTTTTTGGGGTTTTTTTTTTGTTTTGTTTTGGGGGGTTTTTTATATATTTTTTGGCGGTTTTGTTTGGTTTTTTTTGTTTTGTTTTGTTTTGTTTTTTGTTTTCTGTTTTTTGTTTGTTTTTTTTTTTTTTTTGTGGAAGGGGGTAAGTTGACCCTAGAACATTGAAACAGTGTTTTAGTCATCATTTGTACAGAACTTTGGTACTTGCAATATCTATCTACACTTTCTACATTTTGCCAGTGTAGGAGCTGATGGAGAAGTTAGGGAAGAGTGGACTTTGCTGGCTGAAGCAACTAGTGGGACCTCATAGCAGCACCAGGAATCACAAGTGAGATAAGGGAGATTTAGGGTCCTACCAGTAGTAGAAATATATGGACAGGGAGTGTGCATGAAGGGAAGGACAAAACAGCAGTTGCACAGGGAGCCCTAAAAATTGTGAATGTGCACAGCTGAGAAATTACAGGGATCTAGTAGGGCAAAAATTGGCATGAGGAGGAGAAGGGGGTACAGGCACAAAGGCAGATGGAGCTCTTTATCAAAATGAGGTAAAAGATTAACAAAATTATATCAGAAGAGAAAGGATTTTTAATGCCATGGGGTGTTCAAAATCTGGCATCTACCTACTTTCTAGCTATTAAAGCTACAGCTGGAGTAAGTTTTCGCCTGGCTTCATTGTAGATCCTGGTCTCCCTCTTCCAAGCCTAGAAAAGTCCTCACCCATATGAAGTGTGGCTAAAGTAACTCAGCTTGCTCAGCCTGGAGAAGAACAAACTGAAATGAAACTCCAGACAAATTTAACGTCATTGATGATATTAATTTTGGACAATCAAACTGCAGCTGCCCAATTCCCTCTTACAGCTTCCCTCGACCTCTGAAAATTTGGCTATAAAACTCTTTAAATACTTACGGAGAAAGTGTGGGACAGCACAAAGGTGGAGCCACACTCAAACATACTGTTTAGCAGTATTTTAATTTAATAACAAATAGCAGTAATATTAAAAAATGCAAGTTTAATATCGAGCGATAACAGCAAAAACTGCAGCAATCTTCCAGTGTGATCTTAACTGGCAGCTTTGCTATCAAGACAGGAAGGAGGATGTGAGACTATAATAAATTATATAAATCAAAGTCTGATTGTTTTCACCATCTAATATTTCTGTGAAGTAATATTTAATCTCTTCAGTGTGGATTCTCCATCGATTTATTGCATTATAGGCATTCAAGAGAAGTCATTCCAGGGATGCAGCTAAGAAAATAGTTCTTTTAAGTGTACCTTATAGGGAAAAAATAGAATATGCCTAGGTAGAAAGCAATAATTAAGGTTGCTAGATAGCAGAGTACAAAGAAGTAAATGGGTGGAAATATTTTGGAGGCAATGCACCTCATGGACAGGCCTGTAAGCACAAAGAACAAACACCAAGAAATCATGGAGTCCCACCATGAGGATGATACACTATAAGACTCCCATTTTCAAGTAAACGCTACCTATATATCAAAGTCAATGAGATTCATTCTGTTTGGGGAAATTATTTAAAGGAATATAATTCCAGTTATGTTATCATTCTGCCCTAAATAACATGCTTGAGTTCAAAGCTTTGGAATTTAACCACATAGCAGGGAGATCAATTAAATAATTGCCACATTTGCCTGTCTTTTTCATCCCCCTGACAGAGACTGCCAGCCTTACATCAGTAAATCTCTGATTAGCCTGCACTGCTTTTGAATACCTTTAGTTCTGACAGGGTGAAAAAAGCCAACCTGAAACCAAACCAAAGTAACTTGAATTCCGAAGTGGCTGTCTTAATGCCCCAGACCACAACCCTCATATTAGGGGGTTGTTTGCAGTTCAGTAATTACTCCTGGAACCCTGGGCACCTTTTTGGATACGGCAAGGCTGGGCATCTGCTACATTCTCTCATGTCATCCTCAGCAATCAATACCTTCATCTGAATATATTGCGTCTTCCCTGCTGAATCCTGAACTTTGTGGACCGCTCCTTATACAGACTTAAGGAAAAAAGAGAAGGGGAAGTTATTATGAAAGCTGCTGACCTTCTAGTACAGAGAGATATTTATGCATGGTAAAGCACAATTTACTGAGGTATCATCAGAGGCACAAAATATTTCCACAAAAATATGACTTTATCTCATAATATTAATAAATACTTCTGAGAACACATTATAATAGAAAGTTTTGAATAGAATACCTTAAAAGTGTGGATAACATATGCATCTCGAATCAGCCCATCTACAATCATCAATATGCACATACATACACAGCACTAAACTCTACCCCCTGCTCCCACAGTCAGGACAGCTTGCTTGTAAAGGATTTCCAGAAACTGACTGCAATTTTTATAAACTGAAAATTTTGTAGATGAACTAACTTGTTGTTAACAAGACAATAAATAAATTTTAACTAAAAGAATTGTGTCAAAATATTAATTGAAATTAAAAGCCTCCAAGAATAAGACATCTGACAAAGAAAAAGTCTCTTGTCCTTCCCTCCCTTCCTTCACTCATTTGAACAACTAAATCTAAAAAGTCTGCCAAATAAAAAAGAACTAAATCCACAACTTTGTCTTATATGGAAAAATTGAATTGTCTTATTCAACTAGCTAACATAGATGCTAATATCAGCATTTTAAAGAAAAAAATACAATATGGCTTATTTAGAGAACAATACCTGTTATATGTCCTTAGACTTTATTTTGCTGGACAGAAGTGGTTTTTTACCGGTAGAAAGATGATAATCTTAATTCAACTTTAAATATAAGGTCACTGTAAATTGAACTACTGTCATATATGCAGTAAATGTAAGTACTCTAGCTGATTTCAGCCAAAGGAGGATCAGAGATTGTATAAGCATAGGACCAAACACCTAAAACAAGCCAGTCAGCTTAAATACTAACAAGGAGAGTTCCACTAAGTTACATATAACAAAAGGCTTTTGCCAGAATAAACTAGAAACAGTGCTATGCAGCCTAACAACATTTTCAGATTCATGGAATATTCTGAGTTTGTGTCTCTATGCATTACAGTCATATCTGTAGTTTATAGTATCATCTGTGGTGATAAAAGTAGGACTTTGATATGCCTTGTTCATAGTTACTACGTTTGGAAGAGTAAAAACAGCAGAAAATGTGCAGGAGTCAATACATTCTGCCCAGGCTTTATTTATTTAGAGTATTTGGCCTACAAATCTGTAGCTCTACCCTAGAGAAAAAGAACAATCACATGCCTTGGGCAAAGTCTCCTTCAGTGTGGTAATGATGCTTAGAGGATTTCTATTAATGTTCCTCCATGTATTTGTACTGCACCATGCATTTAATACAGTATCATGGATTGTTTGAATCATTGTTGGATCAGATTGTAGATCAGAACAGATTTAATGCAGTGAACAGTTCCCAACCCTTCCACTGTTTTGAGTCCTCCCTTTAAAATTGACAACTGCTTCAGAAAACTAACTCATGAGATGTGCCATTCTAATAGGAAACTGAAATACATGGGGTTTTTTTCATTCTTTTCCCTTTTCTTCCCTTTGCAAGTACCAAGAATTCATGTAAACAGCTGTTTTCTCGTTGGAAAAGGACAATGAGGAAGGAAAATCAACTTAAAAATGTGATTTTTCTGTAAGTTGCAGTGCTTCTTGGTATTTACAGGCAGAAAGGAAACAGCTGCATTCTGTCCCAGCTTGAATTCATAAACCTAACTTGATCGTCTTCTGAAGAATTTATGAATCATGGTTAATAATCAGCTTTAGGCCCTTCTCAGGGAAGAATCACATTTTGAAGCTACAAAGGTCCACTAAATAGCCCACGGGAAATGACCCTGCATCCCATTAAATATAAAACCTCACTATTCCGGGACTCTGTGTCAGAAGGAAAACATTTCTGTCTCTGCTCCCTTCAAGTGTTAGAGAGCTCCCTCTCCCTAAATGTTTTATTAAGATTGAAGAAACACACCAGATTCCTGCTTCTCAGGGAAAACTGTTTTATTCTTCTAGAAAAAGTTTTTTTCCTTTCACTTTGGGGAAAAGAAAACAAACCATTTCCTTTCTTCATTCCCATATATTCATTATGGTCCACCTTTTTTTAAAGCGCTTATCTTTCTTTTATCTATTTCATATGCCTGTGGCAAACACCATAGCTGTCTTCTTTCTATTCCAGGAATCAGCTGCAGTGTATTCTTTATCTTAGACCAGGTTGCTATTTTCCTATTTAAATGGAAGATATGGATTGAAAGTCAGATGTGAAGGTCAGAGAAGTGGTTATTAGTTTATTGTGATTTAAGTCTTTGCAGGCCATTTTGCTTGATGGAAAGCATAATCACAAGCAAATTATTGAGAAATAAAGTGAAATCCAAGTTTTCTTTAATAATATATTTAAGTTTCCCATGCATAAGTGACCCCCCATCTGGTTTGCTGTCTCTTCAATTGCAATAATGCTATTGGCCACAAGTTCTACAGAAAAAGTAATTTACAAGACCTTCTTCACTAATTTTTTAGGGAATGCACATACAAAGTACGTGAAAGTGAAAAAAAGACAAATACAATGGGTAGACCTGCAGCTGTTGATTCTCGTTGTGTGATTTAAGCAATTGCAACAAATTATGATAGATAGGAATATCGTGTCTTTCTCCACTCATAAAGGGGTAAGTTTAACTAAATTGTTTTCTGATAAAACCATTCTGACTGAAGTCAACTTCCCACAGCCTATAAGACCTTTTTTATAAAAATTCTTGACATACCTGATGGCTGTTCAGAAGTTCCTTAGACTTCATATATTCGACACAATATAAATAGCACCCAAGAAGTTATAATGATTACAAAAAACAGTAGTGGTAGTAAGTTACCACCACCACCAAAAGACAAATTCTAATATCAATATAAAAAAAGTTACCTTCAACCACTTGAGGTATGACAAAGAATCTTCATCATGAGGAAAGGAAAATGGAATGGAAAAAGAGGAATTCAAATATAGCACAGTCTGGAAAAGGAAATAATTACATTCTAATTCCCTTATCTGAAAAATCTAAAAGAAGAAAGCTCTCTGGAAAGTAATCAGTGTGTGAGAGTCTTCAACAAATTCAACATGATCTTACAGTATTTTAGCTACAAAAACCAGAAAAACAAATTTCAATTGCCCACACAGAGATTTCATTTCTGAAAGCAGAGGGGTATCTTTTTACAGCTGCCATGCAGCCTTACTTGGAATATTGCCTGCATTTCTGGGTATGAAATTGTAAGAAAAATTATAAAAATTTCCATGTACTTTGGGGAAAAAAAAAAAAAAAAGAAAAAAGCACTAGCAAAACTCACAAATGAAATAAAATTAACTGAGATGGAGAAAAAAATAAAGCTCAATGGATTTTCAGCTGAAAAAGAGCTAAGCATCACTTTCTGGCCTGTCAAGAAACCATTTGTACAAAAAACAAAAGGAAGATGAGCTGTCTTATGACAATGTTGAATGTTTGTCTTCTGCCATAGAAGGAAGGGTCTGTCTGCTCTGGACATGTGCAGGTTTCTGAGAACCCCATACATGTCATAAAATATGCAAACACAAATGCTTATTTTTGAATCACTCCTCTCCGTGCATCAGCTTTACATGATTTTTTTTTTTTTTGACACAAGCCTGAGCTTCAATTATTTTCAAATGGCCTGTTGGCTTTGCTCCAGTGAACAGTACCCTATTTTCCAGCCTGCAGTAATAACATATTATTTTAAAAAGGTCCAGATGCTATATGTTTAGGAAATACATCCAAAACCTGTTTTGTTTTGTTCTATCCATGTCTCTTATAATATCAGTATTTTGCATGAAAGTTATACAATAGATTGCCATAGTGTCACGCTCTTGACAAATGGAACAAGCAAATGCAGGAACTCAATGTTAGAATAATTCAATGGGAATATTTAAAGTGCTAAAATATTAAAATAAAATGAAGCCTAATGAAATAAATATTAGTCTAGTTGCAATGATTATGGTTCCAAATATATTACAGCCACAATATTATATATACAAAACTTTCAAGTGTATTTCCTCCTTCCTGTGGCATTATTCTCACCCTTTGCTCCTCTGAGTTCCTAAGGCCAATGGCTAAAATTCTAGGAGGGGAAATTGTTACAGCAAGTCATCAGCATGCCAGGAGCAGTTTGGTGGTGATGTTGATGGTGTCACCCTCCCGATAATAATATATGCTTAGAGCAACTTTATGTTTTTGCTAACCTGCTCTACACCTTGCTCTATCTTAGTTGTTCTGAAAGTCCAGGCTGCATCCAAACTTTTTATGTACTTACCGTTTTTACGTACATGGTATATTTGTCTTGAGCCTCCTGCTTCCTTTATTACGACTAAACCGAGTTTCATTCAGGTGACATTCCTGTGATGAACAATAGTTGGGCATAGGTCAGTTGCTTATAACTCTGGAGTCTTCAAAGTCACCATCTCTCCATATTTTCAGGAAGGTCTCTATTATTCCATGTCTTTATCTATCTATGCTGCATTTTATTCCATGACAATAGATCCCTCATTCCACATGAATATTTGTTAATATTGTGTAATAATTACAAAATGTACAGAACAAAAACCATTCAAATTTGAGCAAAAGCTAAATCACTGCAGGTGACTGTTACCTGATCATTAAATGAGCTAAAACCTCCACAAGCTAAAACCTAATCTCCAGGCAGGCTAAGTCCAGGTCCTGTGGTCTAAAAGAAGCCTGGGGCTTCTTGCAGGGAGTAACAACTCCAAATTTATGGGGCTAAAAGGCTACACTGAATAGTAAAGAGGGAGCTGCTCATGGGCATTGAGCACAAGAGTTCGCAGTAGATTTTGAGGAACAGTGCAACCACTACTTACATCTCTTGGAGCACTCAGTAAGTCACAATATGAAAAAGCCACTTGGGAGACAAGAAAAAATATGGAATAGAAACTGGAGTCTCTCCAGCCCTTCTAGAGTATGATTTGTTGGAGACAAATCTGGTTTGAGACAAGCAGCACAAAAACTGAATAAACTCACAATCTTTTAAACCATGTCTCCACCAAAAGCTGTTAGCATCTTCTTCTGTTTATTTAGGTAATTAGCCTAGGCTTTGGATTTAGCTTGTACAAAGAAAAAAAAAAGTGATTTGTTACTGCCCAGTAATTACTCCAGAGGGAAAAACTTTTCTTATAACATATGGCTGTGATCGTTATTGATCGTTATTAGCCTTCTGTGTCATGTACAAAACGGTTGAATCCTATCTCATTGTCCCTTATGCCCTTCCTGTACTGAGGACAACCTCACAAGTATGTCATGTACTCCGCAGGACAGGGCAGAAGTGTCATTAAAACTTTATAGAAACAGACACTGTGATTTCATGTGCAAAATTCTAAGTGCTTTCCTGGTGCCATATATATTCCATTATAAACTATTAACGACATAGCTAATTATTGCACGACACATACTTAATTGTATGAAACAGAATCTATGCATAGCTTTAAAACAGAAATGGAACTAAAGTTCATTTTATAACTAGTGTTTAGCTTCTTTGATTAAAGCCAAGCCATTCTTCAATTTCTTCATCCACATAGTTGTGCTTGGCCCAAGAAGGATGCACTAGAACAGGCTTGCCAGGAGTCTGATAAAATATGTACTTGCTTGTTCAGTTCCTGGGCTGCTGATTCAATGTCCTTGGAAACTCCTTCTGACAGCAAGCATCTTACTAAACATATTTAAATGTATCTTGTGGATACAGATGGGTCCAGTGTATCCAACAACAACATAAAAATAAAGCCATATACTGACAATTGGTCACATAACTTGAATGTGACTATTTAGTTGTTATTCAGTGCTTTACATCTCTAGACCTCATGGTGCTTTCTGACCATGGAAACCGAATCATAAAATGAAAAAAAAAGGTTGTACAGTGTCAATGCACTTCAAAATTTGGTGAAGTTTTTGGGGCAAGCATCAGGTTTTACCTCCTGCTATAAGAACCCAATAAGACAAAAGTGTCACAAAAATGTCTTTGATTGTCTCTCTGATAGAGAAAAATGAAACAAAAATTATGTGGGGGCCCATAATACAAGAGATAGAAACCCTCCCCAAGTTAAGGTGACAGAAGAAGCCTCTCCCAGGATGCTTTGTTCTACTATGCTGATGTACCCCAGTTCTGTTCCCCTGATTGGCCCGTTGGTTCTCCTGCCCCTCTGCTCCAAAAGTTCCTCCCTCCCCATTCTCCCATTAGCCCCTATCCCTTTGTCCCTCCCTCAGAGTTTCCCTATTGGTTCCCTTACCCCGGTGTCTCCTATGTACCACCCCTCCCTGATACTCTCCCCGCCCCTGTATAAAAATCAGGCTTGCCGCTATTGAAGGTCTTTGTCACTATGGCTTCTTCACATGTAGTTGAATAAAACTACTGTGGACTTATATACAAAGATTTTTCCCGTCTCTTCATTTTTGGTTTGTTGTAGAAGCCAGCCGCAAACCCCAACACGGCTTATGACAAAATTATATTTTATTTCATCCAGGAGAATACCTGAAAGTGCTGGCCACACTACCTTTGGTTGAAAACACTTCTGCAGATTTCTTCTTCCTATATTTTTAAGCTCAACAAGCATAAAAGCTTTAGGAAGAAAACTAGAAGAAAACTCTTGACTATCAAAATCATAGTATCGGTTTAAGTATATCTATAGCGAAACCATTTTAAAGAAATACTCATGGGTCCTTTTCTAAATCAAAATAAGTTTTTCAAACATTTCTGTGTATAAAATCATAATATTGTATGATTTATTCCCAAACATTTTGAAGTGAAAAGAAGGACACTCAAATTTCCCACAGGTGACGAAGAGGTGAAAGATTTTTCTGCGACCTAGAAAAGCAGCTCCGCAACAGATATACAGCTTATTTGCTTAGACAAAACCCTGAATACTACTCTAAGAATAAACTGAAACTACTGAAAAGAAAAAAATATTTTCTACATAAAAAGTTATTTATAGATCTCACCTGGGATTAGCTAATAATTTCTTTCATATGTGAATCAAATGCAAGAAGAATGGAAAGTAATTAAAATATGATATATTACATCAAAAGACAGACGTTTAGAAGCACATCTGCAGCCTACCTATGTGAAAGACACAGAGAAAACTGACACAAAAAATGCCTGTAAATGTGAACTGAGCAAGTAGCCACATGTTACTAGTTCAAAACATAACTCACATTTGACATCTGGTATTTGTGAGCTGCCTTAAAAATGAAAAGAAAATAAAAATATGAAGTGGTGGAGTATAGTCTGGAGCTGCAATTCTGCAATTCATTTTGCTTAACTTCTCTTAGGTGTTACGGGAGAATGCTCATCACTGCAATCCTGACAATGTCATTGAAGTTAATTATGCAAATACAACTCTTCCTATGGGAGTGCATCCTGTTGAAAAATCAGCATATTTTGAAACTTATTCAGTGCTTTTGTATGAAGAATACAGAGAGAATTCTTTCTTAGAAGAGAGTAAACAATAAAGACTACTGGATTTTGGGCTCCTTACAGTGACTGAAATGAGCAAGTCCCAGTTAGAGGAAACATTAAAACTATGTAAAATGATGGTGGCGCATTGTACCACCATGGCTTGTTTGCCTTCTGACAATTCTCACATTTCTATACACAGTGAATTCACAGCATAAGACTGGACTGCTTTAGTCAAGAACATGGGAATCCTGTCTGCAAGTGGAAGCTACTTATACTTGTAAGGGAAGTTACGTAGTGAGAGGTGATTCTATTTTGTCAGAAGATTAAGTAACGCAATATCACACAATGCCAAGCTACGTGAGTCCTCCAGCACAATGCCAACACGGAGATATAAATGCTTTTTTTTATTAAATATACATTCTGTGCTAAGACTGGCATTTGAAAGCAGACTAAACAATAAGACAGCTCCAGAGTGCCGGAATTGGAAGAAAAAAAATTAATGTATAAATACTGGATGTGCAGTGGGTGGTTTGGTACGTTTTGTCATGAAATACACAAAGTTAAGAAAACAAGGGGGGTTTATTTTTCAGGTAATGATCCATAGTTTTCATGCCCTGTCTCTCTATTGTCTGCTTTTTTTCTTCATAGATATATTCTCTGATACAGGAATGGGAAAATGAGAGGAAAAAAAGGTACATACTGTTACTGTTTCACAGCAGTAATATCAAATAATAGTATGCCCTTTTTGGCCACATTCTACCTAACTCGTGGCTTTTCCACAATGGCAAGATTTAAAGGATTTGGAAACCTTCTGTACAGTAGTTTAGGGATTCTTTTAATATGAAAAAGACAGAAAACGTGTTTTGTGTCAAATATGCAATACACGTCTGATATTTTTAGATTAATCTGTACGTAAAATAATTGGATAACAATCTGTTTTAGTATAATAATTTCTTCGTAGTTCCTTGACTTTACATCAAGAAAACATCTAATCTGAGAGAAAAAGAAAAGCACATTAAGTTGGTAAGATTTTTTTCATCCGAACATTTAAAATTTCTTTTCACACTACAAATAAATGGTCAGATTCATCAACTTTCTTTCATGAAGTGCAATATCTCGTTCTGTGGCTGTACCAGCATTAGCACCAGTGATAAAAATACTACACCACATTAAATCTAAACTGTTCCTGTGAGAGATCTGTTCCTGCTTTCCAAGCCATTTCCTATGTCTAAACCAAAAAGTTAACTTTGTGCAGGTCTCTGGATCTCCTGGCTCCACCAAAGTTCTGAGAGGTCTTATTTACCCCTGCTTATTTTCCCCTTTGAAAATGGGGTAAAAAAAGATTTTAAGAGGACCCAGCCTATCCACAAGGTAGGCAGAAGAATACAAAAAACATTTTTAGTGGAGATTCCCTTGAGCTGGTACCAAATAATCTCCAGTCAATTATGCACTAATGAACACAGAAACATCCAGTGATATTAGTACCATCTTCCAAAACAAGTAAAGCAAAATTATAAATATCCATATATAATAATAGTGAGAGTGAAAATTTTGAAGTATATAAATGTTTATATACAATAGGCAGAATATACACCCCTTCATTTTGCAGAACTCATGCAAAAAAATGACCTGATCCATGACAAAGTATCCATGCCCCTCGAGGAATGAGAGGTTTCACCATCTAGGAGAGTCCAAAAGTTTAGTTTGTTTTTTTGAAACAAAGATCCATTCTCACAAGTTCAAAACGTATTTTTGAGCCAGAAGAAGGGCCCACCTTCACTATTTATGCTACCATTGACTGTTCTCATCCAGACATAGAAATAGTCTAATTATGACTGTACCAATTGTGAGTGTCTGCTAGGTTTATCCTGTCTGGACTCCAGGCACCCACTTAACCTGCTCTATCACTCCCCTCCTCAACAGGACTGGAGAGAGAAAATATAATGAAAGGCTTGTGGGTCAAGATAAGGACAGGGAGAGATCATTCACTGATTACCATCATGGGCAAAACAGACTCAACTTAGGGAGAGTTAATTTAATTTATTGCAAATCAAATCTGAATAGAGTAATGGAAAAAATGCAAAAAAAAAAAAAAGCCAAAAAATGTCTTTTCCCCACCCCTCCCTGCTTTCCAGGCTTAACTTCACTCCTGATTTTCTCAACTTTCTCCCCTACAGCAGTGCAGGGGGATGGAGAATGGGGGCTGTTCTGTTTCTGCTGCTCCTTCCTACTCAGGGGAAAGTCTCCTTACATTCTTCCCCTGCTACAGCATGGGGACCCTCCTGTGGGAGACAAACCTTCATGAACCAATGTGGGTCACTTCCAAGGGGTGCCTGTTCCTCCAGGAACAGGCTGCTCCAGCATGGGTCCCCCACAGGGTCACAAACCCTGTCAGCAAACTTGCTCCAGTGTGGGCTCCTCTCTTCACAGGGACACAGGTGCTGCCAGAAGCCTGCTCCAGTGGGGACTTCCCATCACAGCCTCCTTCAGATATCCACCTCCTCTTCTGGTCCTCTCCCTGGACTGCAGGTGGATCTCTGCTCTCCCACAGACCTCCATGGGCTGCAGGAGCACAACATTCTCACCATGGTCTGCACCACGGGCTTTAGGGGAATCTCTGCTCCTGCACCTGGAGCAGCTCCTGCCCATCCTTCACTGACCTTGGTGTCTGCAGAGATGTTTTTTTCACATATTCACACTCCATTGTCCATCTGAAGTTGCTTGTTCCACGCCCCACCAACCCTTCTTAGATCTATCCTCTGCCACTGTTGCTGATGGGCTCATCCTTGGCCAGAACCAGGTTCACCTTTGAGCCAGCTGTCATTGGTTCCATGGGACACAGGGGAAGCTTTGAGCAGCTCCTGGCTGAAGCCACCCCTGTAGCTAGGGAACACTTGCAACATTTATAAATGACCATGAAGGCATTCATTGTCATATAATGTATAATGACATTATTATACTAGTAAATAGTTGATAGACATTGATTTACACTTTTATTATTTTTCTATAGCACGAAAGGACACTTCAGTTGAGGAGACATATTGAAATCCTACAGAAAGCCTTGACAGAAACAGGACTGGCACTGTTGGGGTGCTGATTTCTCTGCTGAGGCAGATCTTCACCTTAGATACTGCACAGACAGGCAGCCCCTGCAAACCCTGTGTTCCTCCCCTCCTCCTTCCCATTGGTCTAGACTCTGTCACTCCACTGTATGTACCCCGCCCCCTTCGATACTTAAGCAGCTGTCCTCCATTTTGTGATGCTCCTCTGCGGTTCTCTCTCTCTGCGTGGCGGTCTCCCAGGCGCGGGGGCGGTCCCGGGACCTCGCTGCCGCTTCCACCACCACAATAACAGCGTGCCTTGGAACCCCACTACCGCTTGGAGCCCCTCTCTTTTCGTCGTCCGCTCTCTTCAGCCCACTAGCTGCGAGACGCCGGCGGGGAAGAGAAAAAGCGTGCCGATCCTTTCTGTCGCGGTCGGCGACAGGTGGCGCCCGAACAGGGACCTCGGCGACTGAAGAAGATCAGCAGCGCCGAGGTTCCAGAATCCTGGAAAAAGGATCGGCACCGCGAGAAACATCAGACGACGAAAGGAGAGGTTTTTCTTTTCCGTTATTCCGTAGGGGGGAGGAGGGGTAGTCCTTATTATTTAAGGGATTCCCCTAATGCCGAAAAGTTCTGTTTTTAAGTTGTCTTGTTAATGTACCTTATAAGTTAGAGTCTAAGACTA
>VWZT01004850.1:141573-220675 GCA_013397055.1 Pachycephala philippinensis | reverse complement strand
AAGGGGAGGGTTTTAGACAAAAAGAGGGAAAATATTCCTGGGAGATACTGCATAAGACAATGGATGAAATACAATAAAGTTGTGTTGACCTTTTAAAGAAAACAGTAAAAAAGAAAATTTGGAAGAGTAAGAAAAACAAGAAAATAAAGACCTAGAAAAGCAAAGGGGGAGTGAAAATAAAGATACAACTCAGAGACAGGGAAAAAAGGATACAATTGAGATATTGTAGGGGAGGGAATCTAATCTGTGGAGGAGGAGCAAAGGGAACCAGAGTGTGTATCTGTAAAACTGTGTTTGTGGGAACCTTTTCTGTGCACCATAAAACTATAAAACCAAGGGGTTACTAAAGCTGGAGAGTGTGTCTGGAGATCCTTTATCCAGTTTGCATCTCATTATTACCTCACACTACAAATTAAATCATTGGTAATTCAGTGGTAGCTCACAGAGAAATAGATTGAAGAACTGAATCATACATTTTATGTATAGATGTTTCTCAAACAGATGTAGGAATAACACAGACCAAGGTGGGGGAGCGCTTGTGCAGCTTTGGAAGCAGAAGATCTGAGAATGCACTTGCAAGGCAGAAGGAGTAGGCGGCATTGAGTGGAGACCCTGAAGGGAGTTTCTGTCTAACACAAAGTCAACAGTAGGGTAAAATATCTCTTAAGGCCTCAGCAGAAAATGGTACCTCAGAATGAGAGCAGGTCATGTGCCAAAATGTGCTGGAAAATATCTCTTTAAGGGAACAGCAGTTGAATTTTAGCAAAACAGGATGCGGTTTGACATTTACTCAAAAAACCATCTTGATAACGCATCAACCTCTCTTACCACAACACCACCCCAGCTTCTCAGGACGAGGCACAGGATGTGGCTTTCTGTTCACCATTTTACAGTTGGGCAGAAAAAGTGACACATAAATGGTCTCATGAAAGCTGTTGGGTTTTTTGCCTCAAGTTATCACACAATATTCTTGTTACTCAGGTCTGCAGATGTGTCCTGCATGTGCAGCTGCTCTGTCTGTTGTGCAACATACAAAAAAAATGAAAAGATTTGTGGGTTTGGGGGAGTTGCTGACCTGCTTTTATGAATTAAAAAAACCCTAATGGTTTTTCTAGGCTTCTCAAATCAGCAAAGCAAGATAATAAAAACACAGACTTGTAGAAAAATTATGATGGGATGGGACTTCTGGAGGTGTCTTAATCCAAATTCCTGTTCGAAACAGGGCTAACGCCAATGCTCCAACTCATGTTGCTCAGAGCTTTGTTCAGATGATTTCTGAATATCTTCAAGGACAGAGATTTGACAAGATCTCCAAAAACCTGTTCCAGTGCTGAAGCAAGAGAAAGTATTTTTTGTTATGTCTAATCAGAGTTTATCTTGCTGCAGCTTGTTCCCACTTGATTCCACTGTGCCCCTCTAAGACTACAACACTGTTTAGGCAGTTGGAGTCATGTAATTATTCATATTTTAGCCTTCTTCTCTCCGTAATGAACAAAATCAATTCCCTCAACCTCTCTTATGTTTCTGCTCCAGTGCCTTGATTATCTTAGTGACTGACCCTCTGCTTCACTCTACAGTTTTTGATATCTCCGTTGCCCTGGGGCTAAGGCAGGGACAGAGCAGGAACGTGTATGGGCTAGAGAGGTGGTATTCCAGATGTAGTCTCAGGAGTGCTTCAACATGCTAACTGCACCCTTGCTAATGCAAGCAAAAATGCAACTAGCCTTCAGTGCTGAAAGGGCTTGGTGCCCATTCATGTTCAATTACTTTTCTGCAAAGCTGTTGTCCTAGCCAGTCAACTGATACTTAAAGGACTCACATAAGGTTCTTTCTCTAGGGATGTGCCTGTAATCCAATAATTCCCTTCCCAATGAAGAAACCCTGCACAATAATTACAAACTGAAATTTTCCTTTGAAGATCAGTATGGTTATTCTGCTTGTGTGGTAATACTCCTTTGCCCTCCAACATTTGCAATATAATCTGACGTAATTCAGACTGGGATAAGAATAATCTCTCAGTGTGGATGCGATGTCTAATTATGGTATGTTCCCATTGTACATCCTTCATTTAAACCTTTCCAAAATTGGAAACACATTATTATTATTCTTTATTTCAGAATTAGCAAATTATGCAGGTGACTTTTATACATCACAGGAACCTTGCTTAGTGCTTTTTTGGTTTAGAACAATTTAAGACCATTTGTTATATTATCATCATGAAAGGCTTACACCAAAGAGTGTCTCAGGCTATGACTAATCCCACTGCATCGATTACACTATCTGGGAGAATAGTGGTGATGGAAAGGCGCTGGTAAGTCTTTTTGTGTAACACAAAAGAGTCTTCATGCCAAACCAGAAGTATCCAGTCAGGGAGAGGTTATGTAGTAAATAAATTTACATTCACATCCTGTTTGTTCATCCCTCTATATTTTTATCTTCAGAATATGGATGCTTTCTGAAGCAGTGTTCATATCAGGACTTAGCTCACAGTCAGAAACCTCCAAGACCTTGAGAAACATTGCAAAGTTGCCTTGGATAAAAAAAGCCCTCAGAACTCAGCCACAGAGAGGAGCAGACCAGATTAATACCGACTGTTGCTGCTTAATGAGTTGTGAGAGAGGTAGGTAGATAGATAGATGTGATGCACATAGTGGCATGGGCTTCACTATGCAGCCAGAAGTAAACTCCATAGTCAGAACAATTTCTGAACAAATGAAAACCTACATGTTATTTTTTCTTGAATGTGAATTAATCCCAAGTTGCATACTACTTTGACTACCTCCCTTTCCACTTTATACCCTCCATATAAATATAACTTTTCAGGATTTTGTCTATGCGCTTGCAGGCCATGGTAATGACTCCTCTTTTGTCATTTTAATCCAATCTGTTGCATATTAGTTCTGTTTAGATTCTACTCCTGCATCATCTTTTGTTCAGACTCCTTCTCATCACTGCTGTCAATGGTAATTCTACAGTTTTCTTGTGATTGGGGTAACCTTTCCAAGCACAGTGAAAAACATTGTGGTTCAGGAAGGAATGAGAGTGCACATAGGAGTCACTATCTCTAAAGTATTTCAGACTTGTATATGTCAAGCAACTGTTCTGTGTCAGGGAAGAAAATGTCTTAGAGGACAATAACTTGTGGCTGTGTAGACTACAATTTACATTTCCTTTATTTTATGTCTGCATTTGGTTAGCCATCTTTACTGATTGTCCTGATGAGATGGAGGATAAATGGCTGATCAGGAAAGAGGAGTTCAGCAATTAACCTGCACTTCAAATACCTATTTTGCCTAGGTCTTATTTCTACCTATTTGTCTTCCACCTTCTCAGTAACATCTGGTTTGTGAGTAGGTGATTGCCCTACACACACTTCTCCTGTGCTGAGAGCGGCTCCCTTCGGAGGGAAGGTGCTGAAAGGGGAGAGGTTTATGTAAAGAAAGCAAGTGACTTTGAAGTGTTGTGTCCAAACTGCTGGCACAGAAATAGACGCCTGAGTGGTTCAAATTCACTGACAAAATATCCAAGTAGAATTCTGCACGGCTTGGCCGGTTAGCTTGGAATCCAGCAGGAATGTCACCTTCTTGCTTTAGATTTTCACCGTAGGAATAATAAATCGATTGCATCGCCTTCCCTGGCTGCTGCAGAAACCAGTACATAGAATTGTGATTATTATTTTGACTGCATTTCAGAGTAGCGGTCTCATCTTCTCTCACCACAAGACTTGGGGTTTGGGTGATTTCAGCTCCTGTAAGACAAAACAAAACGAAAACACAGTAAAACAAGTTAGCCACATTCTCCCAGCAGGACAGCAGGTATTATGGCTCCACTGATTGCTTACTTGTTCCAAAGAAGTACATGGCCACACACAGAGCTGTCCACATCCTCATTTCTGCCTCGGGAGTCAGTGAACCTACCCCTATATGGGACTTATATAGGTCTGTTTCACCTGCTTGCCTTAAACCAATAGCAGATATCTGTGTAACAGCTACATCTACCCTGAAAAACAAGCTCCTTCCTGCAAGATTTCAAGCAAACACTTTATTTTTGTGTTTGTGAAGTGCATGTGTTGAAAACACACAGAAAGTTTCAAACTGACTCATCTGGAAGCTTTTCATACTCTACCAGACAGGATGTTGTCATGTGTGACAATTGAGGTTTTATTTACCCTTGCATGACTTATTTTACCTTTTGATATTTTGTTTCCAGAATAAACAGAAAATGTTTAGTGCAACCAAATAAAGTGGTTTTATTTTGTATTGGTAACTGATGGATTTTTTCTTTCTGGAAAAACACAATACCTATGCTTAGACTTTAATTATTTTTCTTCCTTCTCCAGCTGTTAGAACAAGCATGCATGATATTATTTTGTGAAGAACTTGGAGCATGGGAGCCTGTTGCAGCCTTAGCACACAGCAAAAATGAAGGAAAATTGGGTTATTCCTGAAGCAAATATCTAACAACTTCTTGTCCAGCAGTACCTGTACTAACTATGAGTGCATCTTGCAGGATCCAGAGTGATACTACTGATCCTGACACAATCTTTTAACCTATATTAAGAAGACTGATTGCTGTCCTACCATGGTATTTTGGAAGCACTGTGGGAACCATCACAGTACTCATATTTGCCATTTATAGCTTTGAAGTGTGGCCCCAGAGGCCAGTGCTCATATCAAGCAACACAAGATCTGTGCTACTGGAACTATTCTTTCTTATTTAAGTGAAAGGGTACCATCTGGTGGAGTGAGGGGGTGTTGACTGTGATCCTTAGAGGATTATTTTTCACAGTTCTTTATTTTTGCACTGGCAGATATTAATGGAAAAGGGACTGGAACTAATGTACCAGAGATACATATGTCTGTCGTTAAACTGGAGACTGTGAAATGCTGCATTGAAAGTGTTGACTCACAAGTACACAGGTTCTTTATCTGGACAAGAAAAATCTCAGAGCTGATATTAAGAATGGGATTTCACAAACTCAACATAATGCAGATGAGAAGGGGAGCTAGTGTGTGGAGTAGTGACGAAGTTCCTAACTAGATATGCTGTAAAAGTTGTCCTAAGATCCAGGTAAATGAGTTGGAAAGAGAAACCTCTTTTCACTCAGAACACAGAATTAAGAGTTGTCCTCTGGGTTTATGTGGGGGCAGAAGAGGGGACTACTTCTATTACAGGTAATATTATAGGTAAAACCTTTGAGAACAATATCCAGATTCAAATCCCATCTTGTTGTTTTTTCAAGACAGGATCTGAATCCAGACAAACCGGCTCTCTAGTGCGCTGTTCTTTAGGGTATCACAAAATGACTAATGTTTTTCTACTGTATAAAAATAAAAATTTATAGCCTAGACTTTCCACATGGAACAGATTCTATGTTCGATCAATAAATATTTAAGTATTTAATACAAAGTGAAAGAATTTCAAGAGGAAAATCTGACTCACAACATCCTGTTTCACACCAGTGGTTAAGTCTAAGTGGTTATGTGTGGGCAGCTGGAGGGAGAGACCTCCTCACCTAACCCTGGCAGTGAGTTGGTTGGGAGGTTGCTCTTTCTGGTGAAGTTGTAAAAATAAAGGCATCAAAATGTCTTGCTGTCGCTCTGAGCATAACATGGCCAATAACCTATTCACCTTATCATCAGCTCAATGCTGTGATAGGCTTACTTTATTCTTAATGGGAATGAACACAGGTAACATGGGCTTTACTCTCAACAAATGTCATTATTATCCTTTTAGCTATGGTTTTTTAAAATTATTGTGTGACTCTGAAATTACAAGATGTGGTAAAAGTTATTACTAGCAATGTTAATGGAACCAATCCAGTAAATACAAATACATCTTTTAGGAAAAAGAATTACACTATCCCACCTGCAACTAAAAAAAGGATTAGAAAAAATAGTGTGCCTTTTTTTCCTGTTTTCTTTTTTGGTGGAAAAAAAAAAAAGTTGTTTGAATGCTCTAGCTATTATCCTGTCAGAAAAAAAAAGCCAAGATGAGATGTAGAAAACATGCCCTTTTCTTCCTAGATTTGTCAAGTTTGTTTAAAAATTCCTGTTACATATGGCACCCTCCAGTCATGGGTATCAGGAACATTTTACATGAGAGAAAACTCACCCCTGTCTGTAAGCCAGCTGTTTCAGACTAGTGTTGTCACAGCATTTTTATTTGAAAAAGATATTATAATGGCGTTTAGTATCATTTGCATGTTCCATAATCTCTTCTCTGGTCAGTTCAATTTCAGACAACACTTCTGGTGAGGATGAGTTACACAAAGAAGGATTTCAGTGTGGGTTTCAGCATGGATTTCATAACATCCAGAAATGTTGCAAAAATATTTATCTCATAAATCAGGGGTCTCTTAGCTCTCTTCACTGACAGAATTTTGAGTGCTACTATTATTCAGGGCTTATTGATAGGTTTTCTTTTAGGAGATCCCTAACTCCTTGATGGTGTCTCTGTTTCAGAACTCTATGTGTTGCTCAGTAAAGGTCATGGAATTTTCAGCACAAGAATGTTGCCATTACAGCTAAGCCACTGGCAATGCAGGTTTGGTACTGTCTCCTTTCTACTCAGGCCCAGAATTTCAATTCACTTTTTTCAGGATGGCTTCTTTGTTTTTTCATTTGAACCAGTTCTCAATTCTTATTACAGATATAATAGAATTAAGGAATGGACTGTTTATCACGGGAACATCCATTGGTGAGGGTGGAAGGGAAAGAAATTGGCCTACTGACAGAAACTTTGTCTGTTCAGCTCAGAGTAAAACTCTAAACTCACAGTTAGAGTAAAAGAGATTTTTTTTGTTGTTGTTTCAGGACCTGCATGTGCCTGGTCACACTGAAGGCTCCTAGCACAGTAATGCACCCCAATGTTTTGGGTTTTCCTTTTTTTCTCATAAAGTGGTTTTATGCTCAGTGTAAACTTCTTTTGCTGCCTGCACTTAAACATACTGTCTCAACTCCCCGAGCTGGCTGTTGGAAGCAGTAAATGCAAGATTGTCTCTGTGCCCCTCCTGGTGGAGAATCAGAGAATCCACCTGAAAAAGAAAGAAAGAGAAAGAAAGGGGAAAGGAGTAAAACAAACAAACAAACCCAGAGAAAGCAAGAAGTCTCATGCATAGCAGATCATTTCTGTTCATGTATTTAGTAAATGTCATGCTAAAAAGAAGAAGCAATGGCTACCCAGGTATCTTTCTTTCCTTTAACATCACTTATCTCAGATAATTTTCCTTCCTCCAGCCAGGTAAAAGCTATAGATCAATTGAATTACATACCATTTCAGACTTTCTATCTTCCCCTGCCATTTATATTAACCTTAAGTTTTCCCTAATGTGCTTTATAATTCCCATACAGCACTCTTACAGATTACTTCCATTTTCCCATCTTCCCACTTTCTTACTTTTCCTCATTTAAAACTCATCATTTCTAAACAAGTTTTCTGTGCCTGTTGAAACTATGTGGTCCTTTTGCATCAAGGCCTGTTACACCTGACAGTTGTGATCAGACTGTACATTTGTTGGTCTCCAGATAACAAAGCAACCTTTTAAAATTTCCATTACTAGACTTTCAGATGACTACTTTTTGTCATCTGGTAAGTGTTTAAGAACACAAGAAACTCTGAGGCTTCCCCCACCCACTCATCTGGTCTGATGAACTACACAACCTTATCCTGCAAATTCTACACAGATGCAGAGTGAGAGGAATTATACTGAAAGCTTCCTTCAGTCTGGCAATCAACACTGGAATAAAGCACATTCTCACATTCATCCAGGTTTAGTCTTTATCACACTACTCAGAAGCCATGAATATCCTGTCCTGCAGGACTGATGACTCCTTGGCCAGTTGATCACAACTTCTGTTAGTCTGCCTCCTATTTTAGCTGCCAGCATCAAGCATGTTGCAGACCTACTGATCTTTTTCTTCTGACTAATAGACCAGCTTGTGAGTGTTTTAAAAAGAAGAGCCAGTGGGAGAACAGGCAGCGTTACGAGTCAAATGGAAAAAGAGAAAGGTTGGCATAAAGCTAAGTCCTCTTGTCTATTAACAGTGCCACTACTGTGGTGAGAGGGAAGATGGAACTGGAAATAGCAGACAGGAGACCAACAGGTGTATTGCCTCAGCCAGAAGAGAGCTAGGTGGAGGCACAAATAAAGAGAATAGAAAGTCAAGGAAAGGATGTTTAGTTAACTTGCAATGCTGCGGATCGAGATGCAGCAATTATATCTGCTTGTCCTTCACCTAAGCAATGCCTAACATTCAAGGTATTGATTTTGAGTATATTTGCTGTCAATGCAGCCAATAAAATACTTTGCAGAGGAAGCAAAATCTATAGACCTCTAAATTCTCATGTAAGTAAAGAAGCATGCTTTACAGCACAGCTGCAAATAAAACCTAAAGGATGCTGGCTGCCACACATTCTTGAGTAGAAGATACTGCTCATTAACTATTCAACAGTTTACTGAAAAACCAAGGAAAGAAGACAAGTCAGCAAAACCTTAAAAACAGTCTGAAACTGTATTTTATCACATGGCGATAAAAGTATTTAATTGCAGAGTTTTCTTTCTGGCACATCTGTACAAAATCTCTCATATAACCACCAAACAAAATTAATTTCTGTGCTCCCAATCCTACCCATATGATTAAAAAAAAAATAAAACCAAAGCATTTGACTTTGCAAACAACATAAAAATAACTTAGGGCCAGGCAGTGAATAAAGTGAGAGTCACACACAGGCAGGACCAAGAAACACAGCTTGCATTTTATGATGCTAGCAGGACTGTATAGGAGAAGGAGGAAATCTTTCTGGCTGATGATACTACAACGCAGAGGTATAACCCTACAGTACTTTAGGTAGTTCTAATTAATGATATAACTATATATTTGGTATGTGCGCTCAGGATGTGACTGAGAAAGAATACTACTATTTCTATATCTGTCACAACTATCCATTTTTTCACTGTTCAGATTATTCCAAAAATATTATTACATACTGGCTAAAATTGACTAGAAGCTGATTCTGTGAACAGCTAAACATGGTGGGGAAGGTGGGCTGAATCTGAGGGACATTAATAACTTCTTTTGTAGTTTGAGGAGCATGATCTACCAGGCCACTTTCACTGTGCAACAATGTACACAAACCCTATGATATTTCATAATTCTTATCACATCCCGAGAAAAGAACTCATGCAGTTAGTTATACCTGCTTGAACACACTTCTTCTTTGGCAAAGAAGATGGGAATCAGAAATCACAGTTAGGTCCATAAACACCCTTATTTGTGGTGATGTTTGATATTCTTTTGGTAATCAAAGTACTTCTTGCGAGAAAAAAATCTCAACACAAAAAAATCACAACACGCTCTGGCTGGATCTGTTCTTATCTCAACCCTTCATGCCCCACACTGGCAAAAAGGACTGTCGTGGGTTTAAGCTCAGCTGGAGATGAAACACCACACAGCTGCTCACACCTTTCTGCTTCCCCCCACTCCCCNGCTCACCACCCTCTGACCAATGCCAGACCTCACTTCCCAACCCCAGACTGGCTGTGGTTCCATGAACTCCCCCCAGTTTAAATACTGGGCATGATGTTTTATGGTGTGGAATATCCCTCTGGCCAGTTTGGGTCTCCTGTCCCACCTATGCTCCCTCCCAGTTACTTTTGCATACTTCCTCACTGGCAGAGTATGAGACATGGGAAAAGGGGTGATAAATGACTCATGATAAACACAACTCAGCAAAAAACCCAAACATCAGCGTGTCACCAACACGATTCTCTTTCTGAATCCAGAACGCAGCACTACAACAGCAACAGAGAAGAAATTAACTCTACCCCAGCTGAAACCAGGACAATAAAGTACAAATAAACTTTACTATTCCATTTGAAAACTTGAGTATCTTGACTTTTTTATAAAGAAAGATAAAGGATTTTAAATAAACATTAATAAACTTCCGTAACTAAGATATATGTGAGTTTCTCCATTGCTTTAACACTATTGACTTTAACAAATATACTTGAATCCACAGAAAAACCCTTATTACATTTTCTTTATGAGCTTTTGAAGCTGCTTAGTGAAGCTAAAAAAAAGTTTGGGGAGCAATGTGATTATAGGAATGAACTTGTATTGATGTACACGCAAAATGTGATAGCACAATTTTCTCTCAAACTATGAAATAAAGCTGGCATCAAATATATGTCAATAAATTTGTTTATGCAGACACATAGGAATATAAAAGACTAGAAATCAATTAATCTCTTATTTCTGCAGTTACATAAGATGATTTAAGAAGGACTAGGCTGAATTTCTACCAGCAGTAGGGCTAAAGGATATTTTCCTATTCATATTATTCACTATAGTTAAATTTGTATTAAGATACTCTAAAAGAAAGCAGAAGACAAAGTTTATTTATATTAAAAAACTGTTACAGTTGTCAGGAAAATCCACAAGCGCCAGAGGTTTTTGTCCAAAAAGGAGACAGAGGAGTCCTGTAACTTTATTCGAATAAAGGGAGAGTCCACTGGGGCACACGCCCGTGGGGTTTTCTCTCTCGGGGTTTCGGAGGGCGCAGCCTCCTTTTATCCCAAACTGCCGGCAGCAGGTTGTCCTCCTCCTTTCCCCATTGCTGAGGTACTAGGAAGGTACAGCCTTCCCGAACTGCCTACCCCATATCCCCCCCTGAACCTACTGTTTTACCCCAAAGCTCAGGAGTTCAGGCCTGTGCAGACCCGTGTCTGTTTCAGGAGCCAAGCTGTGTGGGCTCTGCAACAAACCCCCTGCCACATGTAGTGGAGACATTGAGACCCATTTCAAAGACGTTAACACCCATACCTTCACCCATCTAATTGTTTGTAAAGACATCAGTTTTGCTCTCATTATGCAGACCAGAGAAGACGTTATTTATAGCCTTGTTTTTTCTACTTGAAATTTTTCAACATTTTTCTGTCCCTAAAGCAAGTTCTTATGCATCATTTACCCTTTAGTTTTCCTCTACCTGAGGGAAAATATCAAGTATCTCTAGAAAAGACTGAATATAGAGCAGCATTAGGATATATTCAGTGTTTTGAGGTGCTATCAAATCAAATGCCTGCTCATGGTCTACTGGGATATCTCAAATTTACAGGATAAAATACCTACAATCTAAACTTTATTTCATGAGCTTATAAAGAAATGCAGCCAGTCTGACAAACAGACTTTTGCCTAGACTAGTCTATCATAGGAATTCACTTATTCAGCATTCAAATCATACGGTTTCAAAACTTAGAACCCATAATTGTTAATTCATGGCCTTACAAGGAAAAAAAATCAATTAGCCATCTAGCTGATAGTGAGAATGTTCATCCTTCCTCTTCCATCATGCTTTGGGCTTCCCCTGTAAAACACCAGGAAGCATGGAAGTCCCAGCAGCCAGATGCTACTGTGTCTGCTCCAAATGCATTTTGAGTAAGCTGATGGTTTTATATCTTCCAGCCTGAAGGTTTGGTCTAAATCATTTTCATAAATTAGCAGATTGTGCAGGAAGTGCCAGACGGAGACGAGGGATGCAGGAGCCAGCGATCTGCAGGTGACAATGGCTGCATAATGGCCCTTTGCCCCTTTCTGGGCACCTGTCCTGCCTACCGGTGCTCTTTCTTTGACCCAGTCTGCCCCCAGCATACATCAGGCCTTAGCATGAGCTGTGCCAGCCAACTCCTGAGCAGGATTTTAGTGAACAGGCACAATGGTTAAATAAGATTTAAGAACAACCTGTTCCCTGCTCATTAATAAAATCTCAGTGCAGGGTGAGTCAAAAGAAATTGTCCCTCCCACACATAATTAAACTGATTGTGAGCTGATCCTATTTCCCCTTCCCCTAGGGCATGAACACACTTGAGGGCTCACCTTTCTGTGGATTTCTCACTGATGAGCATTCCTTAGACTGAGGTGGATGAACCACATTCCATACATCCTGAAAACGCAGATTTTAAGAACACTCTCAAGGAGAAGGCAGTTTTATATTTTCCAGTGAATCTCATTTTTATATGTAAAATAGCAATGAAAAAATGAACAAAACTCATCAGAGACAGTAGCAAAAATCAGTAAAAAACCTTTTTATTAACTGAGAACTTTCTTTGAAACTTGGGAGTAACAGCACTTTTGATCTGAAATAAAACCTCTGAAAAGACTTTACTAATGAGGAGTTCCTTTTTCATTCTGCTTCCAGGATTAACAGAAGGTAAACAGCCTGTATTTATCAGGAAGCAGTCCGGGGCACCTCCGTTCAGTGAGGGTGGGAAGTGCCAGCTGAAACCAGCACAGCTCTGCTCCGCTGGTAAAGAGCTCTGCTCTGTGCAAGAGCTGTGTTTGTGTGGCTCAGCAGGAGGCTCCAGGCACCAGCAACACACCTCTTGTGTCGCTGCTGATGGAGCTCCTTGTGCTGATGGGAGCTGCCTCTTCTGCCGTGACATGTCTGTGCAGGATGCTCACGCTATCCAGAGCAGCACAAACCACACGCGCTGGGAAAGCTTCCTCACGGGCTAGCTGCTGCTTCAGAGGAACATTGCCACTGCAGCTTTCCAAGAAGCTGGACTGATGATCCCTGGAGCTGAAAAATGAAACAGGGAGGCTACTAGAAGGTCTGAGAGCTACTCAGACTACTCATCTGAGAGAAGGAGGAAAAAAAAAGATGTCACACCTCTTGATCCTGACAGCTCGAGTGTGTTCTTACATTCAGCAGCTGTAAGAAGGAACAAAAACAACAACAACAACCATGTCAGCATTTTCCTGTCCTGCAACTGCACTGATGTCAGCAAGAGATATCAGGCGCTTTGAGGCCAGATGTTCTATGTGTTGCCTGGATTTTATTTTTCCCTACAAAACCTTCCTTTTTCCAGTCTTCATTAATTCATTCCTCTGGATTTGTTATTTGGTCATGCTGTGACTCCTAGTTTCCCTCTTTTTACTAGAGTCTCCTTTTATTCCCAATCCTCCCTCTTTAATCATCGTTTCAATTTCCTGAAAAATCTGCAGTTAATACTTTTCCTATGGTGCTTTAGTCAACATTCCACTTCCACAGAATCATTTTACCAGGGAATTATTGAAAAACTGGGTATGAAATCAGTCCCATTTTCCCAGAGTATTCCTTTTATGAGTTATGTTCCATCTTTGAAAGAAGAGATAAATGTACCTTAAACATGAATTTTTCACATTAATTTCTGTTCTTCTTTACATATGAACTTGAGTATAGGATGCTGAACCCTGAACTGACTAGGCATCAACCTCTTTGCATGTGGAAACTACCTCTTCTCTTAAATTACTGGCTCAAAACATTTATTGATTTAGTCTTGCTCAGGCAGTAGCTCAGTCCAGGAAAATGAAGAATTTTAGCAGTTCATTAAAAAGCACTTCATATCAAAGGAGTGACAGAAAGTCGGTAGATAGAAATACTAGACTGCCTGATTAGACTATCACGCACTCATTGTAAGGCAGATTGACACAGGCTGTGTTTTAGAATAAATGTGAATGAGAAAGAAAAATGGACTTACAGAAAGCAAAAGATAGGTAATTTGGGACTAAGGTCTGTCCCTAGGACACTGAGGTAGAAGCAAGACACTGGGCTAGTTTATTTATCAGAAAAAAGCAAACCCACCTTACTGTGTACAAAATAGCTTCACTTTGTTTACAGGCCATGAACTCACCCTCAAAAAGAGTCTTACATGTATCTGAAGTTGCAGCATTTTTTGAAGCTATTTTTTTTCTCTGAGCCAGAGAATTCTTAGTCAAGGATGCAAACCTGCAGTTACAGACAGAAATCTTTCAACCACATCCTTGTTCATCTTGTTGAATGTGAAACCAGAAAGCACCTCATTGCAAGCAACCTACATTAGCTGCTTTAGGAGGGGTGTCCTCTTCCTTATCTGCATTTTGTGCCCAGACAAGCTGTTTGCTATGTCCTCTCTGAGCAGACAAATAATCAACTGTAACAAAACAACAACCGTACCACACATTTTGCATGCACACGTCCTATTTATTTATTTATTTATTTGGATGACCTGTCCAATCTTTCAGCACAGCACAACAGCAAGTTCACTCCTTTTTTTTTTTTTTCTTTCTGCAGCTCTTTATCACTTGATTATACCTTGTCAAAACTGTTACTCCTTTTATGCAGCAAGCTGCAGTGCAGGTGAGACCTAAGTACATATGCTCACAAGCCTGACTCTATTTGATAGACCTTGTAGAAGTAGTTCCATGATATTTTCCATAAAACCTATTGTATTTTTAAGATGACATTTCCCTGCTCTTGCCTGTACAAGGACTGATTTATTGTCTCGGTAATGCTAATGGGATCTAAGAAAAATGTCTGTGTTTTGGCAAAGTAACATAGCCACTTGTGTCAGTGGCAAAGACCTTAAGCTGGCCTTTCCTGACAATGACAATCTGCCTTTAAAATGCTCCCAAGAACCTTTATGCATCAATCCACTGGTCAGTAGGAGTAGATCCTTTATGCATCAATATAGTAAGTAGGAGAGAAAGCCTTTAGATGAGCCAGCAGGAGAATGTCTACATGAGAACAGGCCATTTGTAAATATGGTCCATGAAAGATCACTGGAGCTTTTCCTAACAACAAATGCAAGGCAGGATCTGCAGGCCAATGGTGTATTTCACCCATTTTACCAACAACATAGGTGAAGACCTGCTCACAACACAGCTTAGACAAGGAATGTGTGCTGACATTTTGATTTTAAATACAGCTTTTGGGGCAAGGGACAGAAACTGCACTGTTGGAGAGCGCAGGTGAGTTTGTCTAGAACCATTGAGGCTTATTGGTGCACTCAGGACCCATACTCTCGTGGCTGAAGGAGTACAGCTTCAACAAGCATCACAGAGGAAATCATAGACTCAGGAATAAAAGACTTACTTAAACCACAGGTAGCATCACTTAGAAGTCACAAGTATCCCTGAAATGCTAGAGATTAGGTAGATAGTTTCAAATTACTTTCCCTACCGAGCTCAGTACCTTGAACTGTGCAGTGCAAGTAAGGACCCAGAAAAGGAGAGGGTTAGTACTTTTCCAAGTTTTGGAGTTTTTTATTTCATGGCATTTATAAAACTTGAATACGCAATGCTTTTATACCCCTGGTTCTGGTAAGCGTGAGGGAGGTCGGTGGGGCTGAGCGGTGCTTTGGGGCGCTGGATGGTTCCGCCAGTGGGCAATACCAGCTGTGAGCACCGGGCGGCACTGCTCAGCCGCAGAACCGCCCCCGACCCAGCGCAGCCTTCGGCAGAGGCGCCCGGAATCGCCTGCCTGGCGTGACTTTACACCCGCAGATCGCTGGAGTTTCGTGCTCTCCTGAAAGAGCCAGAGAAATGCTAGGCCCTCCACACAGTATCGTTACCCTGTATTCAGACTCCAGTGCAAGGGAAAAAATGTATTACTTGTTCTCCAACACGTTCACCGGCTCTCTATTGTCCTGAGCTCTAGTTCAAAACTACACTCCCTATTCTGTGCTCTTCTTCAATTCTTTTTCGTACCTTTTTCACAAATCTTAGTCCTCTCTGTTTGCAGCCCGGACTCTAATACATACAAAGTGGGGGATGAGAGGCTGGAGAGCCCTGTGGGAAGGAATATGGGGGTTTGGGTTGATGGCAAGTGAAATATGAGTCAGCAGTGCCCTGGCAGCCGGGAGGGCCAGCCGTGTCCTGGGGTGCATCAGGCACAGCATTGCCAGCTGGGCAAGGGAGGAGATTGTCCTGCTCTGCTCTGCACTGATGTGACCTCACCTCCAGTGCTGGGGGCAATTTTGGGCACCACAATGTAGGAGGAACATCAGCTTATTAGAGTGTGTCCAGAGGAGGGTGACCAAGATGATGAAAGTTCTCCAGAGCAAGAGGTCACTTGGTTTGTTCAGCTTAAAGAAGGCTGAGGAGTGACCTACAGCTTCCTCACGGGATAGAGTGGGAGGTGCTGATCTTCTCTGTCTGATAACCAAAGATAGGACACAAGGAAATCTAGAATCATTAAGGTTGGAAAAGACCTTTAAGAGCATCAAATCCAACCATAAACCCAACCCTTCCAAGTCTGTCTCTAAGACACGTCCCTAATTGCCACATTTGCACATCTTCTAAATGCCTCCAGGGATGGTGACTCATCCACTTTCCTACAGCCTGTTCCAGTGTTTGATAAACCTTTTGGTGAACAAATCTTCCCTAATTTCCAATCTAAACCTGCCCTGGCACAACTCGAGGTTGTTTCCTCTTGTCCTGTTGCTTGTCACATGGAAAAATAGACTCACCCCTACCTGGCTACACCCTCCTTTCAAGGACTTGTGGAGCATGATAAGTTTCCCTTCGAGCCTCCTTTTTTCCAGGCTAAACAACCCCAGCCACCTCAGCAGCTCCTCACAGGACTTGTGCTCCAGACCCTTCACCAGCTCTGTTGCCCTTCTCTGGACACGCTCCAGCACCTCAATGTTCTTGTAGTGACGGGCCCAGAAGTGAACACAGGACTTGAGGTGTGGCCTCAGCAGTGCCAAAGAGATAGGGAATGATCCCTGCCCTGGTCCTGCTGGCCACACTATTGCTGATACAGGCCAAGATGCCATTGGCCTTCTTGGCCACCTGGGCACACTGCCAGTTTGTGTTCAGCCACACCCCCAGGTCCTTTCATTCTGCTCCAAGCCTGTAACTCTTGACCCAAGTGCAGGACTCTGCACTTGGCCATATTAAACCTCATAAAATTGGCCTTGACCCATGGATCCAGCCTGTCCAGGTCCCTCTTCAGAGCCCTCCTGCCCTCCAGCAGGTCAACACTCCCACCCAGATTGATGTCTCCTGCAAACTGACTTAGGGTGCCTTTGATCTCCTTGTCCAGATCACCAATTAAGATATTAAACAGGACTGGCCCCAATACAGAGCTCTGGGGCATCCCACTAGTGATCAGCTGCCACTTGGATGTAACTCCACTCACCACCACTTCCTGGGCCCAGCCATCCAGCCAGTTTTTAAGCCAGTGAAAAGTACACATGTCCAAATGATGAGCTACCAGATTCTCCAGGAGAACGTTGTGGGAAATGGTGTCAAAGGCTTTACTGAAGTCCAGGTAGAAGATAACATCCACAGCCTTTCCCTCACTAAGCAGGTCACCCTGTCATGGAAGGACAGCAGACTGGTCAAGCAGGGCTTGCCTTTCCTAAATCCATGCTGGCTGGGCTTAAATCCCTGGCTGCCCTGCACATGCTGTGTGATGGCACTCAGGGTGAGCTGTTCCATGACCCGCCCCAGCACTGAGGTCAGGCTGCCAGGCCTATAGTTCCCTGGGTTTTTCCTTCTGGCCCTTCTTGTGGATGGGCATCACATTTGTCAATGTCCAGTTGATGCCTTAGGTTTTAACTTTTATATTTTTCAAATCCTGTACTGCTTAGTATGTAACTCTGAAATTCCATATAGCCTGTTAGCTGCTGTTCTCTCGTGCTGGTTAGACATAACAAACCCTCTCTAGGTTTGCATTTCAAGGACACCTTGTTGTCCCAGGCCCCAAAATATGTAAACTAAAGCCTCTGACAGGGGGAGCAAACTTGAGGTAATTACATCACTACCTGAAATTATAATTGGAGAGTTAGCCCTGATATGCAAATGGATCAAACTTATAAAAGTGTGAAAAACCCGTGACCCAGCATCCATCTTGGGTGGAGCTCCTCAGAGGCTTTTGACTGCCCAAGGTGTACCTTTGAAGGCCCTTCAAATAAATACCTGCTTTTATTCTCTTAATCTTGTCTAGCCTCTGTTTTCAGGTAGCCACTTCAAGGTGTCACAGTCAACTGGCCCTCCCTGGTGATTCAGGTCCCTCAAGTGGATCCCATGTGGACCCAAAGCCCTGTGTGTGTCTAAGTGGTGCAGCAGGTCACTGAGCATTTCCATTGGATTATGGGGGCTGCATTCTGCTCCCTGTCCCTGTCTTCCATCTCAGGGAGATGGGTACCTGAAGAAAAACCAGTCTTGCTATTAAGGACTGAGGCAAGGAGGGCCTATTATGTGCCTTTTCCTCATCCTTTGTCACTACGTTTGCCCCTGCAGCATCCAGTAAAGGATGGAGATTCTCCTTAGCCCACCATTTGTTGCTATGTATTTATAAAAACATTTTTCTTGTCTTTTCATTCCATTGAAATTATACAAAGCTGTGTTAGGGGAAGTTTACATTGGACATTAGGAAAAATTCCTTCACTGAGAGCAGGGTCGGTCACTGGAACATGCTCCCCAGGGAAGTGGTCTCGGCCCCAAGCTTGTTGGAGTTCAAGGAGCACATAGTCATATGGTTTAGATTTAGGCAGTCCTGTGAGGGGCAGGGAGTTGGACTCAAAGATCCTTATGGGTCCCTTCCAACTCCAGATATTCTGTGATTCTATAATTCTATGAGTCAGAGTGATAAACAGGAGAGCTGATGTGATTGTAATAGATTACTCCAAACATGTTGAAGAGAAGCAGTTGTTCATTGCTTTTTTTACCTTCAAGGTGCTTACTCACCTTCTGCAGGTGTGCTGCCTAATGCATAAGGGGTTACTCTTTTCATGTTACCCTGTGGCTAAACCTGTGTGACTTCACACCTCCGCACCCTCAGTGTTTTCCAGATTTACTCAACAAGGGCATTTCAACAATTTCTGGAGGCATTTTCAGGTTTAGCTTTATTTTCTTGCATAATTTCTTAGTGATTTTCTTTCTTTCTTTTTGCAGCTTTATTTTTGGTGGGAAGAGAACAGTTTCATACACAGACTGCAACAGCAAGGGGTACTGAAAACACATCGCTGTTATGGGATACTCAGTTTCAAAGGCCTCATACTCTGGGGACTGGCATATATCCACTTAAAACAAACATCAACTCTCTTGACTGTCCCTCCCCAACCTGCACACCCTTTGCCTTCCCATCCATCTTCTAGCTGTAGCATTTATTCAGTTCCATAAAGTAAAATTGTACATACAATTTTTGATGAATGAGTTTTCAGACAGATCAGGTCCTTGATCCAGATCACTGCACAAATCTTTGCTGATAGCACTGGGAAGGTGATGAGGAAAGGGCAGAGAAAAAAAGAGTGTAAGGTCATCTGTCTCAGTAGAGGTTCATACTCTTGTGGGGTTGAAATGTCTGTGGGACAACAGCCTTAGAAGTAAATTCCCATTTTGCACTACAGTGCTTTTAAACTGTTTTCTATAAATATGTTTCCACCTCTGGGTTCCTGAATATTCCAGTCTGTGCATGGGAGATGGAATGAGAAATTAATTTTTCTGTTGAGATGTTTCCATATCTTACAAGTAATTAAGCATTCCTTGGGAAAGAAACTGGCACCCAGGCAACAGACTGAGACCCAGGAACTGCCAGGGTATGGAGTGGTTCTGTTCATGAAACGCTTTTTCTGCCAGGAAATTTATCCAGCCATTCATTCCCTTCTCTGAAAAACTCCTGAAATAATTACGTTAAATGGAGTTTCATGCTAAAAAAAAATTGTTTTAACACTTCCCACGTTCTTTTTCTCTAGGAAAGAAAATAAATCATTTTATTCCCAACTAAATTTGTAGTTCTCCTTTCCTACTCATTTTTCAGCCAAGAGCTAAATGAAAAAGGTAGTCATTTATGTAACTCCTTGCTGCAAGTTTGAGCAGGCTCACAGACCTTTACTGATGGATCTGGACATAGGGTGGCACCAGTCACCATCTTTGGCAGCCAAAAAGAAAAATCCTGTGGGTACCCAGCTCCATTCCGTTCAGCTTCCGGAGGGTGTGGAGCCTTCACCTCTCTGCCTTTCAATGCCAGTAACTTAATGTCCTTATTTTTCTGCTGGGCTTCCAAGAATAAGCTGTATGTTATGTGATCTTTTTAGCAGGGCGATTTTGCTTAAATCCCAGGGCACTTAGGAAGTGCAACTTCCCTTTCCATCTACGTAACTGTTGGTCCATTTTTTCCACTAGAGCATAAGCGTGCAACCGAAAACAGAGCTTTTTGGAATCTTCTGGAGTTTTCTGAAGTCATTCTTCAGATGAGCAACAGTTACCCGAATCTAGCACAGATCTCCTTTAAGTATGGAATACTTCCAAACACTCTTATGGAAGCAACAGAACAGTAGGATAATTAGAGTTTATTTGAGCCCTTCTTCCTTCCACGTCAAACAGACAATACTGAAAAAAATACAGTGGTACTCTGTCTGTGCTATTCCAACAGGAGTTTGCAGTTTCTGGTTTTCACAAGAATAAATTAGAAAGTTCATGCTTGGTCAAAACGGTGGTTGCAGCACACACCCAAAGGAAGTGAGTGAAGCTTGGAACATGGATCAACACGGATCAGCAGATAGGGCTAGTCTTAGGTGCTTCACAGAATATAGAGGAGATTGCAAAACATCCAAGTTCACAACTTCAATACCTTTATAAAAGATATACCTATACATTCATACTTTCTAGGGAGTTCATAGGACTTTAGTAACAATATATACAAGATAAATATACATGTCTCTCACTGCACATTTCTGTTCCTGGGCCATGGCTATGGAGCTGATGAATTCTACTTTTTCTCCCTTTGGCAGCTTCAGAAACCCTGTAGTGTCTCATGTTCCAGTAAGCAAAAAATTAATTTACAAGGTCTGGGCATTCAGGTAAAACCTAGTAGCAGTATCGAACTTACACAGCTGGATTGCAGGTCTGCACAGAATTGACTAAATAGTGTCCAGTCCCAGCATGGAACTAGGCTTAGTGTAAAACCAGTCATGGATTCCCAGGCAGCCACTTCTCTTTTTAAAGTTCCCCAAATCCTGGTCCACAGCATAAATGACTGTTTTTCCCTCTGGGTGTTAGCATGATGAACACTGGGACTCGGTCTGTGCGATGAGCGTGTTAGAATGCTCAGGTTGCATAGGTAGGATGCTGGAAAATGGATAGATAAACAGACATTTAGACTGCAGCTGCAGTGAACTGGCACAAGTATAGCTGTTTCTTTGCCTTTGAGACTGTCATGAAAATTTGCTACTGGCCCGTGCCAGCTGAGGAGAGAGGTTAGGATGCAAAGCATAGCATTACAATGGGCAAATGTTAATTCACGTGCATGAGGTGTCCCAGCCAAATTGGGGCAACCTGAATGTGGTTTTACACACAATTCTTATACCCTTCAAACATTCAGTTAATACATGATTTGACTAATCACTTACACCCACACTACTGATTATTAACAACAATAAATCTCTGCAAAGCACCTGCATTTTTGCAGAATTCTTACTGCTTATCTGTTGATCCAGACATCCCTGGAGTCAGTCTTGCTATAATTACTTGCTATGATGCCATAAGATGCTGGGAAGATGTGGTCTAGGATGCTGCTGTTATCTTGGTTGTCAAAGTCTGTATTTCCAGGACTAGGTCATCCTTTAGTTTCTTTCACTTAAGCAGGAACAATACTAACTTCAGTAAAATTTCACAACTTTGTGACAATACAGTGTATAATGTGAACTAATATATGTTAACAAAATTAATACACTGTCATGCTGTAAAGATTGGTTGATATAATAGTCAAGGAAGATAATTTTCATAACAACTGATACACGTACTTAATGAAAATAATAATTAAAAATACAGGTGGGTGAATAGTCAGCTAATGTAGATTGGGGTTTTTCTCCTCTTGGCATTTATTTTTATTAAAGCTCATAAGCAAAGCCCTAAGCAGAAGTGCAGGATGGCAAAGAAGGAACAAAGAGAACAAGTCTGGTCTGTAAACAGAAGCACACTGCTTGTTTCAAGGGAGACCTGCGACCCAGAAGCCTTCTTACTGGTAGAAAATCTCATTATTTGATTTTTAATTTATCACAATTATTTGTGATAAAGATTAAAAAAAAAAAAAATTAAAAAGCATGACTGTATACTAATGGTTGCCAAGAGTCAGTGTGGAGACTGTAAAGGTGCAGGGTCTGGTTTTTCACACTCCATCTTGAGCTGCCCCTCAGTCCTTTGCACTTCTGTGCTTCCCCAAATTATTTTCAGTTATCTCTTATGAATTTTCTGTAAGTGTCTCCTCTTTCTGTGCCAGGCTTTCTTAGGGAGAAGATACCTTTTTACTTCACCAAACACAGCAACAAACAAAACAACAAGGCTTTGGATATAGGGTATCCAGAAGGATATGATAAGGTTTTAGTTTACTGATCTGTATGATTATTTTTCAGAAATCTCTGATGGAAAATGTGCTATTTCAGACAGTTGCAGTGATAAATCTACCCTTGAAAAAATCTTCTTGAAGATTTTATCCACTAAATAGTTCTGCTTCAAAACTGCTTGTTAAACATGTCCTCTCATGTATAAATAGTACCCTTCTTATTCTTTCCTCTGCCTGCTATTCTATTTGCTGTTCCCAGCTCCTCCCTTTCTTCTTCACATCCCTTTCTTTCCTCGTCTGTCTTTTATAGTCGCTCTGTGTGTATCTTGCTTTCTCCACCTCTGTCTCCCACCTCTCTCACTCCTACCCTCCTTCTTCTCTCCTTTTTCTTTGAAACTCTATTCCCCTTGTCTTAGCCTCACCCCTCCCTTTTATCCTCCTCAGCTATTCTCTCATGGGTGGTTTTCTTCGCTTTGGTTTGTGTGGTCTGCCGTGCACATTCCAATTCTTTTCTCTTCAAGACCTAACATGTTTCACACAGTGAGGAGAGTATTTGAGAAATGAATTATGCTTTGCTGCTCTGACCATTGTTTTAATAACTGCAACTTCAAATATTACGAGATCTGTTTGTGTGTCTGGACATTTGAAACTCACTATTGTGTGGAATTGTGTCTATAAAATGAATGTCTGTCTGTGTAATTTGGAGTACATGATTGTCTTTATCAGTGTCTTCAAACTTCCTTGATCACGTACCTCTCTTAGTAAAAGGCTTTAGCATACACCCCTGTTGTACATATATTTACTTATTTATAAATTATGTACAACCGAAGTTCTAATATTTTCCTCCTGCCCCCCAATGGGTTGCCTTGCATACTCCTTTGGGGTGCATGCACCCCACTTTGGAGATCACAGCTCTATATCTTGCAAGCCACGTTGTTGCATGAGATATGCTGGTTTTGTCACATTAAAAGATTGTCCTGAGAATCTGATCTATTTGTGGTAGTTTGGGTTTGGGGGCTTTTTCTTCCCTGTTTCTGTCATGTCGGCTGTGATTGTTTATATATTGAGAGGGCTGAGTTTTTCTGGTAGGGTGCGATAATTTGCCTAGCAGAGGGACATTTCAGAAACTGGAATTTTTTTTTAAGATACAAATTCTGCAGCATTGCAAAATGCCGCAACATTGGAGAAATAACATTTAAATGCTGATGTAAAAATTAATCCCTCATAAAAGATTGACTGTCAGCTCGCATTTCACCAGGTGAGGCTTTAAAGAGGGTTTAGATGTTGCATGTGCACGCGTGCAGAGGAACTTTTCCCAGACTTCCCCATTCAGTGCAGCAGTTCGCTCATGCTTGGCTTTCATTCCACAAGAAGGAGGAGGAGGAGGTTTTGGGGGGAATATTCCGTTACCATAAAGGGGAGGAAGTGTTTCTGCAGCTATTGAACAAAGCAGCTAGTTAACCTCTTTCCCGACCCTGGTGCAATGGTACAGTCCCACTGCTCCTTTCTAGGAGCCAGATGCTCCTCATAGTAGTAAAACGAGTAAGAAAGGAAAACATATGTGCAAAAATTTACTACCCAACTGTGTAAGGACCAGATTCCAGGAGGAGCTGAATACCTGGAATTTCTCCTAAAGTAAATTTATTTTAGAATCAGATGGGGAGGAGGGAGAGGGAGGGAAGTTGGAAGGAAAGAGGTCTGTTGTAATTGGTGTCTAGAAACCCCCACAGAGAGGATTAAGAAAGAAACTATGCTGTCTGGGAAGAAGTAGGTATTTGTGTTACTCTGCATATATACAGAACTGCTAGAAAAGGCTGTGCTCTGTGGAAACTAGCCCTAGCTTTTTGAACACAGATGTGTCACTGTCTGCTGATGGTACTTCTTTTAAGCAGAATGTTATTCAATGTGCTTTTTCCTTTTGTACGTGTATCAGTGTCTTCTGTGGAAGGGAATCACAGTCACTTTCTATTGTGTGTATTGTGAAGCTCATACTTCAAACCAAAGGAAGTTACTTTGGCAAGAGAAGCCCAAAATTCTGGTCTGTGTTATCACAGAAGTATTTATGAATTGTAAGGCACTGAGTTTTGATATCTTTTCTGTTCAGTACTAATGCACGCTGTGTTTAGCTCACTGCACCCTCCCTCATTTTCTGCCGCTTGGCTGTGTAACTCACTGAATGGTAGGAACGAGCAGAGGGTTATGCTGTATGTCTCATCCTCTAGCATTTCTCTGTATTCAGCCCAGTGACATTTGCAAAATGAGTAGGTAGACTCTTGTTCTTGCACTAGCAGGAAACAGGAGACACCCAGAAAGATTCTTCAAGAAAGATGCTTCCAGTCCTTTGTTTCCACACTGGAAGCCGAGGTTCTCCTTTGGAAGAACTAAGGAACCCCGTTTGATTCACCCAGACAATTGAGGTTTGTCAGTACCTGGAATCAAAGAAGTGCCTACCTTCTGTAACATTTCACAGAATCGCAACATGGGTCAGGTTGGAAGGGATCACAGGAGGGGGTCATCTGCTCCAACCTCCCTGCTCAAGCGGGGTCATACCAGATCACATGGCACAGGATTGTATCCAGATAGTTCTGGAATATCTCCAGTAAGGGAGACTCCACAACCTCTGTGGGCAACCTGTTCCAGTGCTTGGTTACCCGCACAGTAAAGAAATTCTTCCTCATGTTCAGGTGGAACTTCCTGTGCCTCAGCTTCTGTGCATTGCCTTGTGTCCTAGTGCTTGGCACCATTAAAAAGAGCCTGGCCCTGTCCTCGACTCCCTCCCTGCAGATAGTTACACTGGTGAGGTCCCCTCTCAGACTTCTCTTCTAGAGGCTAAACAGGCCCAGCTCCCTCAGCCTTTCCTCATAAGAAAGGTGTTCCAGTCTGTTAATAATTTTCTTAGCCCTCCACTGGACCTGCTCCTGGAACTCCATGTCTCTCTTGGACTGAGGAGCCCAGAACTGGACACTGCACTCCAGAAGCACCTCACCAGGGCTGAGTAGAGGGGAAGCATTTGGAGGTGGAGTACAAGTAAGCACAGATGCACTGACTTGAGGCTGGGTTATGCAGAACAACAGGAGATGCCACACAGTAACTTGGGTTTCAACAATGTCAAGAGAGACTGCCCAAGGATCACTCCTGTACAGCCACACTGCCCTTCTTGTGCTGAACCTGGCAGGGGCAGGGGCAGAGGCTAGGGCAGAGGTTGGAGCAGGCAGAGCAGCGACCGCACTCGGGATCCCCGGAGAGCGGGCGGGGAGGGAACACCCAGTTGGAAAATCCCCCTCTGGAAGAGGCTGGGTGGAGGAAGCGGGAGGGGTCCGGCAGCACAGCCTGGGATCGCGGAGGGAAGCCGGTGCCGCCCAGCGACCCGCCCAGCCGAGCGGCTCCGAGGGGAGGCTGCCTGCGGCCGGGGAGCCGGCGGGGCGTGCGGCACCGAGGATGGCGATGGCCGCGGAAGTGACAGCAGTGGCTGCAGCCGCCTCGGAGTGCGGGATCTCGCAGCGCCCCCACCCCCATTTGCCGTCGCTGGGCCTCTGCGAAGGAAAGCAGGTCGGGGGGCGGAGAGAGAATGGAGGAGGGGCACGGCGAGGAAGGGAGGGAGGGAGGGGGGAGAGAAAGCGAGAGAGGGAGAGGAGCCCGGAGAAAGGGACAAGGCAGATCCTGGGAAGCGAGAGGAAAAGAGACTCCTGCAGGAGGGGGAACCTGGGCGGGGAGAGGACATTCCCAGTGAAGAGCCTGGAGGGGAGCGCAAGGATCGGGACTGCTCACAAGCATCCGACTTGTTGAAAGACGTCGAGCGAGGGCCAGAGGCTGTGCCCGGGGCCGGGGGACAAAGCGGCGTTGGGCGCGGAGCGAGAGGGAGCTGGCGCTGGCCCGCCGGGATGGTGCGACTCGCGCGGTGAAAATGGTCTTTGTCCAACTTTTCTGATGCCGGGAGGCCGGGCGGCACGGCTCTAGCGGGAAGGGCCCCTGCGAACACTGCTCGCGTAATGCTGGGAAGTGGAGGGGGTGTTGCTGGAGTCCTGCACAAGGTACCGTGGCGGGCGGGCGAGGACGGGCATTGTGAGTCCGGCCGGAGCGCTCGGAGTGAGCGGGACGTGGTCGCGGGTTACCCGCGGGTCTCTGCCATCCGGGGGAGGGGGCACAGAATAAACGAGGACTACTTAGAAAGGGGTTAAAACTCCTCAGGTCATGTTTTTTTCCTCCCTTCCCGGTGCGTGCTGTTCAGAGGCTGCGTTAGCGGGACCCTCCCCCGAGTGCACCTCTGCTGTCAGGTGCCGGCTGCGGGCGCGGGAGGACAGATGTGGGCAGTCGGGTCACGGCCTCTCGGCTCACGGAGATTGCCGTCGCACCCTGGGTCATTCCACACAGCCACGGGGCGTTTGGTCTGCTCCCATGAGCGGTGTTTCCCCGCTCTCTAGCCCCCTGAAGAGCCACAGGGAAATGCTGCCTTTGAAGTGTCTGAAGTAGGGCTTGATGGATGCTGGTGTCGGTTCCCGATCCTCGTGGAACGACACAAGGGAGGCTGTGTGGCCTTGTCTGTGGGTAGGGTTGCTCAGCGCTCTTCTGGGGGACAGATGGTTGTATGAGTGCTTGTGGCAGAGAAAAGCCATGTGAGGCTATTTTTCAAGGGGATGATGCAAGTTACTACTACTCAAGCTAAATAAATCTGTGAATGTGGGAGGGGCTGTTGTGATGGTAATTTTAATTTTGCCTTTTGTGGGATCCACTGAGATGATTTCACTTACTCCGAAGTTTCTCTTGCTATTACCACACTCATTTGGCTGGGGAGGAGAGTGAGTATCACCTGCCTTTCCTACAAGTTCCAGAAATCAGAGAGTAAAGATGGGGAAGCAAATCTCCCAAGGGGCATCCATCACTAGCAGTGATACCAAGTCATGCAGATTCATGATGAAGTAGAGTGAGAGGGCAAATGGAAAAAACAAAGTCAAGGAGAGTTAGCTGCCACCAGACACATCTGTTACAGAGACAAATCTGTAGCCTCAGCTGGGGATGAAGACTTCCTTTTTCGTTGTTATATGGGTTCTAATCAGAAACATGGAACTGCATGTGGGTGCACCTCTTGCTCAGTTACAGCTCATCCACCTGCCCTAAGCCATTAGTACAAGATTTATTGGCTATTTTTTGGTATTTCTTCATTTCTGGTTTGAAATAATTCCAATGCTGATGTTCCTTTGGGAGAAGGAAAGGAAAATATAATTTGCAATCCAATAATCCTTCTCTCTTGGTGCTACCCTATCTCATTGCAGAAAAAAAATACTGTTTTTCTCTAGAAGTTCATTCCCTAAATTCAACACCTTGCACTACTTCAATTTACTTTGCTAATGTATTGGCAAGCTTCAGATAACTGCACATAATTGCATCCTTTCCTTCCTGCCTTTTGCATGTATGTTCTCTTAGCCAAATTACGCATGTGCAGTTTTTAATTCCTTGGCTTGTGTGCTCCACTAGCCATTAAACATTTTTTCTTGTCTTCTGAATTCTCTCCTATTTGACATTCTTGCACTTGCACTGAGCTGCTCAGAATTGTTTGCATGGCCATGTGTTTTGGTACCGGGGAATACCATCACTTTGGGGCACTGGAGATTGTATGAAGTGGGATTGTATCTCCTTCTAATTTCTTCACTGAAACCCTACAGAAAGGCAAGTTTTCTTGCATTGTTGTGAGGTTCTCAGCTCTTCCAAGCTGTTATCTGTGGCAAGAACAGCTTAGGTTGTGGAGACTTTTTGGAAGGGGTTGGGGAAGAGATGTCTGTTCTCTTTTCTTTCGCCCAAGGCTGCTACTGTCTTTGCCTTCTGTATTTTACTTGGAGGCTGACCAATGGCACAGTGTAAATCCTTTTTGGGGGGAAGGCAGCTGGTGGTTCCAAGGAGACAGCTGCTTATTCTCCAACATGCTCCCATAGGCTGCCAGCAGATGTGTCTGACAAGGGAGCTGATCCTTCAGTCCATTGAGAATTGTCTTCTTTATGCCTGTACAAATTCACTATATACATCCCTCTTTGTGCCCAGGTGCAGATGTCTTCCCCTTCTCCCCTCTGATATTGCATGTGCCATATGCAGAGAATCATGTAAGACATGAGTATATCTTTCCTCCCTTATCTTGTGTGCCTCCAATTAAGACAGTGTTGTTTTTTTGGTCAACTCTCCTTCCCTGGATTGTTAGAAGATTGATGCATGCTTTTCCTCTGGTTCAGGAATGCTCCTCTCTCCAGATCTCCTCTCCCTGAAACCTTAGCTTCCTTGTATTTCATTATCCATCAGCAGTCCCTGTGCAGAGGGTTATCCTAAAGTCCCTACAGACTAGTGCAGGGTACTTTTGGAGCACACTTAAGGTTGCACAATATATTTTTGTTTCTCGTCTCTGTGGCCATACTGCATATGTTTACTGCACACATAAACAATAGAAGGTGGAAGAAGTACAAATTGGTGTGTATGGTCAAGCTAGAGCTTTATAATGTCATTTAGCCACCAAACAAGAGGGCAGTATCTCCTAAAAAGGGTGCTGTCATGAAGAAGTATTTATTAAGAATATTCCGGATTGGCTGGTTTTGGTCATAAACAAGTGATGATTTTTTTCAAAAAGCTCAAAGACTTATTTCTGTGAAAAGCTGATTAAGGGTTTAGGGGGAAACTGATGAGCCTCTGTAATATTGTCATTATTTAGTCTTATTTGTTGTTGGTTTTTTCCTTAAACTTGATTTAATAATATATTATTATTATATCTTGCTGTTGAATTTGATTTTGTTAGCAACTTTTGTATCATCTTACAGAAATATAGGTAATGTACTTCTTTCCAGCTACTGACTCCACATATTCAGCAGTTTTCCAACTCACTACGACCTTATACTTCAGCTTCTACCTGTTAAGTCTTGGGCTGGATATCACTCTTCTCTCCATATTTGCTCTCTTTGGCAACCATGAAGTGTCATGGGCTTCAGGGGTGTACACAAGTGTAATACAGGTGTATTTTGTAAATAATTCTGTAGATGATGTACAACAGCAAACTAGCTCTCTTTCTCCAGTGCTGCCAACTGTGCTGTGTAAACAGACCCCCAAAAGGATAAAAACTCCTTAATTGCTTATGTCAGCCACAGCAGTCAAACATGTGAGCAGCAAGTCTGAGTAAGAAAAAGCCATTTCATGTTGTCACTCTTCTCACACTTGATTTATACAAGGAGTTTTAAAGTTAACAAAGAAGAACTACGCTAGTACATCCTTCTCAGAGGCATGTGTTGTGCTTTCAAGAAATATTTCTGTGCCACCAGAAATAGAATTTTATTGGAAGTGTACTGTTAATATGTGTTGTGTTTTAAAAGATGCAATTAAAATGTGTGTACTTTTTGGAGATCCTGGCACATTATTTTATGCTGAAGGTGCTGTCTTGCTTCTCAAAAAGTCGCCATGGAGCAAGGTGATGCTTTTGTCACCGAGGTCCTACTTGAAGATTGTTCTTGAGACCACTTCTGCCAAAAACTCTTCTAGTCACTGGTTTCAATTTTCCACGCCTCCAGAGGCCTCTGTGCATTCTGCTTCTCAGGCCTGCTTGTCAAGAAGATTTTTGTTCAAACGTTTCACGTGCACACCCCCACTCCCATATGCACGCGTGTGCGCATGCTCGTGTGTGCACACAGCTACAGGCAAAGAGTGGAAAAAAGGGCTGTCCTGGCAGGAGAGAAGATGCTGGGTACTATAAGAACACAGCCCATCCTGCCTGAAAACTGTAGTCTTACATATGAAAGCTGAATCCTTGAGGTCTTGATTCACCTTAGGATGGAAATTCTCGCCGGCCCAGACCTGCATATTGAAACATACATGACTTCATTTTCAGACAGGCTTTTTTTTTTTTTTTTCTCCCTGTCTCCTTTAGCTTGCCAAGTAAATGATTCCTCTGCTGATTCTGCAGTTTCCAAGTGCAGTTTTTTGCTCTGTGCCATGTCTCTGGAAAATATCCAATGTGTCTAAATCATGTAATTGAACCCTAGAAGCTAAAGACTGAGAACTACTGACTCTTCGTAAGATATTTCTGTTTTAGCATATTGATGTTTCTCCAAGTTACTGTAAAGCTTTCAAAGCTCCCTAAATGACCTGATCTCTCTCCCACTTACTGCAAAACACTCACATGATATGAATCTGTTTGGCCCAGCTGACCACTTCAGAGGCAGTGTGTAGGATACAGACGCCTGTGTGGAAGCCTTTAGCATCAGGCTTACCACAGGTTTTCTCAGATCCTGAGGATGCCTGCAAATGGAAGCATGGTTCCTTGGCAGAACTCTCTTATCTTCCTAACTATTCTCTAAGAAGAGAGTGGGATGTCACAAGAGGGACAATATTACAGAGATTTCTGGGCAGGTTTTGAATAATTTCAGTTTGGAAATTCAAACTGGACTGTTTATAAGACTGTTTGAATTTCCAAATGTTAAGTTTTGCTCACAGCTAGGATCAATTTCATTCCAGTATTCAGAATCTGGAATGCTTTCTGCACCAGGAAGATGTTTAAAATTACTCCTTCCTGGGTTTGAGCCAGGAAGAAGCTGCTGGAAGCACAGCTGGATTGGGATGCGTGCCTGCAGTTGTCTCCCAGATGGTCCCTTCCCTTCCTAATGTCAGTAGGCTTTCAGCTGGTGCCAACAGCAATGGGGATGCAAATACGTACTGACATTTTCACTTTTCAGTGAGTTTGCTAATCCCATTTGGTGCATGTGTTGTCCATAAAGGGGCTACCATATCAACAGTTACCACTGCCATCACTACAGTATCAGGAATGGAATAGTTGAGGAATGTTTGTTTCATTGCTGGTGCAGTGAGGATCTTAGTGGTCTTCTCCTCTTCCAGTATCTAAGCATGTGAAAAATACAGAAAGATGCAGTACCACATGATGTGAGAACAAATCCTGGTTACGTGAGTATAAATTAGTAGTCTGTTAAAATCCAGCAGATAGATTGAGGCTTGACAGAGGGAATTTTCTTAGTTTGCACGTGCCTTGTTCTGCTGGGACATGTATGTGGAGTCAGATGCTGAAGAGTAATTAGTCTTCATTTTGAGCCTTACTGTAGCTACCTTTTTGCTTGGGGCCCCAGGCTGAGCACCAGAAAGACATTTGGTGAAATAACGTAATGGGAGTGATGCATGACTTGTGCTCCTTGTTTCAGTCAGAAGTCCTCTTAACTCTGAGTGCAAGAATTGTGTTGGCAGTTTTGTGTTTCTCATGGATAATTTTACCACTCTTGAATTAGAAGTGGCTCTGGGTGGTCTCGAGAGAGCTGCAGGTTCTTACAAGAACTAAGGACGGCTTCAGGTAGAAGATGGAGAGCCATGAAGGAGGGGCCAGAGAAGAGGGCTGAAGCACCTCTCGTATGAATACAGGCTGAGAGAACTGGGATTGTTCAGACTGGAGAAGGGAAGACTCTGGAGAGACATTGTTGTGGCCTTCCAGTACCTAAAGGGGATACAAGAGAGCTGGAGAGGGACTTTTGGCAAGGGCATGTAAGCAATACGACATCTGGGAAAGACTTCAAACTGATGGAGCGGTGGTTTAGAGGAAGGAATTCTTTACTCAGAGGGTGATGAGGTACTGGCACAGGCTGCCTGGAGAAGTTATGGGTGGCCCATCCCTGGCAGTGTTCAACGCCAGGCTGGATGGCACTTGGAGCAACCTGGTCTAGTGGAAGGTGTCCCCACCCATGGCAGGGGGATCAGAATTGAATGATCATTAAGGTCCCCTCCAACCCAAACCATTCTGTGATTCTAAGATTCTGTAAAATCAAATTAATGACTAGACCCCTGTTACCTGAAAAGAATAGCTTAAAAAATTGTCTCCCAAACAGATTCCTTTGATTATGTCTAATGGGTTACCCCCCAAAAAAGTGTGTATGATGACAGAGTGTAAAGCAAACAAATCAGTCTTTGGAAACAGAGTAAAAATAAAAATTCTCAATTCTTTAAAGGAATTGAGCTAAACCAAGTCTTACTCTGTCTGATAAATTAACACCTACTGGACAGCCGTAATTGAAAGGATCGGAATAGGCTCGTTGAATAGTCATACATTTCCTGCTTCTCTTGGCTGATAGTACCAGGCCACTGTGTCTAATAGTGTTCTAAGGAGTTGTATGCATAGAAATCAGAGTGGGAAGGGGGAACTTGCCCTAAACCCTCAGAAAGTTCTTTTAAAATTAGTTTTTAGATGATTTTTTTTTTTAAGAAAAAAGGTTTAGCTTTCCCTTCCTCCACCCAGATCATAGCAGATCAGCCTGGTGTTTTCTACTTTTTCTCTTTTGTGCCTCTGAACCTGTGGTGTTGAAATTGGACAGTCCCTGACTTTATGGCACTAATGCAAGTGCACGCAGACTATTTGTGTTTGACTGTGTGAACTTCTCTGCCACAGCACTGATGAACTGGGAGCTCAGTGAAGAGCAACAGAAGTGATTAGGTGACTATAGGGAATTTCTAAAATGCTATTAAAAAGAACCAGCTTACTGATGAGTGAAAAGGGTTTGCCCTGGAGTAGCTAGAGTACCTGGGAGACTATTGACAGGATCCTAGGCAATGTGCTGGCCAAAGTAAAAGTGCTGGTTCAAATTGCCCAAAGTAGATGGTTTTGGGTTCAGTATTAAGGTGTGGTGTCTTCCAGCAAAGGTCCACATAGATTGTAGAAAGTCATGGAAGCCCTATTGCTAATGACATTTAAATACATGACTAGGCAAGCTTAAAGAAATACCCAGACAAAAATCCTGCAGTTGACAGGGGACTGTAGGGCAGATGTTGTCTAAATAAAGGTACCCATCCCCGTTGTTTCATTTCTGATATTGAAGTCTCACCACCAGCTGGGGGAGGGACTACCTTCCCGACAGAAAATGTATCTCAGATCTGCTCTGTTATGACCAAGACTGGTTGATATCCAAGGAAAGGAAGTGGTGTATTGTACTCACTACATTTTAAATGTAATCCTTTGGTTTTCAGGTTGGATGTGGATGTAACAAGAGCAGTGAGCCCCAGCATCCACACTGAAATATAAATAAGCCTTTGAGACACTGAGGAGGCAGGATGAACTCTGAGATTTATGTGTTGTTGCTTTCATCTCTGGCATGAAAAATAATACAAACATGCATTAGAAAGAGATGCTATGAGCCTGAAATATCTTCCTACTGTAACCTGCTTGGCCTTCCCTTTTCCTCTTAAGACTATTTCTGTTCTGCTAAAGTATTAGTGGCACATAATGTTCCCATTTCCTGAGGGTGGAAACATCGAACTGGAAATGCAGGATGGAGGAGGAGGGAAGGACCTGAGAAAGAAATTGGCTGCTCTTCAGGCTCTGCCAGTGGCAAGTTCAAATTTTTGGTGGAGCTCTCTAACCCACTTTTGCCACACGTGGTCTCCTTGTGATGCTTCACTGAACTCAGGTAATTGTTCCAAGCAGTCATTCCCATTCATATCATCTCTTCTTTGCAGCCTTCTTTTCTTCAAGCTACCATTTCTGCTTCTTTTCCCTCTCGATTATCTCATAGACAAGAGCCAATTTTGCACAACCCGATTTGCAAAATCAAAGTGAAAACCTGGTCGAAGCCTTGAACCAGCATGAATCATTAGTGTTGTCCACTAAATAAATATCTAGATGTTGATAAAAGTTAAACTTAGTGTTAAAGACCAAGTGAGATGTTTCTGAAGTCCCACAGGACTACTGTAGTGTCTGTTCTTGTTGCTCAGTTCAGTCATTTTAACAATGAGACCGAGGCACTAAGAGGAAAGACAGCTGAGTCTGAATGAAGACAGCAAAACTGGAGAAACCATCTATTTTCTCAAAGTCTTTCCAGAATAAGTTTTAGGTCTCATAGTTCCTTTCTCTGTGTTGAGATTGCTGCCAAGGTAGCTCCCTAATTGCCTGTTACTGCACAGTGAAATAACACCTCCTGCAAAAATGGTTGTAGACAGACTGTAGTAAGTGTTGGTGTGCAGTTCTCTGAGTGTGACCAGTGCAGTGCAGGGTTGTTTTGTAGTGTTGTAGTACCTAACATGAATGTGAGACTCAAGCTAATGGCAGAACAGACAGAATTCCCATCTAGGCAAACAGTGGTCATAAAAGAATGAAAACTGTGTGGCAGAGCTCTTCTCTGAGCCATTTTCTCCCTCCCTCATAGCTTCCTAGTTTTGTGCATATATTTCCACATCAAACGCTCTAATTTACGTGCTGGAGCTAAAGCTTGGATATTGTACAGCCTGTTGGTGCAGTCAGCAAAACATAAGGGAATCAGCTTGACTGAAGAAAATTTTTTATTCCCAGTGCCATTCGGGGAATATGTTGTGTTACAGCCCTCTGTTGGGGCAACCTTATGAACTCAAAAACTGGTATTTGCAATTCTGTAGGGGCATGACTAGATGGAAGCTACCTGGTAATCATCTGCATGGAGTGAATCTGGGAGAGTAGGTTTGGACAACAAGGTCAAGGCAGTGAACAAGTCAGTGAAGTGATCGTGCTTCAGTGCTTTTCTGCCTTGTTGTTTTACAAAGAAGCATTCTTGCTTCTCTTAACAGGTATAAAAACAGTGATGATAAATAATGCTAGTAATTAAATAGTTTTAAAAGTAGCCTCTATCTGCAAATGCATGAAGCCAACAATTTGTGAACCAAGCTCTATGACAGCCCAAGGCTGTGAAACTGATTAAAATGGAAAAAAGTAGTTTTAATTAACCCTTAAATTATGAAGCACATTCTCTGAAAACCCAAGCTACCTCATTGAAGCCAGAAAGGAGGTTAATAAAAACAGCTGCACTTAAATTAAGATGCTTTAATATTATTAGTTCTTTCAGTAATCTGTTTTGAAATGACAGTTTCTCTCATGGAATGAAAGGCAATTTCAAAATGATGGGAATTCCCATAGAAGAGGAACATTATCTCTTAACCGGCTGTCAGTGCTGCCACTATATCCCAATAGACAACACAACCTTGGATGCTGTGAATAGGAATAACATGCATTTTCTGCTTATGCTAAATATTTCTTGCTGTAAAACCCTCATGAAGGCGAAAGCAAAATTACAGATGAAGACAGTAAGCATATTTTTGCAAAAAATGAAGTTCTTCACTGCAGCTGAAGAAAATATTAATCCTTACTAAAGGATTTTGCAGACTGGTCTACAATGAACAGTTTAAGAAAAGTATTTTCAGCTTGTTCTTTTTTTTCCCTCCATTGTATCTTTTGAGTGTTTGTGCATAGATCTTGGTTCATATATTTCTAGACATGCCATGTAAGGCTACATTCTTAAGTTACAATGGGAAAGAGCATTAGTATAAAACATCCCTTTTCTTAGACTTACTCATATCTTAGTCTTGCAAGCCACTCTCACTTGTGCTCCTGCTCAACCCTTCAGGCCCTTGATTTCTTTTCCAGCATCCTGAGAGTGCCTTTAAGGCTGTTTTGCAGCTCTGTGTTTGGGTTGTCAGTGCAGGTTTGCAGTTGCGTTTGCAGACTTGGTTGCAAACGTCAAGGTTATTTTTCTGATTTGTGGCATTGCTTGTCTGGCGATTGAAAACACTGTGCTTGGCTTCTTTATCACTTCCCACCCATCAGCAATCAGAACTTGGTATATAATAACTTCAATTTCACTTGAAAAAAAAAAAGCATGATCAGCATTGCTGAGTAGATGAGAACATGATTTTAGGGACATTCTCTTTACGTCACTGCCATGGTTTAACCCCAGCTGGCAACTAGGCAGCACACAGCTGCTCGCTTAGCCCTACCCTCCCACCCCTCAGTGGGATGGGAAGGAAAATCGGGAAAAGATAAAAGATATGGGTTAGATAAGAGCAGTAAGAACAGTTAAATAATTGAAATAAAATAATAACAATAATAATGGTGATGATTATGATGATGATGTTGATGATGATGGAAAGGAAAGGAAGAGAGAGGCATAAAACCCAAGAAAAGCAAGTGATGCTCAGGACAGTCACTCACCACCCACTGATGGATGCCCAGCACATCCACCCTGACCAGGGATCAACAGACCCTGGCCACCTCCCCTCTGTTTGTGTGCAGAGCATGACATTCCATAGTATGGAATATCTCTTCAGCCTGTTCGGGTCAGCTGTTCCTGGCCATGTTCCCTCCCAGTTTCTTGTCCATCTCCTCACTGGCAGAGCATGGGAAATTGAAAAGTTCTTGATTTAGAGTAAGCTCTACTTAGCAACAACTAAAACATCTGTGTTATTAAGAGTATTCTCATACTGAATCCAAAGCACAGCACTGTGCCAGCTCCTAAGAAGAAACTTAACTCTCTCCCAGCCAAAGCCAGGAGAGTAACACGTGCTTTGTTTAATAACCATTTGTGAAAGTGTGTTATTTCCCTTCCCCTTTTAAATGCCAAAATTGGATGTATCTTTTTTCTTGTTGTTTTCAGACATCTTCTATCATAAAATTTCAGTGAATTTTGGAGTGTTTGCTTAAGCTTAAATTGTATCAGAGAAGGAAGTGTCAATTTTCAAAGAGTTTTTAGTACCACAGATTGTTTTCACCTAGAAGTTAATAATGTGGTGATCTTCAGGGATACTTAAGTCTAGTACTCTAAACTTAAAATTCTGTGCTTAGAATTTTGTCAATACAACATTTTACACAGTGCTTGACAAAGGTTTGCTGCTGTGCCCTAGAGTTTGTGAATTGCATAGTCTTTTCCTCTCTGAAGCCTTACATCTTCCTTTTGTACAGAGGAAAGTATAATTGTCAAAGGTAAATCATACTTGAAGTTGAGAACATCATGTTTATTTCCACATAGATAAAAGTGCAAGGATCTGTGCACAGTTGTACTGAGAGGAGTATCCTGAGAAATTATAGTAAAATCAATAACAGGACAGTGAAACCATACCCAGTGGGTACAGTTGTCATCTTCTCTTTCCATCAAAGAAGAGAAATGTGATGGACAGCTGCTAATTCTTTTTCTCCCTGTTTGTGCAGATTCCTTTATTTATTATATGAAAATTCAAAGGGGGTAATTTCTGTATTATTTCAATTCCTGTTATTTTTTTTTAGGAGAGTTTCTATCAGGCAAGTGATGGATAGCATTCTTCACATTTTTCATTCTATAATGTTGTTAATATGCTAAAACCAGGATTGTGCTTCCAGGTGTGAATGTTAGAAACTTAAGTATAGTTGCCAATGTTTCTTTGAAAAGTACACAAATCACTATAAAAATTGTCAGTGAAGTCAAATCTTGTGAAGTGGGAAGAGATTTTTTTTCAGGAACTTAATTGTGTTTAATATGTATATAATTCAAGTACCTAATAGGTAGAAGAAAGAATCTGTAATTAGAACAGTTTTTTTAAATTGCTGTAGTTTCAAGAGATCAGTGTCCATCTCTGTTAGGCATAGCAAAACACGATGTGGAGGCATTCGGAGAGTCTGCAGAAACACAGGGCAGCTGTGAATGAATTTTGCTTAGGAAGAAAGACTAGATTTACAAGCTAAGCTGTGAGGCTACTCTAGCCAAGTATGTGTCATGGCAGATGAGAGAGATTTAAGGGAAAGCACTGTAGTTACCTAAAGAGATGCTAGCGTGGCCACCTGTGTGGGTTGGAAGATCGCACAGAGGCTCGGAATCTCCCCAGATACCTTTGGGCTGCACCTAGGGAGTCATCAGAAGGGAGCTGTTCAGCTGTCCACAGCTCCTTGTTTTTTAATTAGTGCAACTCTTAGTTACCTGATGAAAACGATTCAGCTCAGTCCACTGACTGTAGAGGTCATTTGAGTGATTATGCTTCTAATTTGGGCACCCTATTTGAGCCTCAGGGGTTTAATAGAAATTCATGAAAATAGGCGTCTCTTTCTTCCGTGTAAGAGCTGTGGAAGTTCTTCATTTGGATCCCACTAGGAGATGTATAATCAGAGCATGGAAGATCAGCTTCAAGATTCCTGGTGTTTCTGTGGTAAACAAGTAAATAAGTGCCTTTCTTTGGAGAATATTCAGAATCAGCTTTTGGATTGTCATTGTAAACTTAAGGGATCCCAAGAGACAGAGACTCAACTCTATCTAGATAATCTGTGGGAAGCAATGATCAAGCCAGCTAGAAGAAGTATTTTATGAAGTATGCTCTTGAGGAAGAATTCCTTTAAACTTGGTTATACATTTCATCTAGAGCATATCTCTCAAAATTAAATCAATAAACTGAACAGACCGTAAAAAGTCCACAAGGCTTTTTTCAGCAAATTCGACTCTCCTCTCGGATATTTTCAAAGTATTTTGGAGTCATTAAAAATAATCTCAATTAGCTACAGAGGATAAAAGGATATACAGCAACTATCAAAATGACGTATTTATTTAATCAATCATTTTTCTGTGGTGTTTTATGTGCCCCAGTAATAGAATTTTTTGAAGAAAACACATTAACTTCATTATATTAAAACCCTGAGCGATAAATTATGTGTTGCTCTCCCCCCATTCACTTCCTGTTTGGGGCGTAGAAAGATTTCTATGAATAGCAGTTATTGTAATTATTGTCTAAGAAAGAAGGTAGGCAGTATTATGTCATGCTCAGAGTGTTGGACAGGCACTGAGTGACAGCTTTTCACAACGGCATTGTGAGATTTGTCCCAGTGAGATGCGTGACCATTGCTGCAAGGGCATCCCAGTAGCAAAGGAGGAATTATAGTAGGACAGAACTGGGGACAACAGAGGAGGGGGGGAGGCTTCTTGCTTGATGTGTAACACTATCATGGTCCCCTATTTATCATGAATGAGAAGTATTAATTCCACTTTTTGTACTCTGCCTAGATGTGATGAATCAGTGTGCAGCACAAATTAATTGGAATAGTAGTTTATTGACTCTCCCAGATGTTGTGCTCATTTATCTTTTTAATGGCTCTTGCTGAGAGATAATATTAAGCTGATATGAGTCACAGTGCAAAATGTGCAGGAGGAGGAAAGACTGTGTTTCCAAAGGTACAGCATTTTTTCTACCCTGAAGAATTTTTGAGGTGCATTTATTTCGCATCTAGATCCTTTGTGTGAGGAAGAAGTATGACAAATACGGAGAAAATCTTTGGAATCAAGTGTAGCAGAGGGAAGTTATACCCATATAATGATTTCTACTGTGAAATAGGCCTAGAGGAGTCAGTTAACAATGAATGAGGAAGAAGCATTGTTCCAGTGGGAGGAAGCAAGATGATTTGGAAAAGTTCTTGGAACAGATAAGAAGAATTGAAAGCATAAAAAATTTGGCACTGTTACGATTTCAGCTTCTATTAGTAGAACAATTTAAAATACGTAAAAATACTTTGTTGCACGAGGATAGATATCTTTCCAAATCTGTTAGAAGTTCAAAACAGGGATTGGATGAATTCCTAAAGAGATACCAAAGGGAATGAATTGGGGGATATTCTCTAGTAACCTTTGTCTTATATTTGTGGATACCGGAGGAAGAATAGGGAAGTGGATCACATAGAGGTCAGGCTTGCAAGCCATCTGCACGCAGCAGCTCTTCCTGGCGCTGGAGACACGGACAAAACTTGGCTTAGGTGGACATTGATCTGCGTCTGCGTTTTCTTGTGTTTTGAAGTGCAGAACTCAAAGAAACAGCTACATTCCATTAACGGAGAGGTAGAGCCTGTCAGGCCCTCATCTTTTCTCCAGAAGGTTTGTGCAGTACCTGAACAATCCTAGGCTTTTTCTTAATCCTAAATGCGTGCCTGAATTCCTCCCGTGGAAGCCAGACACACGCGTGGTTCAGATGAATGTTTAGTGCTATTTGATGTCAGGTTCTGCGGGTGGTATCCATCAGAGGGAAATAGGGTCGCTGAGCATTACTTTCTGATCTGTGACTACATACTGTCTGTGTAGTGAGCTAGAACATGCTTCAGTGATGGTCTGTCTAAAGTTTTACGGTTAGAGGCAAAAGATTGAGAAAAGGAGGGGTTTTGTTCAAAGCTTAGGTCCAGAAGAACCCATGGCCAGCACAGAATTAATACATTTATTTAGTTGTCACTGTTCTTCATCAGTCTCAGAGTGCCATGCAAACCCCAGAAGAAAAGAAAAAGCAGTCCATTCTAAGGAGACCCCTCTTAGGTTTGTCATGTGCATGACCACCTGCGTCAAGACTCCAGACATATACCATTGGGGTACTCTAAAAGACGTGACTACACAAACCTGCAAGCAAACCTGCTTCCTTCTAATAAAAACACATGCACTGATGGAGGAGAATTTTCAATTAATGCTTACCTGTTTAGCAGCACTGGTGCCCTATGGCTCTTCAGGTGTCATCACCGACAGTGCTTGAACTTTGAGGGAATCCTTTATTTGCATAAAGAAGCAGCTGCAAAGGTACTGGATGCATGAAATACTTTGGCACAGCTTAGGTACAGCATGGGCAGACGGCAGCCCTCTTTGTGACAGAAATCTCACAAGCACAGAACTACTACTGTCAGTTGTTTTAGCACATGTGGGAGCACTGTCACTATCCCTTCTGTAGCACTGAGCATCATTTGCCTGGAGATTGTACTGAAGTGTTCCCACTTCAAGACTGAGTTCAGAAAAAGTGCGAAATTACAGCGCTGGTCCTGACTGGTGAGAATAAACAGGACTTAAACAGTGCCAGTCAAGCCAGGCATGCTGTTTTCACATTCAAGGCTTTCCAGCTGAAAGAGTTTGTGTTTTCAGTCTTGGGTAGAAGAAGCTTTGAGGTGCTTGGCAAGAGCTGACTCTCTTCTGCTGAGATAGACAACAGAAGAGAGCAATAGAGATTCTGACATATATATAAGGAAGAAAAAATCCCCAGTAAAAAAAAATTTAAAAATTACCCAGTTCAACACTGCCACAGAAGCTCAAAAAAGCTGAGGAATCTCCATCCTTAGTGGTGTTCAAAACTCACCTTGACAAGCTTCCCAAAGAACTTTTCTCCCTCTGATTGTTCAGCTAAGAAACCAGAATTCTTGAAAATACTGGTGATTATTGTATTTATCTCTCTAACTGGAATCTTGAACATAAATTTCAGTAATCTAGGTACCACAGTGATGGTGCGAAAGTAAACAGTCATGATAGCTGTGGTGAATAATGTAAGGAGATAACCCAGAAAATTCCATCTCTCATCTCTTGGAGCTTGGTATTACAGTAAAAGTAATATGTGACTGGTCTTTTCTGACTGCTTGGGATCTTCACAATTTTATAGGGTTGAATCATTAAAAGACATTTGGATCCTCAGGAGTTGTCACGCTTTTCAGATGCTTTACAATTTTCGAGACTTCCAAGGAGATGGAGATTGTTCCTCTAGCTAAGGAAGTATATGCCTTAAATTGGGTTAAATCCTATGTGGAAAAGTTAGCATAAGAGACTTGACAGCTGATACATGAGTAGCAAGTTCATATACTTGGAGGAGAGAGGATGAGAAGGGGTATTTAAGGAAGTATATCGAAGGATCCTGTACACAGAAGATGTATTACTTTGCAGTTGGATTTGGAGGAGAATGGGGAATAGTGGATTCCATAGCAAAGAGAAGTAATCTTGCTGAAAGCAGTTTTGGGAGAAGTAACTAGCTGAGGGGGCCATGGAAAGGTGCTTGTGTGGACAAGAGGGTGGTTTAAGAGTTGGGATGGTTTGAGGTTTCTGTTTACGTAGTTTGGTGTAGGGTAGAAGTAGTAGGAGAACTGAAGAATGAAAGATGAGCATCTTTGGGTGTAGTCAGATTCTGTACACATCAACTGCTAGGGGCAAGGGCAGGGCAGTGGTTAGCAATTTAGGGGCTTGGTACTCTTTAATTCACAGAGACTAGTGCTTCCCTCCTACTCTCCCTTAAATGCTTCCATAATGTTCTCTCTATCCTTCATTGTGGAGTAAGCATTTTTCATTGAGGTGTGGAGGAGGCAGAATAAAAATAAAAAGTTAAAAAAAAAATTAAAAAATATACCTTTTTTAACTACTAAATCACAACCAGCTTTTTGATTTAGCCACAGTTTATTTCAGGGAAGATAACTGCCAGTCTAATCCAGACAAAGTCTGTATGATTCCTCTTGAAGAGCAGTGTAACTTTGGTGGGATATAGGGTCAACCAGGATAAGGCAAACAGATGTTGTAAGAGAGATGTGTGGGTCAGGAGGGCAGCAGAAGAACAACTGGTTTCCTTGGAGCCAGAAATTGTTTTGTGTCTTGTTTTGTGTGTGAGGGGCTTTTAGTTATATCTGTTTTGTGGTAATTTCAATGCTTTGACCTGAGATCCAGCAGTCAAAGCATATTTGGGTTGTGTTCTCTGCTCTGTCATAAGTTATGTGACATGAGAAAATCTGAATTGTGAGCTGTTTTCAAGCCCTCTGCAGATAAATGAAGTCCCATTGACTGAAATTAAAGTATTCTTCAGTTTGTTTGACTTCTGTTTCTGCTTTTACTTGCCTTCTTTATGAGTGTTTGAAAGTCCCCATCTCTTAGGATTTTACTGGCCTAATAAAAAACTTTTGGATATTATAATATTGTAGATTGACTGGCAGTACAAATGGTGAGTATTTATGTCTCCATGTAGAGGTGTCTTGCAGGCTTGATTTTGGTGTACCCAGTCTTAGTTTTGGTGGCTCAGGCAGTAGTCTTCAGTCCCATTCCAGGAGAACACTGCTGTGTGCTTAGATCTTTCTTTCTGTAAAGAAGGACTTTCTGATTGTTACCCTGAAATTTTCTCCTTTTTACATTTGCATTCAGTGGTGTTTTTATTCTGTGATGTGTCGTGTTGTATACAGGCTTCATAAACTAATAAGCAGTACCTGTGTTATATCTGTCCTCACATTTAATCTTCATTTTTCCTCAGTTATACTTAATGGACTTTATTTTTCTCTTTCCTCGGAAGTCATGAATAAAAGTTTTTGCCTCTTGCTTTAGTTCCTTTAGTTTCATTACATTTTAGTGATGCCGAGAGTGCCTTTGGTTAATCTGTCTTGGGTGGTCTAGGTTCTCACTGGGGGCAGCAGAAGAGAGAACTGTTCCATCCTGTGCAGTGTTTCTCTCCCTCTCCAGTAAAGCAAATCTAATTGCACTCCACTGCCTTTTCGCCTACTCCCCAGGCTGCTTTTTTCTCTGCTATGCCCAACTTGCTCAAATCCCCTATTGCAAGGTTTTCAGATAATTGCACTGAAACGGCCCCTTTTAATTACAACTCTTCCCTCCCCTCTTTCAGCCAAGTTATTGAGCCATTTCTGTATATTGCCTGAGACATTTTTCTTTCTCCTTAGCTACGCTTCACTGTCTCACTGAAGACATTGGAGCGTTTTCAATGCTCTGCTCAAAGAGCACCTGAAGAAACAAAACATACTGGCTTTTTGCATGCAACCTACATTATTACTGTGATATTTCTCTGGTGGGTTGAGAATTGGACAGATGGAGCTAGAATTACCTTGCTTAGTGAAATTGTTATGCTGTATTGATCTAATGCAATGCTGGATTAGGCTACATGCTGCTCCCTTACTGTAAGATAAGCTTTTATGTCAGGTTCTTAGTGGTGGTGGTAGAGTTTTGTTTGGATTTTTTCCCACTTAAGATAATAAACTTGGACTTGTGTGCTTTTTCTGGCTGTAATGCAGGCTCCCTACTTGACCTTAAATGTCACAGCATTTGCTTCCTCACGTACAACATATCAGTGGGAAAAATACTGTCCAACTTAGTAGTGTTGTGCAGTTGTGTGCTTAAAGGGACAAGTGCCTACATCTGAAATGCAGTTACAAGTGTGTCACTGTGCAGATTTGTGCTGGCAAAAACTCTCCTGTCATGGCTACTGCCCTGCAGAGTCCTGAAAAGGCAAAGTGTAAATTACAAGAGGCAGAATTTGAAAAGCATACAGGGGAAATGGAATGGACACCTTCCAAGAAACGTTGCCAAAGATGCAGAAAGGATCAGGACTTCAGTAATGTACAGCCTGCACTGTCGTACAGATTAACGTTGATTTGGGAACCACCCTGTCACTGATGCCATGAAAGTCTCAAAATCTGTGTGTACTGGCAGAGCACAAAACACCTGTGACTGACTGAAGTCTTGGCGGGGTGGGTGTATGGTAAATACTGGGTCTGTGCTTCCCCTTTTCACCCGTATCTTGGAAGTAGTAAATTATGGAATGGGTGTATAAAAACTGTCAGTTTTGTGTTAGTGTGACCTATTTCTGTTTCTACCTTCTGGTTTTTTTTCAACAGTATTTCTCTGTGAAGGCCTCTGTCCTTTAAGTTGGGAAGAAATTAAAACACTCCAAGAAGTCTCTGACCATTTCAAGGGAGTGGTGTGTGCTTGTTGAAGATGGTGGTATTTACAGAGAATCTTCATGGATTCTAATGCTGGCATCAGTGCAAGAAGAGTGTCGGGAATGGGTTGGCTCTGGATGGTCTTCTTCTTTCATCTGGTCACCTCATTAGAAGGTAAGAACAGACATTTTGCAACAACTTAACAAAGTTTTCTGTAGAAGTTAAAAAAAGAGAAAAGTGTGCTCTCCAGTATGCTTATATCTTAGTCCAGATGAGCATTGAGCACATGGCTTTCTGTTTGATGATTGATTACTATCTCGTGGGATTTAAAAAGTTATTAGTGTTGTTTCTGGTGGGAGAGGCGAACTCTCTTATGAAGAACCATTAGTGAACATTACTACTAACTATGTCAGAAGTGACTGCCTCAAAGAATAGATTTTTTTCTCCAGGAATAAGCTCCTTGTTTATACTTTCTGTGTATTTGATTCCCATGTTCCTGTTCTTGCACCATGTTTGCTTTGTGAAATGATCTCTGCATGTTTATACTGTTCTAGAAGACAGCACCCAGTGGGCTGAAATCAAGAGTCTTTGTCTCACCTCTGAAAAACTTGCCTCAAATAATAGATACCAAGAGAATGCTTTGCATTAACAAGAAGAGGCAGCTCACATTCAGCCAGGAGGGAGAGGAGGGAGAGAGCGGTGAAGGCAGGGTAGGGAAAAGGTAGGCAGGGGAAGAGAGGTGCCAAGAAAATGGTAGAAGAAAGAATAGATGATAGAAGGGAGGGCGATGAGAGCAGGAGATAAGATGAGAGCTATGGAAGAGAGTGAGAGAAGGGCAGAGGTACTGTAAACAGTCCCCTTGTTTGTTCCAAGAATATCCTTGCAGCTACATGTGCTCAATGAACTGTACTGCTTTGTGATGAATGTTCATCTCTTGCATTTCTGAAAGCCTCTGAAAAAGGAGAGGAGGGTGAGGTGGAATCAAAGGGAAGCAAGGAAAGACCTAGAGGAAAGGAAAGGAGAATAGTGTGAGATCTAATAAAAAGAGGAAAGCTTGTTAAAGCATCCCTTCTCTTAATAGGAAGGGAATGCTGTGTGTGTGGGAAGTTCAGAGACTAAATAATTGATGTAAGATTATAATAGAAATTCTTAAATCTCTGAAATTCTGTGAATTACTGCTTTTAAAATTGTATTACAAATTACTATGTAATTTCTTGTGCAACTGGTAGAGAAACTGAGATAGAGAAAAGGGGGGGGGAAATGTCAATTCTCTCTGCAAATATGAAGTAAATGAGTGATGCCTGTATGAGTGAACATTTTTTAAATTCAGTGCTCACTCCTGAAAGTTTGTAGAGATAAAAGAGTTTAGAAAGTACTGCAAGATACAGCTTCACAGATCACATAGCTGAACTGCCTGGATTAAAATAGGACAGTAAAATTCTGCCTATGGAGATGAAACAGTAAAGATGTCCATGAGCCAAACTTCAACTCTCAATTCAGAGTCAGGGGAGTCAGCATCTTCATTGTGACTGTACTGCATGGTCTGAAGTTTGCACTCCAAAGCTGATTTGCATCTCAGAGGTAGGTATTTTTGTTGTGGTCAAAAGTCAAAGAAAAATTATATGGTGAGGGACGAAAGTCTGATGATAACTATGTAGAAAGCTTTGCTTTAGTGCAGAGTTGTCCATAAGGAAGAAAAAAGGCCCATGGCTTGTTTGTTGACTCATTATTATATATAGCAGAAACTTGAAATTCAGGTTTCAGATTTAAGTTGAAAAATATAGGAAATATTCAGTGTGGTCTTTAGTTCTTGTAGAGTTTCTTAGAAGTTTTAGATGGTGTTTAAAATACATTTCACCTCTAACTAAAGAGAATTGACTGGGTGGGAAAATCAGTCGAGGTAGTTTTTCTTCCTAGTGTTTCTCAGGCATTTGAGTTAAAGTCTGAATGTAAATCACATTTTGTCTCAAACTAGATGTTGTTCGAACTTTGTTAGAAATTTTCTAAACCTTAATGTTAATCATTAAGAAAAGAGGGAGAAGCTGTGGAGAGGGGAAGAGAAGTAGTCAAAATACTCAAACCATCTTTACATGCATTATGAAGAGGGCAAATACTTCCTAGGCAGAATGCCTCTCAGATATAAAGAAGGCAGCATGCTTTTACAGGACCTAATGGGACTTTAAACTCCTTCATGACTCAGAAGTAAAGAACTTCTTGTAAGTGATTGAAAATGTTTTTGTTGGTTTTGGTTTGAATGCATAAAAAGGAAACATTAGGCTTAATTTATTCAGTACAGCTGTAGTATTTGGACACACTGATTTCACTAGGAATGAGCATGTCTGTGCAAAGTTTTCCAGATGTGAATTTTACACTAAAAAAAAGCCTGAATGGAAACCTGAGAGAAGACTGCTTTGCAAACAGAAGACATTTCTATACTTGTTATTTTACCTTTATAAAAGGAAACAAAATTGCACAAATTTTTTCATTAAGTATACATTTCTCAGTGTTTATTGCTCTGCAGGATTTTTTGAGGATTTAGTTTTGAGAGCGTTGTTTTTGGGCCAAATGCTGGGTGAAGGAATGGATTTTTCCTTTCTCTCAAAGCCATGTAAAGAAATACACTCATTTTATTTCTTTGAAATCTATATATGTATGTAATTACAGTATATCACTGAATATTTAAGTTAACATTTTAAGTTAACCTTTCTGATTGTAAAAGTTAGTGAAGCATAGAATTTAAGAATGCTTGATGGGCTGTAGTCAAGACAGGTGAGAGCAAGTGATAACTTGTTAATGAAATAGCTCTTACTAGGGCACTGAGATCAATTTTATGTGGAGTATTGGTTTTGCTTTGATGGAGTTTTAAATGTCTACAGCTGTAAACACAAGCAGAGTTCATTTTGCAGAACTCATTAAATATGTTCCAAAAGAATGATGTGTTCTGTATGTAAGTGACTACATTTATTTTGCAACAAGCTCTCAAGCCTGCAGAATAGCTGGACAATCTTTCTAAGTATCTTCCAGAAATTCAAGGTATAGAGAGGATAATTCTTCTGCTTTGGTAAAATAAGAGTGTCTGCTTGGCAAAAGGGAATACGGAAGAAAAAGGTAGTGAGGTCAGACATTCTTATTTCGTTATTCCCCTATTTTTTCTACTAACTGGTTGTTGTCTTGGGCTGTTGAAAATAGCGTATTGATTGCTTAAATTGGCTTGCCTTTGAAGTGGAGGAAAATATACTTTCCTCAGAGGGGATCTTCAGAGTGAAAAATACCACTGTCTTTTGGTTTATTATATGCAGTTTAGTATATACAAAGAAAGGTTTTAATTAGTGTTATTTTACTTCAGGGGGAAAAAAAAAGTGGAATTAACTTTTTTGTTTGATTGCTTGTGATTCACATGAGTTAATAAAATCCTAGCAAACATTTTCTTCGCAGTTCTTTCCTGACACTCTCCTGCATGCCAAAATATTTGCCACACACTTGGAAAGCCCAGGGCAGAGGAATGTCCTGTTGTAGACATGCAGAAGGTGAATGAGAGTGGGCTGGATGTGCAGCTTGTTTATAAAGGGGGAATAGACAGTGGTTTATCCTTTTGGTCAGTCTCAGCAGCTCCGGTTGTTTTATTTTCTTCCATAGTAGATTCCTGTGTAGTTCCTGTGCTAGGACATCCCTGTTCCCAGGTTTATACCATGCCCTGTGTTGAGTCTGTTCCCAAAATGCTGCTTGGAGGCCAGCAGGACAGGAGAGACTGTTCACGCTGCAACTAACACTGTTTATATTTAAAGCTAATTAAAGCGTCAAAGAAAAGGAACGGCATTCTTGTAATGTAGGGTATCCGGGACTTTTAGTGTGTGCTTTGGTAAAACTTTGGAAGAGATAAGCTTGCTTTTTAATGTCTGTGAAAAAAAGCAAGCAGGAAAACATAGAAAAACATTAAAAGTCATGCTGCGCTGCCATGAAAAGTAGCCAATTTGATGGCAGTGGTGGTTGGATCCATGTTCTTGACTCAATGGTGAGTGTTTGCAGAATGAACTTCTTAAGCTGTGGAAGAGTAGGTATTATATTGTATCACTAGGAAGGTTGTAGATAGTAATTTAACTTGATTTCATATGCAAAGTTGAAACTTTTTAAATTTTAATTTCTTGATGTCTGCATTTTCTGACATCAGTAGTAGTGCAACATGCTAATCCCGGCAGTTTTCTTAGAGCTTTAACAAAAGAAAGGGGCTGGGAAAGAGAAAAATACACAATCATTCATAAAGCTTAAAAACTGTGTTACCTTGCAAAAGCTGTGTATTTCCATATTCTACACCATTTGGCTGTCATTTCCCTCTTTCACAGATGGTACATAACTCCTGGTTGGAGTGTGAGAATTCCTCCTTGCAGATGACAACTTTGATGTTCTGATAGTGTCAGCATTTTGCTCTGACATAGCAGGCAGCTAAATTACATTATACTTCATGGAACTTACTAAACACATATCCAATTGAATCCAAATAGCTTTTTAAAAATTAATTGCATTTGAGAAGTAGCAGTGCAGAAGTAATACAGGATCATTCATTGCAGGATTCAGAATATAGATTTATACAAGAAAAAATTCAAACTCAGTTGTCTTATATAGATTGGTTTTGTATATATTCTCTTATATTAGGAGGCATATTCTATAACTCAGTAGCTTGTTTTCTCATGTTAAGTCATAGCTAAACTTCAAGACTTTTTTTAAAATAACAGCAATCTTTGTGTTGGATAGTTATGAAAAAGTTGGATTTTTTGGCAGTTTTTGTTTGGTTTTTTACTTGTTTCATCAACTCATTTTTGAAGAATAGAATATTTATTACAGTTGCATATGTCATTAGCTATTGGTATATTATTTCCTTCACCACAATAGCTGTTTAGTTTTGGAAGAAGTTTTAGTGTATTTAGGCCTTCCCAAAAAGTTTCACTGTATTTTGTCTCCAGATGATAGACCCCATGCATAAATACATTTGTTTATCTGAGTGATAAAAGGCTCCTGATAAAAGGGTCCTCTCCCCATGCTCAAAGGCACACAGAGGAACAGTGAAAGGCAGGGGAACCTGAATAACCTAACAGAGAAATAAATGCCCTGACCCAGCTTCTCCCAGAGCTACCACAGGAGTGTGATCAGTCCATGGGGTGGGAATGGAACCCATTAACTTAAATCAGTGGAAGTGCTCTCTGGAACGCCTTGCAGATTGAAGGAGATTATTGCCAACAGGGCCATGGGATTTATTGTGGGAAGTAGGGAAGATAATCTGCAAAATTTACTGCGGGTTGTTTAGGGGAGTAACTGTAGGTATGGAAAGGGAGGATTAAGTGTGAGAAAGTAGAGAGATAAGGGGCCAGTCACGTACACCAGCTGCAGGTCAGTATGGCTGTCAGGCATCTGATCACCACAGTCTATCCTATCTTCTTCTTAAATTCCGTTTTTCACCAGTTACCTGGGTGAGGGGGCTTTGTTTTGTGTATGTGTGTGTGTGTATATGCACATTTATATACCAGCACCTGGAGTTGAATCACAGGTCACAGTGACCCATGAGTCAGCTCTACCAGCAGCTGGAGATCACGGAATGGATGAAAATCAAGTGCTGGGAACTCAAAGTGGACCACAGGACGTAGGATCTGTGCATCTATGATGCAAGCAGCTGGAGTGAGTGAGCTTGTATTAGTGAGTCTATGATCTCTACATCAAGCCAGACTAGCTTGATGGTAGAGTTAGTGAGCTGGGAAGCCAGGGAAAGACTGGAGTCTGGATGAGGAATGAGACACCAGTTTGTATGTGTGTGCCTCTGTGAGTGAGACAAATGGAGGGGTTTAACTAGTGAGGGAAGGTCAACTATCAGGAGATCCAGGTCAACTATTCTGGTTACCATAAATTCTGGGGGTTCTTGGAGAGTCCTGTCTGTATGTTGTGTATCTCAGTGCAACTGGAGACAAGATGATCCCAGGGCCAACTCCTGGGTAGGCTGAGTGTTGAAGACCACTTGGTGGAGAGATCCAAAGAATAGCAACCCAGGAGAACAAGCATCCAGAGCTGGCTACTGGGTAGGCTGCATGCTTAAAGCCAGTTAGTAGAGGATCCATAGCATCCCTCCGTGTGTGTGTGAAGGGATGTATCAGTGAGTGAGGCTAGCTGACTCCTCTCACCAGGAGTGGGGATGTGAGTTTCAGGTGCCAGCAGATGGAGAGACCACAGATCCAGAGGTCAGGAGGCTAAACCTTTAAGGACAGTTATTGCAGGGATCTATATTGCATATAAATGCATATACATTTCCTGCTAACAGACCTTAATCCTGACCCACCAGAGAGGGGAGCAGGATGAGGCCATTGGTGGTGCTGTTTCTGTTTGCATGATTGGTGAGTGCTTCTGTCTGTGTTGATCCTTGTGGCTGGCTATTCACAGATGGGCTACATGTGTCCCCTGTGTGTGCCTGTTGGGAATATCCACTTAACCCTGCTATTGGTTGTACCTGGGGCCACGGAGCTGCAGCAGCCTGGCTTGTGTGAGGTTACTGGATTTGACAACCCCTAACGCTGTTTTTCCACAAGCCCAGGGAATGCTTTCTCCTCCCAGCTTTCTTAGAGAGCATTCACGCTCTTCCTGCTTGTTCAAGGCATGATCATAGAAGGCAGAATAAGCTCTGTAATGTTTTATTTCTTTTGAAGAAGTCTTAAGCGGGCGAGTTTTGCTGCTTGGGGCATTCAGCTGCATAGCAAAGCAAACTCTCTGAATGTTACCTTTCACTGTAGTGCCCTTTGCCTTCTAGTGTCCATTTGGATATATTCAGAATTCAGCTGAGCAACCTACTGTAATTTAGCCTGGCCTTGAGCAGGGTGTTGATCAAGATGACCTCTGTACCTCCCTTCCGGCTTGTTTCATTCTGTGATTCTACCGTTTTAGTACTAGATTCTCCTCACACAGGTAAAGGGATTCTTTTGCTCTCTTCTCAGGATAACTCTATTATGGCTGTAGTTTGCAAGGCTTTGGTTGTATAATTCCCTCTTGCACCACTGCACTCTTAAGACACTGAGGGCAAATGTTCTTCAATCCAGAAAGCTGTTAGGCCATCTCTGCCTCCATGAAGGTTGTCTAAGGGTCACTTATCCTTGGGTGAATTGCCATCCTCTTGCATCAGGGGATCATTTTGTCTGTAACACAAGCGCTTAATAGTCTTGCTTCAAAATACAGGCAGAGCAAAATCTGAAGATCATTAACATGCCTATTCTGAACAGCCTGATCTGTAATAGCAGCTTCCAGCCTCTGCCCAGTTTTTCTGGATGTTGACATAATAGCATAATGTAGCCCAAGAGATTGGTTTGTGATGTAAATATAGAATAGTACTATCTTAAGTATTTGGGATTTTTATTTCACCCCTTGTGGCCTGCAAGAACTGCAGATACTGAAATGAGAGTTTAGATTTTGCAAAGAGTGTAATGAACCCATTTGACTCTTCTGTAAAAAATTATGTTTTTTCTTTTTAGTTTAGGAAAGAGAAATACAGGAGGATCTCTCATTGGTTATTTTTATCTTCCTTGAACTAAAATAACACTTGTAATATGAAATTGGAATACCTCTTTTCAAAACTGAGATTAAACCAGGAGTTAAAGAAGAATGAACTAAAATAACACTTGTAATATGAAATTGGAATACCTCTTTTCAAAACTGAGATTAAACCAGGAGTCAAAGAAGAATTGTAGAATTGTCATCATTTCACGTGTTTGAAAGCCTCTAGGTTGCTCAGATATCTTTCCTATTCCTCATTTTTAATGCAGAGTGGAATATTGCTCCAATGATACCCAGAGATACCTCAATCAGTGTTGCCTCTAGCAGCATCATGGGCTGGACTGAGCCTGGGTCTAACCTTATCTTGCACTACCCTTGATTTTAAGCAATGATGAAAGGGTGTAAGCCATTTTTCTTCCAGGCTGGTAAATTCAGCTGAACAGATCATTTCTATCTGCACTGAAGAACAGCAGAATACTGGTCTGGCCCAGCACAGCGATCATGTGGAATACTCCATCAGTCGTCAGTGCTACTAAAGTGTCAGAGTGAAGGCTTGTACCTGTACACATGTAGTCATTCATACTGCTAAATTATGAGCACAGCCACGGATTTGTTTGGCCCATGCCAACTAATCTTATCACAAACCGTGCCTACACGTAGGTCAGAGGTTAGGATGGACCAAGGACCATTCCTGAGAGGTGGTTTGGATGCAGCCATGTGCTTGTGTGGGGCTGGAGTTTTTAGCCATGGGAATGTGAACCATAGCGTGCCTGTTGTCCTCAGAGCTAGAGAGCAGTTTAACAGCTTGTTAGATTTATGAGTGTGCATGCAGCTAGTGTGACTGGGGATGTGATTCAAGGCAGACAGCCAGTGAGAGAGGGAGAAAGAAGAAAAATAGTGAGGGACTTTTGGCTGTAAGTTGAGAAATGAGATTTATGCACACAAAATTCTTGTATACTTTTCTTATTTTTCTAGTGGTTTCTCTCTTAAAATATTCACTGTGAAAGGGACAGTTCTGTCTGCTTCAGGCTGCCTACTTCTGTTTGCTTGTGAAATACTCATGCGCTTGGTAAATATTATCTTGCTCACTGGTGAGAAGCTGTCTGCAGAATATGCTCGACATGGCAGAGCACAGGCTTCTGAGCAAGTCTTCTCTATTTTCTTTCTTCTCCATTCCTTTCTCACTTTCTATATGGCTTTCCATGCCCTGATTAACTTTTCTCTGTTTTACTTTTTTTAGAGTTTCCATGGGGTAGATGCATTATACTTTGGTAAACGGGAGACTCAGATCTGATTAAAGTTCTTTTTATGTTGAAAAATGGCCTTGTATATTATTTCAGCATATCAAGGCCGTGTCTGGGAACCCAGTGGCAAAATAATGACATGACACAGTGCAATCCCTGTGCCAGACTGTGCAATTGAGAAGGTAATGGGCGTGGGGGAATGCCAAGTTCCTCTGCTGCCAGGACAGCCTAGGGAAGACAGTGCCTCAGGGAGGCATAGGCCTTTTGCAGATGTTCTGCTGCTCAGAGGGGCTGAGCTATCCTTGAGAACTGAGCAGCTCAGCATTTCCTGAGGTCTGTTACATAATTTTGGTGGGGCTGTACTTTAGCTGTAACCAATAGTTCTTTCCAGTTTTGGCAGGCCAGCCCAGGTATTTTGCACTGCTTTTGAACCAAGGAGCTGCATCAGCTCCTCAGAGAGGTCTAAAAAGTACAAAGTGTCCTGTAGGAATATAGGGAATATAGTTCAGGGACATAGGTGAAGGCTGAGGTCTGTATAAACTTGCTCACTTGATCATGTCTGCTTTAGGATGAGCCTAGTCTTTCCTTTCCAATGATTAATGTGGAGTGAATCCCCAGGTGTATTGGTAGGGATAGTGACATCAGCAGTCCATAAACTGGAAATAAAAACCATTGAGGACCTTTCGCGTGCATAAAACATGGACCAATCATATTATTAAAATTTTGCAAGGGAAATTGGAATAATGAATCCTATTTGTAAGTAAACTGGCTGTTGCTGTTGGGTTTTGGGTTGTTTTTTTAAATCTGTTTTTTGAGGATTTTTTTTTTAATCAATAAGATAGAAATATGAAAATCAAAATAAGCAAATAAAACTTCCCAGAATTTAAGAAAAGCCAGCTGATTTATACAGTATATATCAACACATGTAAATACCTATTCAACTGAGTAATTTTATTGTTCTGTGTCCTAAATATACAGAGTGAAGAGCACATGCTTGCATACCACGATGGTCTTACACCCTGACATTCTGTTTGGGAGAATACTATGTTTATAGTTTGCACTGTTACAATCTCTTCTGTGTTTATTTGTACCCAAGCAGAGAATAATGTGTCCAAGAGCAGTCAAGGCTAGTATCTGTCTCCGGTGGTAGAGTCAATAACAATGGAAATGCAGACTAGTGGGAATAAACTAGGCCTGTGAGGTTCTGCCTGTACCCTACTCCTGAGCAGTGTAATGCCACAGATTATTTAATGCTGGGACTCCTACACAGGCTTGCAATGTAACACCCAGCTTCAGAAGAAAGTGAATCCATTACAGGATCAGGTGGGTCATAACCCTGAACTCCCAAAGAAATTTGGTTCCAGAGCTGGAAACAAACATGTCTTGGCCTCATGTCCACACTTACATCTGCAAACAAAGTGGGGAACCAGAGTTCTAAGGAGACTGGCATGCATTCATGTAGCTCATCTTGTGTCCCACCTTTTCCTTTCCAAAAAGAGAGTGGCCTCATCTGTACTGCTCATTATGATAACTCTGCTCCATGATGTCAGTATGTTTACACTTTATCTGGGAAAGTCTGGTCAGAATATTGCCAAGCAACTTGATAATCATGAGTTAGCCTGATTATATGCCCAGTGCCTCTGCCCTTGTCTTGGTCCTTCTTAATTTACTAGTATGGACATAACCTGTCATATTTAATCTCAAAACATGAATTTTGGTTTATTTTTGGTGTACGGGAGCCCTCTACAAGACAATCTTGTGAGGAACAGATAAGATTTTAGTCTGACTTGGAATAGCACAAAATACTTTTTTTATTTATTTTTTTTTTAAATACAAACAGAAATACTTCTGGATACAACTCGAGAGACCTCAGAGATTGGCTGGATCGCGCACCCTTCTGATGGGGTAAGTAATTTTCCCTTGTCCTCTTCTTGACTGTACCTCTGCTGGGAAGATGTGCATGCATCTGATGAAGGAAGGGAAACTGGAAGCAGTGAGACTTGATTTATGGATTTTTTACTTACGAATTATTTGAACACAGTGTGTTGTGCAAAGCCAGATTGTTAAGAGAGGAGGATGCTGAGTGGAATGCTATTGCCACCTCCTTAACCTCTTCCTTCCACTCTGCTCCAGAAATAGTAAAGAGTTCTCCAGCCATCCCTCCATACAGATAGAATAGAATAGAATAGAATAGAATAGAATAGAATAGAATAGAATAGAATAGAATAGAATAGAATAGAATAGAATAGAATAGAATAGAATAGAATAGAATAGAATAGAATAGAATAGAATAGAATAGAATAGAATAGAATAGAATAGAATAGAATAGAATAGAATAGAATAGAATAGAATAGAATAGAATAGAATAGAATAGAATAGAATAGAATAGAATAGAATAGAATAGAATAGAATAGAATAGAATAGAATAGAATAGAATAGAATAGAATAGAATAGAATAGAATAGAATAGAATAGAATAGAATAGAATAGAATAGAATAGAATAGAATAGAATAGAATAGAATAGAATAGAATAGAATAGAATAGAATAGAATAGAATAGAATAGAATAGAATAGAATAGAATAGAATAGAATAGAATAGAATAGAATAGAATAGAATAGAATAGAATAGAATAGAATAGAATAGAATAGAATAGAATAGAATAGAATAGAATAGAATAGAATAGAATAGAATAGAATAGAATAGAATAGAATAGAATAGAATAGAATAGAATAGAATAGAATAGAATAGAATAGAATAGAATAGAATAGAATAGAATAGAATAGAATAGGAGTAGAATTGAATATTTCAGTTGGGAGGTACCTACGACAATCACCTAGTCCAGCTGCCTGACCACTTAAGGGCTGACCAAAAGTTAAAGCATGTTATAAAGGGCACTGTCAAATATCTCTTAAACACTCACAGGCTTGGGGTATTGACCACCTCTCTAGGAAGCCTGTTCCAGTGTCTGACCACCCCCTAGGTAAAGAAATATTTCCTGATGTCAATTCTGAGCCTCCCCTGAGGCAGCTTTGAACCATTCCCATGTGTCCTATCATGGATCCCAGTGAGAAGGGATCAGCACCTCCCTCTCCCCCTCCCCTCCTCAGGGAGCTGCAGAGGGCAAGGAGGTCACCCCTCAGCCTCTCTTTTCTCCAAACTGGACAAACCCAGAGCCCTCAACTGCTCCTCCCAGGACACACTTTCCAGCCCTTCCACCAGTTTCGTTGCCCTCCTCTGGATGCATTCACATCCCTCTTGCACTGCAGGGCCCAGAAGTGCTCCAGCACTCCGGGTGAGGCCGCACCAGCGGATGATCCCCCCTCTGGCCAGCTGTGCTGCCGTGTTTGATGCCCCCCAGGACATGGCTTTTGCCCTCTGGGCTGCCCGGGCACACCCTGCTGACCCTCACTGAGCTGCTGCCCACCAGCACCCCCAGGGCCCTCCATGCAGGGCTCTCCAGACACTCCTCTCCCAGTTTGTGCTTGTGCCTGCAGTTACTCCATCCCAGGTGCAGCATACAGCATTTGTTCCTGAGAAATTTCATGCCAGGGATGATTGCCCAGTCCTCCCATGGTGTACAAACATTTCAGTTGTGCTCCTGAGCCCTCCATGCTCCCAGAAGCAGCATACATGATCCCAACTAGCACTGCCATCCTAAGTCTATGCCATGCCAACCCTTGGTTTACCTTCAGCTCTCCTGGTGGTATGTCCTTCCTCCATCAATTATAGATTAAATCTCTCAATCAGTCCCTCCAGTTTATGAGCAAAGATATATTTCTTCCATTGGGACAGTGGATCCTGTCAGGTCCCAGCACGCTTTATGTCTCAAAGATTCTTCAGTGGTTACAAACCCAAGCATTTTGGCAGAGGCACCAATCCTGAAGCCAGGTGCTGGTATCTTGGCATCATTTGTTTCTTCCAAAGTGTCTTACCACTACTGGAAGGATGGAGAAAAACACTACCTGTGCTCTGTAGTGTTCTTCCCGGTGCCCTGAAATCTCTAAATCAACTTTGCACTTTTTATTGGGACATTATTTGTACCCATATGAAAAAGCAGGTGTGGATAGTAGTCTAAAGGCTGTACTAAGCTCTTCCATCATCTGGTGGCATCGCTAAACTGGGGCCCAGGGAGGCAGCAGCTGCCTAAAAAGATGTTCTGGTCTGCAAATGGGTGCTTCTGTTTCACACAGGAAAAAGTCACGGATGACCATAACTTGTTATTGTTTCTTCTTGGCAAATGTTCTTAATGCAGATCTTGTTGTGAGGGGCTTGTTGGTCAGACATTCCCGAGAATGCTTTAGCAGGTTCCTTCTCTCCTGTCTCACTGTTCACATCCTCTGTCATATCCAGGGCCTTGTACCTATTCTGTAAAGCTTGTTGGGAGGGTAAGGAGGAGTTTCTCTTACAGCTTTGTACGGGAACCTGCTTGCACCCCTCCTTATCCCCCCCTTGTGCCTTCCTCCAGGCGCAAACCAGATCAGAACCTGCCCCTGTAGTGGCCATGCTGTGAGTGGCTTATGTGCATAGGAGATGTCAGAACACAGCCTCCACTGTGGTAAAGCTGGGTAGAAGCAACTTCTGCTTCAATGTGTTTTCCAGAGAAGAGTGTCTTGTTGCTCTGTCTCATTTGTTTGTGTCCTGTGTTTTGTCTCTGGGGATAAGAGATGGGAAAATAGGAGGGAAGAAAGTGTGACTCTCGCATTTTAAGATTCTCAATGTCATGTGACCAAGTTTGCATGATTTATGTTTTCTGTCACAACAGTTCTTACTTTGGAGCTTTGACTGCTCTTCTTTACAGGGTCATACTCTGTCTAGAATGCTGTGCTGCACATGGCATCAGCAAGTTCAAGTCTTGTCATAAGACATGGCAAGGAGAAGGGGAAGACAAAGACCTGTCCTGTATTTTTGGTGCAGTTGAATACTGAATCCATTTTTTTTTTTACTGTTTCTTTTTTCTCCTCTATATCCATTGTAGTGGGATGAGGTAAGTGTCCTGGACGACAAGAAGCGCCTGATCCGAACCTTTCAAGTGTGCAACGTGGCTGAACCAGGTCAGAACAACTGGCTGCGCACTCACTTCATAGAGCGGCGCGGAGCTCACCGCGTGCACGTCCGCCTCCGCTTCTCAGTGAGGGACTGCGCCAGCATGCGCACCGTGGCCTCTTCCTGCAAGGAGACTTTCACACTCTACTACCACCAGTCGGAGGCTGACATAGCCTCTCAGGACATGCCAGAGTGGCGTGAGGGCTCCTGGACAAAAGTGGATACTATTGCAGCTGATGAAAGCTTTTCCCAGGTGGACAGCACTGGGAAGGTGGTCAAGATGAATGTTAAAGTACGTAGCTTTGGGCCACTCACCAAGCACGGCTTCTACCTGGCCTTCCAGGATTCGGGAGCCTGCATGTCCTTGGTGGCAGTCCAAGTCTTTTTCTACAAGTGCCCAGCTGTGGTGAGAGGATTTGCCTCCTTTCCTGAAACGTTTGCTGGTGGGGAGAGGACCTCGCTGGTGGAGTCCCCGGGGACGTGTGTGCCCAACGCTGAAGAGACGAGCACGACGGCGTCCTCGAGCGTTCGGCTGCACTGCAATGGAGAAGGGGAGTGGATGGTGGCCATTGGACGGTGCACCTGCAAGGCTGGCTACCAGCCTGTGGATGATGAACGAGCCTGCCAAGGTGAGAGAACCTTTTTGCCCACCCTTTAGGCAGCTACCTTTGCATCAATTCTCTGCATAAGCAGTATTTGGCACTAGCCAAAATTTCAGAGCTGGGAGAGTAAATCATTTCTCACAGAGATCACTTCGTAGCAGCCTCTTCTGACACATTTAGCTCCTCAGACTGGAGCTGGAGTGACCACTTGTCACGGTTTAGGAATAATATTCTTCAGTTTGGTATTCCCACTAAGACCACTCTGCCTCTCGCTCTCCCTCCCACTGGAAGCACAAAAGGCAAAGATCATAGGTTAAGATAAGAACAGTTTACTGGAAGCAGTTTACTGGAAACAGCAATGAGATAATAAAAGTAACAGTAACAGCAGCAATATTGATAACAAAAGGTGTAAGACAAATGATTTACACGGGAAGTCTGTGAAAATAAACTAATACTGATTGGCTCTTTCCCACCACGTTTTCTCCTGACAAAAAGGAATGCCCTTTTCCTCCAAAGCATGAGTAGCTTCCCCCCACCCCTGGCAATGATAAGAGGTGGTGTCGAGTAACGGCTGGTCCTGGTTACACCCCCACAGCCACCCCCACTCCCAGGTAATGCAAAAAATTATCCTTGTCCTGGCTGAATCCAGGACATTACTGCTTGCTGCTAAGAACATGGTTGGAAAGTCCATTCAGGCCTTAGTTCCAGCTGCCACCAGAGACAGCCTCTCAGGCTACTTATACAGAACTAGCAGGAGCTGTCACTGGCCAGATCTACCATAATTCCACTTCTTCACCAGGGGGCAACAGCATTAGAAGAAGGATGCCACATGGAGGAGAGCTGAGCCCAGAGCTAATGCACTCTTCTGTCCTAGTTATTTCTGTCCCTTTTGCTAGTGTATAGTAATAAAATAAAAACAGGGGAAATGGCAGCAGCCTGGTCATGGGACAGAGAGAATGTGGCAGGACTCTGAGCCTGTCCTGACTAGAAAAAGCAGTCATAATGGTATCCTCATTGCCAGTAATGTACTCTCTGCCCCAGGGCCCATGGTATTTCTGTGAAACGTTTGTAGGAGGAAGTAGAATACATCACGTATCACCCAGAAGTGGTATTGGGCTAAAATCTGGCCAAGCCTTAACACCCAGTCTAATGTCATGACTGTGTTCCTATCTCAAGCTGAGGACAGTCCATTAGAGCAAACTGCTTATGTTGGTTATATAATTTTGTGTATGATGTTCTTCTAGTGCTTCCTTTGTATTAATACTCATCTACTCAAAATCTCTCAGCAATGTAAAATATTGCTGCACTACACTTAGTACTCTAAAAATAAATGTAACGTGGAACCCAGTTTTGGCTGCAGAAAAATGTGAAAGTTGGATTTATTCAAACAAGAGTTCAACTCAGAGATGGAGCATACCAATGCTCTGGTTAACACTGAGTGCAAATGCAATGAATAATTAATGGTTGCCAATGTGTTACCTTAAATTCCTGCTTCATGAAGTGATTTGGGTCATGCAAAATAGCTTTGTTAAAATACAGGTCATTGTGCTGGAGATTTACAAAGCAATTAAAATTGGTAAGTGCTTTTCATTTGTTTAAACTTTGAGAATATTTAAAATATGTGTGCCTTTTTATCCTGCTCATTCTGAGAGAAATGTAACTACATTCATTTAGTGCTGCTTCAGAGTGCCTTTTTATCCTGCTCATTCTGAGAGAAATGTAACTACATTCATTTAGTGCTGCTTCAGAGACAGTAAGCTCTGACGTAGAGCAGCTCAGCATGGCACTAAATTTGTTGTCTGCATCAGTAGCATGACTAGTTCACAGTCTAAATAAGCTGCTGGTCAATAATTTAGTTTCAGATAGTAGTCTTAAGCAGTCAAAAAAAAAAAAAAGAAATTAGGCTTGCCAAATAAAAATAAGGATTTTTTTAAAAAAAATCTGTCTTCCATTTTTTGTAGTATTTAGTGAAAGCTGGTACTTCTTTGCAGCCTCATTGTCATAGAAGCTAGAGATAGATGAAAATGGTTAGTATTATAGGGAATAACTAAAATAATGACAGTCTATCAAGCTACATAAGTCAGTTCCCATCATTTACTTCCTGAGATTCCATGAGCAGCCTAGAGCAGCCAATGACAACCAAATATGAATCATAATGTTAGAGGGTGTTTTTTTCTTCTTGTGTATCTTGTAAACTCCTCTGGCTTGATCATCCTTCCTGATCTCTTCTCCTGCTAACAACATGTTGCTGTCCTGTCTGAATGAAGCCACATTCAGCTTGTGTAATTTGTCCCCTTGCTTGGTGTTTCTCTGCATGGAGTCCTCTCCATCACTTCTCCTCTGTACATACGTTCTCCCTTCCGAAGAACAGAAATACTCCATGATACAGAGCTGCCGCAGTGTTCTAGATGAAACACAGAACAAAAGCAATAACCACAGGGCAGATTTCTACTGATGATAATGCAGAGAGGTGTTCTTAATAAGACTGAAGAATCAACTAAGGATAAGAAGGAGAAGCAAGTTTCCTTCTTACACTTTAGTAGAAGAGTGTGTGGGCATTGCCTTCCCCCTCACCATATGCAAGCCTGTGGAGTCCTTCCTGGAACAGCTGTTATCTCTTTATTTAGAACAACGAATCTGCCAAGAGCCATTCTGGGCAGATAGATAGAAAGCCCTTTTTCCCCTCTGCCCCCTATCATGAGTTAAGGTACTTTCTTTCCTTACTTTTATAAGACTGCCTGCTCTGTGTTACTATATGGCAAATTTATCCAGCTAAATGGAAGAGTGAAACGGCAACCTTTAGTAAGCCCTTTGGGTGATGTGGGGTGCAATCTGCGTGGGATTCGCTTTTGACTTTATCTGAGTAGACTTGTCATGCTGAACAGTCAGAAAAGAGAATGGCAGTTTACAGAGGAAAAAAGCAGGTTGGGACCTTAGCTCCTTTTCTTTCTGTGGATGTATACACACAGGGTGCCTTGTCTTGGAAATGTCTTACAGGATTTAAGTTACCAGGTGCTTTTGAAAATAATATTTAGAATGTATGACTGGGACATTTTTAAAAATACTTCAAAAATGACAAGGTAGACAAAAAAGAGAAGAGGAGTGACTGCCTGATAAAGTGCTAAGCTGACTTCCAAATACAGAAGGACAGAGCTCTGGACAGAGCTGAGCTGATTAGCCATGTGTGTGGCACCTCTGTACAAACATATTCAACCAGGGGCAGAAAACACCAGCCAGAAAGAGGAGGAAGGAGCTAGTTTGGAGTGAAAAGAGTTAAGCTGAACTTGGGAGAGGGAGGAGGAAAGAACAAAAAAAAATGTTTGTTTTTGTTTTCTCATTACCCAAATCTATGTTAATCAGCAATAAATTAAATTTCTCCAAGCCAAGTCTGTTTTGCCTGTGATAGTAATTGGTAAACAAGCTCCCTGTCTTTGTAAGTTCTTTACCTCTGCCCACGAGCTTTCTCATCCAATTTTCTTCCTATGTCTTGCTGAGGAGGGAGAGTAAGAGAGTGGCTGGGCATTTGAGTGTTTACCAAGGTCAGCCATCCACATGGCTGCTCTCTTCTTTCCCTGGATGTTTCTAAGAGTATTAAGCAAGCAAAAGGTCTGCCTGTCATCTGTAGTAGCTGTAAGGATTCCATAAAATTGCCCATGTCCTTTGGCTATCTGTAGTCCTTTCTGATTGCAGAGGGAGTCACATCTGTATTTCTCTGATAGCTACAGGAGCAAGCAACTGTGCACGGACCTGTTGGAGGTCTCATTTCGGAAGAATATTGCATGATTATTTTTGTATTATTAAAAAATGCCCTTTCTCACCAGCTTGGATAAACCTTTTTCAGTGTGTGAGGCTAAGAGAGTGTTAAGATTTATATTAAAGTAAAAGATTCAATAGTCTGCTAAAAATATGCACATACTAGTAGCAAAGGAAAAAAAAAAAGCACAATAAGCTCTTCTTAAATTTTAATCACTTAAAAGATGCTTCCTTTAAAGCCACAGGATAATTTACATTGCAGGGACTTGTGAAAGTCCTCTGCTCAACCCCGTGCTCAAAGCAGGACCAAATTGGGTTAGGTCACTCAAGGCCTGTGCTAGTCTACTTTTAGTTATTACTGAAGATGAAGATTACACAATGTCCCTGGGCAACTGTTCCAATATTTGACAACACCCATGGTGAAATTACTTTTTCCTATGTAGAAGAAGATTTTAGTAAGATGTAGTAAGAGGTTATTACAACTTGTGTCTGTTATCTCATGTTCTGCCACCTTGTGCCTACACCTTCTTCATATCCTGCCATCAGGTGGCTGATGACAGCCGTAAGCTCCCACCCCGCAGCCTGCTTTGCTCCAAAATGAACAAACCCAGTGTCTTAGCCTCTCCTGGGTAAGAGCTTTACTTTCAAGGTAAACTCACAGTTGACGATAATGTTTGGTGCCTTGATCTAGATTACCTTTTTCTATTTATTTTTCTTCCATATTGCTCCTTTCATCAGCTTCTCCAGCCTTCTTCTGCTACTTGCACATACATTTGGGTGCTTTTCAAGTAGTTTGCTGCTTTTCCTGTATCAAGTGCTTGCTGTCTACTCGTATTCTGTCCTTACCCTGCCCAAATCTTTCCTCTCGTGTTTTTGCCTTTTTTTTCCTTCACTCAACCCATTCCCTGGCAGTTCTCCCATATATAATTAGCCAGTAATTGCTTCAGCTCCACCTCTTTTACCTAAAAAATCCCTTACTCAACTGATCTCTTATCAACAGTTAAGCAGGAAAGAGTTCTTAGTCACTTCATTTATTTTATCTCAGTTGATTTGATGCTCTTCTTTAAGACTCAAAAGACACACTTTTCTCCTTATGTTTCTTTCATTTTCCACTCTCTCTTCCCCACCCAAACAGTTGTAGTAACTGTGAAACTCTCGATCAGCCCAGGGCCCCATTGCGTCACTGTGGCTTGCTTCTATCTCTGGCTGATCCCACCTTATTCACAACAAGATGCAAGATGCACACTACCAGTCACTGTGGAACAGCCTGGCCCAGTGAGAATTTATTATCACCATAAGCTAGCCATAGACATATTTATGGGGGGGCGAGGGGAAGAAGTGCTTTATCTAAAAAACAGTAAAATTTTTATTTTCTAGTGTGTTTTCTGCATGCTAATTATACTATCTTTCTAGCATTTTGAGAAATCTAATGTCTAAATGGCTACATCATATTTCTACAATATTATCAGTTACTAACTCCTTTCCATGATCCTCCCCTCTTAAATGCCAAACTCCATCTCTTCACCTAGAGTCATTCTCATTTGAGGCCCCCTGTAGCTCTGCACATCCAGTTTTCCTTAGGCTTCAAATTCAGCTGTGTCTATTCATCCTTCTGAGTTTGACTCCAGTGCCAGCTTAGACACTCTTCATTTTCAATTCTCTCACATCTAGTATTTATTCTTGCTGCCCCACAGTACACCCGGGAGCAGAACTTCCATAAAAGAAACAGATCACTTGTCTCAGTCAAGAAGAGAGCAGTTTTATGCTCTTCTAAATGTCTTCATGTGTCCCAGTTCAGTTCCAAGTCATATCTGCATACAAATTCAGTGTCACCTGTATCACATTCCTTAAAGTCACTGCTGAGTGTACCTAAAGATCTGTTGAAGTTCCCAACTTCCTTTCTTGGTCCTTCTCCACTTGCTCCATTTTGTTTAGTTCTCAGAATATTTCCTCTGGCCTTACTGTCCGAGTGAGCTTTTTAACGCCTCTTTCTCTTTCTCAACCTCTTTGGTTTTTGGTCTGTCCTCTCTTCATTTTCATTTCTCTGTCCTGCCACTCCACAATTCCAGCACTTTTCTCTGCTAGTTTAGGTATTTGTTATTGTTAGAAGTCTGTCAGAAGCTGCTCCTCTGGCCTCCCGGGTGGAACTTGTCTCCAGTGAGCAGTCAGGCAAACACAGGCAAACACGGGGGCGAGCGTTGTAGGGGGAGCTGAGGAAAACTGGGTCAGTGTCTGAGATGAGCTGTGCCCAGCTGAACTGTTGTGGCATTCTGACACTGTGCCAAGATATGAAAAATGACTGAGACAAGCTGAGGGAAAAGCGCTTGCGCACTCCAAACTCTGCCTTCTCCTTTCATAGTAGCCTTGACTTGATGGGAAGTGGCAGCTTGCTCTGCTCCCTGAGGTGCCAGCTCTGCAACCCTCTGTCCTTGCATCGGATATTGTGAATCAATCAGAGCTAGATCTGTGTTTTCTTGGAAAGTCCTGGTGCCCGGGGGATGGTTAGGCGTACGAGCGCCAGCGACAAGGCCTGTGGCTTAGCTGGTGTTCGTGTTTCATGTGAAGATTTTCTGCAGGAACACATGGGAGGTGTTTCAGGAGAAGCCACTCTTGTTCAGGCTTTCTCTGGGATGCTCCTGAAGTGGTAGTGTTTAGTACAGGAAAACATACTAGTCCTAGTGACAGTGGGCCTGCTTCAGCTTGAATATTTGTTACGACTGTCTCCAGTGAGCACAGTCATCTGCAGAGACTGCAGGACCACAGCAAGTGGACCTGATGCCATGATCTGCAATAAAAGGGAATGCAAGGTAAGATCATTCAGAAACAAATGAGAGATGGATTCTGTGTGTGCAAAGACAGCCCTAGGCTCACTGTAACTGCTTGAATAAAAGGAAGTGGCTTTTGCCTATTTAGATTGCCAGGGAATTTTTTTCTCTTTCCTCCTGACTTGACCTTCGATATACTATTTATAGTGACTGGACTGAGGCAATGCCAGGAAAAGCTCCATGTCCTGGGAACAATTATTACTGCTATCTGTGGGCTAAAGTCCGATTGCTGTGGGCTAGCCTATCTTAGGTGATTTTGGAAAGGGGTAAAGGTGCTCATGAATGTAAGCAGCTCCCTGACTGGATGCAGAGGCAGGGTTCAAGTGGAAGCAGAAAGTTTGTGATAGTTGCAATGCCTGCCTTTGGAGGCCATTCTTTAGCTTCTTTTAGCTGGAGGCCAGTTAGTGTCTACTTTATTCAGTCCAGCTGTTTTGGCCAAAATTACAGATGTAAAATATAAGCAACAACAAAATTTAGGCCATAGTATACTTTTTCCAACTATATTTTCATTAGGAAGGTGAGAGAGATGTGAATCATGTTTAATCACTGTAAATCAGCTTTGCTTGCAATATGCTATATGATTTAATTTTGCTGTTTTTCTTCTGGAAATAGAGTTACCCAGGGGCAGAATGAGAGTTTCAAAGCATGATTGTTTCTCCGTATCTGCCATCCCTCCTGGAAATAACAGCGTGAGATTATAGGTTTATGTAGTAATTATTTTTTTCACTAGATAATAAAAAATAATCACTGTGGAGAGATCTTCCCTCCTAAGTTGCTCAGTATTCCTTGCCATAGTTCTTCAGGTGCAATTTCTGTAATGTGAGTGGAACCAGGCAGGTGAATCTCTTCCTTACGGCTTTTCTTTACACTTTTCTGTCCCTGTTTAAAGTCTTTTCTCAGGCTACTCCCTCAGAGGGAACCTGACAATCCTATTCTCATTTCACTTCTGAACATCTGAAATGAGCTGTAGTCTAGTGTCAAGAAGTTTCCATTCATTGTTCCCTGTCCACCCACAATCATGTATGTGATGAATGATCTGGCAGTGAGGCAGCCAAGACCACAGGGTTCTATCCACACATTTTAATTGGCTTATGTTTAAGGGAAAACACAGAATAGCTGAACTTGGAAGAGATCTCTGGAGTACACCTTAACTCCCTCCCTGCACAAACAGGGTCGTCTCTAGCAAGTTGCCCAGCACTAGGTCCAGACTACTTTTGAATTTCTCCAAGGAGGGAGACTTTACAACCCCTTTGAGTAACTTGCTCCAGTGCTCGGTGATGCTCATGGTAAAAAATTGGTTCCTTGTGTTCAGAGGGAACCTCCTGTGTTTCAGTTTGTGCCCTTCACCTCTGGGCCTGTCACTGAGAAACACTGAAAAGAGTCTGGCTCTGTCCTCTTCGCATCTTCCCTTCAACTATTTGTGCAGATTCATGAGATTGCTGGAAGCCTTCTCTTCTCCAGGCAGAGCAGTCTCATCTCTACCAGCCTCTCCTCCTGTGAGAAATACTCCATCCCCTTAACCATCTTTATGGCCCTTTGCTGGATTCTCTCCAGTATGTTAATGTCTCTGGTGTACTGGGGAGCCCAGAACTCAACACAGGACTCCAACTGTACCCTCACCAAAGCTGAGTAGAAGGCAAAGATCATCTTCCTTGCTGCAGAATTCCCCAAGGTCTCCACGACCTAGAGTTCTTAAAGGCTGGTCTTGCTAGTAAAGACTGATGGGAAGAAGGTGTCCTGTGTCACCCAGCAGTTGACCCACATTTTCTCTAGTCTTCCTTGAGCCACTTCTGTTCTTAGAGAAACCCTTTTTACTTTTGACATCCTGTGCCAGATGTAATTCCCGGTAGGCTCTGGCTTTCCTAGCCACATGTCTACGTGTTTGGACAATGTCTCCATGTTCCTCTCAGGCTACCTGTCCGTGCTTCCGCCTTCCATGTGCTTCCTTTCTGTGCTAGGAGCTCCTTGTTCAAACATGCAGGCCTGTTGGCATTTTTTGCCTGAATTTGTGCTTGTTGGGATGGACTTCTTTTGCACCTGGAAGAGGTAATCCTTGCACATGAACTAGCTTTTTTGAGTCACTCTTCATTCCAGAGCGTTACCCTACAGGACTCCTCCAGATCACCCACATGGTCACATCTGCTCTCCCAGAGTTCAGTGTTGTGAGCTTGCTTCTTGCTCTGCTCACTGCGTTACGGATCTTGAACTCCACCATGTCATGGTCACTGTAGCCAAGGCTGCCTTCAGCCTTCACATCACCAGTGAGCCCTTCCTTGCTTGTGAGCATCAGGTCCAGGGGGCACCTCTCCTCATTGCCTCCTCTATTGCTTTGGTTAGGAAGTAGTTCCTGATGCTTTCCAGGAACTTCCTGGAATGCTTCTACCCTGCTGTGTTCCTCCTCCAGTAGATAGTAGGGTAGTTGTAGTCCCACTTGAAGATCAGTGTCTCTGAATGGGAGGCTGATTCCAGCTTTCAGCTCTCAGCTCCATCCAGGTTTTCACAAGTAAACATCGAAAGCCATCTGAGACACCCTGGTGTAGCCAAGACATCAGTCTGCTCTGGTCTAGCGCATAGGACATGTGAACATAATACTGAATTATTTTTTGTTGGTGGAACAGCTGCAAGCACACTGCATGGACAGTGAAATCAGATTTTGTGAGGCAATTAAGAGCAGGTATAAATATTTGATCACTAGTGTTTGTTACACATACCTATTCCAAAGCGTTGTCTCTACAGTAGTAGTACTCTGCATCAGTGATATGAGCAGATAACATTGTTATCCATTAGATGACACTATGTCCCTGTCCAGAGGCTTGTGTTCTTCCTCTGTGTGTTGGTTGGTTGGTTTTTATAAGCAGCTTTTGCATGTGTATGGTCACTTGGAGTGACTGCCCATAGCATTGATGAAGTCTTGCATGGCTTTTTAAGCAGCAGAGGTGCTCTTATTCACATGGACTGGCTTTCTTTACTGAGGAGGTGCTGCACCGTTTTGTTGCATTGCATAAAACCTACAACACTGCACTTGTGCTTACTGCCTTTGTCTGACTCATCAACAGTGTGCCATCTTTTCAGACCTCATCCCTGCATCCCCAGGCTCAACACCAAGTTGTCGGTAGACTTCAAAGAACTGTGTAAAAATAAATGTTTATTTATTTTAACACAATATGTTTATTTTAAAATTAGTTCTATTTACTAAATACCAGACAAATTCTTCATTCACAACTTTGCTAGCTTTCCATATGATTTGTAATTGGGCTAAAGGTGAATCTACCTGAATTCTTTTAACATTGCCCTTGTAGGGTAAATATGTTTTTGTACGGCAGGGGTAAAGTCTGTACCCTCTACAGATTCCCCTTTAGCATCACATTGTACATGGCAGACATTACCAATACCTGTTCATTTTCATTATTATTAGCAGGAAGATCATTGCCCTACTTGATATCAGGCTGTAATACTGAATTAAAGAAAGAACCATTCTCCAGGGTCTACCTTGACAAGTGGAATGAATGTGCCATTAGTTCTAAGCCTCGACAAAAGCTCAAGAAGAAGTTTGATGCAAGAAAAACAGATGAGAAAAAATTACTTTTAAGAAAATAAAGACATTCACATTAAATTCAGCATTCTCAAATTTGAAATAAAGAAAGAAAGATCCCTGAAATTTTGGTGGAATGACTATGCAGCCTGTTGGATGAGAACTTCCCATTCATACTACTCATAGTTTCAGTACAGGTGCATTTGCCAAGAAGTGTGGAAATTACATTCTACATCTGTGGCTGTTAAGAGAGCCTTAAATTGAGTGAAAGGTGTATAATTTATAAAGTGGATAAAATCTTACATACTTTTTTGTGTCCGTACGAACATATGGATGTAACTCTCCATATGAGAATAATTTGATTTTCTGCTGGATAAAGGCCTGAAGGCAAAGGCAGTTGCACTTTTCTTACCATCATCCATCATATGAAAAATTACAGTCTCTTCTTCCCCTTTCCTTTCCAAATGGCAATGTATCACACACTGAATGTTGTAATTTTTTGAGTGCTCGAAAGAAACAGTACTCCCCTATCTAATAGCTTTCATTCAGAGTTATTGAAGTCCCCTTTATGGTCTGACCTGTTCCAGGACTTAGCACTCTTATCTCTGTACATGTGGAGGTTGCTCTGCATCCAAGAAGAATTTTGACAGAGAAGATGAAGTAATACAAGAGGCATAGACCTGATGGGACTCCACAGATGTTATTGGCTGTTATTTCTGGACTGCGCCGGTCACCGCAAAGGGGATTGAACACATATGATCCTAATTTCATACAACGCCTCTATACAATATTCTTCTCTTACTTGCTTTGCTTCTTTTAGATAACTTTTTGCTATCCACAATCCTTTGGAATATTCTGCTTCCGGTCACCACTAGAACCGTTCTGCTCTTGCGGGTGTCCCTTGTGTCTTTTGACATCAAATGCATATCTGGGGTCTATCTGAAAGTTTCCCATTCCTTGTAAATGCTTTTTATGGTGAAATTAATGAACAAAATGTCAGCTGCAAATGAACTTGTTAGTCCATAAAATCTAAAAGAGCTGTATCCATTTATGTAGAAAATCAGCTTTAGAAAACTTACATAAAAATAGTAAAAGCTGTATTCTAGCACTTCAGTACTAGGTCCAAGCACCTCCTATTAGGCATCTTTGCCAAACCTAGAATGTACCATACTCTCATATTGTTAATAAGTTATTTTTCATTTTCTTTCCCTGTAGGATGGATTTCCATCCTTGTTTCGGCTTGTTGCATATACATGTTCCTATGCATTTGACTAATTAACGTGCTTTTATCCATTACTGGGAAGTTTTCAGGCCTACAGGAAAAAAAATAGGACTGCCAATCTTAGTGTCTGCTCTTAGTTTTAATGCATAATCAGCCACGGTAGTGTATATGATTTAAAGTAATGAATCTGTTGTAGGCAGCATAAAAAATCCAATTTTGTGGCTGTGTTGGGTGGGGGGAAGGAGGTGTGGGTAACTGTTAGATATTTCAAGACAAATCACTTGGCTGGGCTCTTTGAATTCTCCAGTTTAAAAGCTCTTTGAGTGAATAATGAGAGGACAATTATTTGAGGTGGCCAAAGCTGTCTCAGGACTGGTTCTCTTTCATCTGCCAGTGAATCAATTTAAGCACTTACATATGGAATAAAATAAACTGTTTTGTAATTGCAACTTGAACAAAATACGCTCCATAAAGAACCAAAACCAGTAGTGTCTCTATGCAATAACTTCTCCCAGCAGCAGCAGCACAAGTTAAATGTAAATAAGATTACAGTCCTTCTGAAATCTGAATTAATGATTTTCCTGCTTCTACCTGTCTTATTTTTCTCCTCTTAGCCTGTCCCTCTGGTTTCTTTAAAGTATCTGTGGGAGATGACCCCTGCCATCTGTGCCCTGCCCACAGCCACGCTCCACTGCCAGGTTCCCAGGAATGTGTGTGTCAGAACCGGTACTATCGCTCTGCTTCGGACAATTCCAATGCTCCCTGCACTGGTAAGTGTTTGGATGAAGTGTTGGAAAGCAATAAGGGCAATTAATGAGAGAGAATGTGCCTGAATGATTAGGGGGAGTTGCAATTCCCCTCTTCTCAAGAGCTTTAAAATAACCCAAAACTTCCCTTTGCTTCTGTACTTGACTACAGAGTAATGGTGAGAATGAGGGTTCTTGGGTTTCATTACAGACTTCAAAGGGAAATATTCTGTAAATAAAGTTTCCCTTGCCCCTCCCTGTTACTGAGCTCAACCTCTCTGTCCTTCCCCTTCCCGTCCTGCTTTGTGTCTGTGCCCAGGTTTAGCAGCACAAGTCTGCTGCCTACTTCTACCTGTCTGAACTTTTCACTTCTTAGCTGCAGTGTCTTGTCCACTCTCATCCCCATGCCTCCTTCTCACCCTTTGCATTTTCCTCCTTCTCTTCACTGTCTCTATGCTGTCAAGGGAAGTGTGGGAATGCACAGAATGGGCAGTTTTCCAGCTGTCCGAGTTTACCCCTGATGCCATTGAGGAATCTGGCTGGCACCAGGAATAATTGCAGGCAAAACTGGTGTCCAGTTCCTGGAATAGATGTAACGGGTTAACTGAACTCTGAGTAAGTTCAGAGATACTAGGTGCCAAAGGAGAGAATTACAGGTCTCAGTAGAGAGCAATCTTTGCTAAGGTTGTGTAAAGTTTAAAATTTCAAGGGATTGGCACTTCCCTAAACAATAGCTGTTCTTTTAGGGAAATGAAAAAGTCACACCCTTGAAACAAAGACCCTTCTTTATAATTTTGTCTGTCTAAAATGTGCTAATACAGTTGTTCCTTTTTTATGTAAGCGTGTGCTTGATGTAGCAAAAAGTATGTTTTTCTTAGCCTTAAACAAACAACTAAAGAAGAGTAAGAATGAGAAGAAAAAGCAACTTGTTCTTCTATTATTTTCCCTTCGCTTTGCCTCCTCCCTCCCATTCTTTCATGGGATTTTGATCTTTCGTTCTGTTCTCTAGGCATCCCCTCTGCTCCTCGTGACCTCAGCTACGAAATTGTTGGCTCCAACGTGCTGCTGACCTGGCGCCTCCCGAAGGACCTGGGTGGCCGCAAGGACGTTTTCTTCAACGTGATCTGCAAGGTGTGCCCAGCGGGGTCGGCAGGGCCGTGCGTGCGCTGCGGGGACAGCGTGCAGTTCGAGCCGCGCCAGGTGGGGCTGACCGAGAGCCGCGTGCAGGTCTCCAACCTCCTGGCCCGTGTGCACTACACCTTCGAGATCCAGGCCGTCAACCTGGTCACTGAGCTCAGTTCAGAAGCACCCCACTTCGCCACCATCAATGTTAGCACCAGCCAGTCAGGTGAGGAGACCGCTGCATCCGAGTCCCGAAGTTTCTGCTTCACTCTTCTCATTTGATTTGGTTGTATCTTTTGAATCCTGGAGTTCTGTCTTTTTATTTGTGTGTTGTGCCTTTTTTTATCCTGCCCGGCTAGTTCCGCAGTTTCACTTTCGCCCTTCCCATTCCTGCCTTATCTAAATGGGTTTCCATTCTTCCCTCTTGGCAGAAAAACTCAAGTTTAGCAGCTGATGTGATTACTGGGGAAGAAGCTGCCCTGGAGAAGATTCCAATGGGAGACATAGCACTGTGGGTCAGACAAAGCATGTTATTTCATTGTGCAAGAGAGGGGACATTATCAGGGTTTGACTTGTGACCATCAGCTTGCCAGAGAAGCTTAGTGACCATTTCTTCATTTCCTCTTCGTCTTCTCCATTTCATCTTCTTACTTTCCTGTTAATAAGAAACAATTTTTTTTTTTTTGCTCTTTACATGGTAGAAACATTAAAATATGTTGTGCAGTTATATTCAAAGATGTCGTGATCCTTGTAACTAGAAACTAAACCGTGGGGATGACTAAACTAAGATACTAATGGGTTGTGTGGGCAGTCAGAGGAGTTCTATTTCCTGTAAATATCATTTACAGGGGCTGGAGCTGGAGAGAGATGCATACGTACAGGCGTAGAGTTCTGCTAAATGTCAGCATTAAGAGACTGGGCATATGTTGTTCTTCACAAGTGTGTATAAGCTAATATGGAGAGGAATTATACACAGCTTGTTTAAGAGGATATAATGAGGAGTAATGTGATGAAGAGGAGAAAGAGGGGGAACATTTTGAACTGAGTGACAGAAAATGTCTGCAAACATTTAGAGCTGTGTAAATGTTAAACTGAAACAAATCCCATATGAGATTCCAGAGTGTAGTATAGAAACCCCTGCAAAACAAGATTTTGGTAAAGCTCCAGAGAAGTGCTGTGAAACCAGATGTGGCATCATGGTCTTGGTTAAATCACATCGTATCATTTCTGCTTCTATTATGAGGAAAGAAAGAGAATATATATGTACCCCCCAACTAATTTCCTGCTGTTAGCAGATGCCAGGGGGTTGATCTGTTTGTTCCCTTTGAAATGTTACCTGACAGACACTGAGTAGCAGAGCACCTGTGGGATCCCTTAAGAGGCCGGCTGCAAGTGGGTGATCAGTTTTTCTTTACAGTAAAATGTGGCTGGGTAATTTGTATGGTAATTCCAGGCAGTCCTTTGGCTTTTCCTGGAGAAAGGTGGGTGTTCTATTAACATCCTACATAATTCTCTTTCTTCATGCTTCTCATCTCAACCTTCTTTATCTATATCAGAGATAACTTAATTGAGCAGCTGCTTCCTCCTCCTTCCCAGAATCACCAAATCTACCCTCTTCTGCTTCTGTTTGATTTTTCTGACCGCTCCTGCTCTTCCAGGTGTCTTTTGGTGTCTCTGGGTGTCTTGGGTATGTTGGGTGCTTCTCTCTAAGGTGCCTCTCTTGTGCAGTAAAGCTGTTTCAGGGGAGGACAACTTTCTTAAACATCAGTGTGTACTGAGCGGCTTCTTTTTGTGTTTGGTCGCAGTTTTTCTTTCCTTGCTTTTCCTTGGGATTGTTGGGAGGGAGCTTGAGATGAGCTGCCCTCGATTTGTACTGACAGCTCATATTAAGTAGGCCCTGCTTCCTCCATCACGTGGTCTGTCTCATCCATACCCCCTCCTTTTGATCCCTTCAGCAGCTTTTCACTTTAGCATTGCTTGTTGATGTTGTGTTCTTATAACAATTATTATTATTTCTGTTATTATTATTACTGAAGCAGAGATAGAAATTTCAGGATTTTACATCCTGAGAGGAAAAGGGTACAGGAAAACATAAAGGGTACAAAAAAAAAAAGCAAACTGGAAAAAGGTACACTTTCAGAATAAAGGGCCGTAGCAAAAATTTTCTCTCCATTGAATTAAAGATGACCCAAAAAAAGGCCCTCCAGTCCTTGCAGTTTCTCAAGATTCTTCTTACTTATACATCAGTCAGAGTCCTCTCTCTTCTTCCAATTGCTGGTCCAAAAAATATTCCTGCCCCTTCATTAGAGGTATCTTAGGCAATACTCTGTATGGAAATAGTTCTATTTTTTTCTTTTTCCCATGATACCTATTCACTCTTCATCTTTGTCTTCAAAACACTCTTCCTCTAAGAGTTTGCTTACCCCTTACAGTCTCCTGGCCCTTCTTCAGAGCATGATAGGATCCTTTGGTTACACAATCACATTTTTCTGTAGCAGACTGATCATGATGTTCCTACTCTTCAGTGGCCATGTGCCTGAAATCAGAATTAGAAGGCGCTGCAAAATGTCCTTTACTATAATAAGACTTAACCTGAAACATGAGACCTGTTTGGATAGCAATAATAAAACCTGTTTGGATAGTAATAGTGTGAAATGAAAATATGGTGTGCTAATCACTGGAAGAACTGTACAGAGATGAGACAATACGAGGGAATTCCTTTCAGCTCAAGTTTGAAGTGCTGAGGGTAAATACCTAAATAAATGTCAGGATGTATGGAGAGATGTTGGAAGGCTGTTCCAGATAACAGGAACCACATGATGAAAGGCAATTATTTAATTCTAATGAAGTTATACTTCTTCACAGGTATGAACCTGACACACAAAAATGCAAAGAACTTGAACTCCTACCATATTATTACAAAAAATAGAACTGACTAAAATTTCATTCATTATTTTAACATCTTCAAGTGTATTTACCAGGGTAAACAAATATCTCTTCTCATGTCTCAGGACAGAAGTCAGGTTTTCATTTAAAGGACTGTGAAGAAACTTTTTCTATGCACAGCTGTAACTACCTGTAACTACCATTTTTTCCCCTGCAACTTTCACTGAAGCATGTAGTAATATCTGTTGCCAGAGACATGCTACTGAACTTATTCGTTCAGGCAGTTGTTGCATTCCTAGAAAGAAGAGGAAAAGAGAAAGGCAGCAGAGATTTAAATGTTGGAACAAATCAATTCAGACTTTTAAAAGCAAGTGTACTGTTTTTTTTGTTTAACTGAATCCAGACATTCTGAGAACTGGTAGAGGTATGTGAGGATAAAGGTTATTTGACCAGGTTGCCTTGTACCTGTGAAAATATGTGTAGCAGCCTTCTGCATCAGTGGGAATCAGAGCAGTGGGACCTGGCAGTACCAAAAATCTGTAGCGCTGCAGAAATGAGTGCTAGACAGTCTGAAGGCTTGTGTAAGAGGCTGAATGGGGACAAGGACACTTTTGGGTAGTGCCAGGAACTTTAAGAGGACCTGACAGAAGATTTTCACATGAAATTGTATGAGAGGAGGAAAAGAATTAAATGCCAAGTGTGATTACGAGATTATGAAGGGAAATGATGAATTGCTTGAACATGTTTGCTTTTCCAAAGAGAGCCAAAAGAGTACAGTCGACTTAGTTGGCAAAAGCAGGGACAAAGGCAAGGCATTTTCTAGTTCAAAACAAGAAAGAAATAAGAAGAGAGCTGTCAGCAGCTACAAACGATTGTGTTTTGCCAGGCTAAAGCCAGCAGGTACAGCAAGTGGAGTGTGGGTGTTCATTGTCCTCTGAATGAAAGACATTGCGTTTCAAAGTAGTTAGCTGTTTCTTTATTTATTATCTAATTGCCAACCCTGAGCACTCACCAAAGTTCTCTAAGAGTTCAACTTTTTTGTTTTCTATTCACGTAGGAACAATAAAAATACTCTTTTTAAGTTCTAATTTTTCCCTTAGTGACATTAATGACATTTGTCAACTTAGCCATCTTTAATGGATTTGCCTAACTATGACTGGGAATTAATAACAATTTCTATGGTCACTCCACAAAAAGTAACTATTCCAGTTTCTGTCTTCACTATGCCCAATCTCTGCAGCATGAGCAGAGAATGAATGTGCTTGTTTCCACAACTCAGGTTTCAGTTACTGTTTAAATGAAGACAGAAACCTTTTGAGCAAGTATAAATATAAAGTACAAAGTAAAACATGGTACCTTGTGTCATAAAGGCTATTTTCCTCTTTATTAAGCATGAGTGGAATGCATACACAAAAACTAATAATAATAGAGGTAAGGGAAGTTAAAATAACTGACTAATTTGCCCTTTTAAAGCACTCTTCATCCATAGAGAGCAAAAGTACAAGGTTATGACAGAGGACAATCCAAGATACTTTTAAAGGATTTTTGGATATTTAGAGAAAGAGCCAGAACTAAAGTGAAATGTGTGGCAAAATGTAGGACATTTTCAAAATAAAGATAAGATAATAAGCACATCAAGAAGGGAATGTTCATGATGCATTCAGACTGATCTTCCTTGGAGATGCTATTTGGGAAGCTATGTGGAACAAAGATAGGGTCTTCATGTCATCTGGTTGCATTATGAGGAAAATAGGATACCTGAAGGGGTAATGAAAGTGAAATAAGAATGTGAGAGTGGTAGATTTGGGACTACTATTAGAGAATATAGAGGCATATTAGAGAGCATTAGAAGCCTGGCTGAGGTTGATCAAACTGTATAATTTCAGAAGATTGTGGGGCAAGATGGAAGGATAAATAACTAGATAGAACACACAGGCCTTGGCAGGGTTTGGTTTGAATCCCAGCTGAGTGATGACCCACGAGCCAGTTGTCTGAACTGCTGTTGTACTCCATGGATGTCTGGTCAGTACTGCTGAATGAGTGTCTCCTCAGAATCAGAAAATGGCTAAGCTTGGAAGAGACCTCTGGAGAATGTATTCTCCAACCACTCTGCTCGTCAGGGTCACCTCAAGCAAATTGCACAGCCGGAACGCTTTTGAATATGGCCAAAGTTGGAGACTCAACAATGCCTTTGGATGAAGGTAAGGCTTAGCTGCCTGCATATCCCTGGATCCTCTTTCATTCCCTTATTGAGGACAGGAGTGACATTTGTTTTCCACTAGGCCTCAGGCACCTCTCACAGTCACCATGATGATTCAAAGATTATCAGGAGTGGTCTCAAAATAGCATGAGGCACCTCCCTGATGGACACATCCCATCAGGGGCCATAGAATGATGTAGTTTGCCTAAATATTCAGTCACCTGATCTGGCACGAGGAAGAAGATTTTCCTGACTGCAGAATTCCCCAAGGTCTGCAGGACCTGGCATTCCTAAAGGCAGATCTTGCTGGTAGAGACTGATGTGAAGAAGGTGTCCTGTGTCACCTGGACCCCTACATGACTCAGCAGCTGGCCAACATTTTCCCTCTTCCTTGAGCCACTTCTGTTCTTAGAGGAGAAGAACAATTGCTTTTGACATCCTGTGCCAGATGTAATTCCCGGTAGGCTCTGGCTTTCCTAGCCACATGTCTACGTGTTTGGACAATGTCTCCATGTTCTTCTCAAGCTACCTGTCCGTGCTTCTGCCTCCATATACTTCCTTTTTGTGTCTGAGTTCAGCTAGCAGCTCTTTGTTCAAACATGCAGGCCTGTTGGCATTTTTTGCCTGAATTTGTGCTTGTTGGGATGGACTTCTTTTGCACCTGGAAGAGGTAATCCTTGCACATGAGCTAGCTTTTTTGAGTCACTCTTCCCTCCAGGGCATTACCCATGGGACTTCTCCAGGCAGAAGCACAAAGGGGTCACATTGGCTCTCCTGAAGTATCTTCGTGGAATGGAATATGGACTGAATGTCACATGCCAGAGATGCTCATGGTCTGCCAAGAATGGCACTTGGCTGTGCTCTGCATAAGTGGGGATTGCCATGTATTGTTGCATGAGTCTGCACTTCCTTCTCGTTCCTTCCTTACCTAGTCTGTTGATTGAGATAGATTTTTAGTCTTGCAGGCACATGTCTGCTGCCAGGAAAAAAATTGTCCTGCAGTGTAGAAGGGTTGCAACTCACAACCCACAAAATACAGAATATGGGAGTTGTATTTAACTGGTGTTTGGACTTCTTCACAGCTTTAACTAGGTTTATATGGGCAAGACTTTTCCATACATGCGCTTATATTTAAATTGTATACATGGAGAACTGCTTTTTCAGTCTTAATGAAAGATCTGATCTCACAGCATGGTTTTTGCTCTCAGCAAATAGAAGAACAGAATAGAATAGAATAGACTAGACTAGACTAGACTAGACTAGACTAGACTAGACTAGACTAGAATAGAATAGAATAGAATAGAATAGAATAGAATAGAATAGAATAGAATAGAATAGAATAGAATAGAATAGAATAGAATAGAATAGAATAGAATAGAATAGTTGGAAATTAACCTGCTATGATCATCTAGTCCAATTGCCCAGATTGGATTGAATCAGTCACTGTGATTTCAGCTGCCATTAGACAGGGACTTAACATGTCTATATCTACAAATCCCATGTAAAAAGAAAAGAATGAATAAAACTGACAAATCAGTATAGAGCTGGACACATTTGTGTACGCACAAAAAGCTTGGAAAGCTAAGTTCTGTTATAATCATTTTCAGTAGTTGGCATGCAAACAAGGCAAAATACTCACCTAGCACTTCTGTGGCAGCGGAGGTATGGTACTTTGAATGTCTATAGACATAAAATCTTGTGCTTTATATTTCCTAATGTATTAACACTGTGAGAATAACCTTGTAATACACGTCTGACAGGAAGTATGTACTTATTCCACCAACAATTATGTTCATGTTGCACATCACCTTAGTATTCATACCATGTTAGTATGAAATTTTTCAGAGAAATCTTGGTATCTCTTTTACTTGAAGTGATGGAAGAGCTCCCTGGCCAGTAATTCGTAATTTTTAGGTCCTTAAAAGAGAGGCAAACATGTATCAAAATCTAAGCTCTATCTCAGGCAGTTTAAAGACAACCTGCCTTGCAGTGATTCATAGCTGGTTTTATTTCTGAGAGTTTTTGATGGCTTTTGCCCTAGGTAATGTCTGTTTAATAGGTACAAGTCACTGAAATTACTATTTTTTAATACAACAGACTGCATTATCCTGGTTGCCCCCC